>CM036941.2:44476410-45076410 GCA_020352615.2 Yoshiicerus persimilis
TACTTTTGGGATGAGGAAAACATTCACAGAATGAAATGTTCATAATGTTAAATTTATTTCAGCATCGAATTAAGACACAATGATCATACATAAGTTATCTGAAATTTATGTTTAACTAATTTGTTTAACATTAATCACGATGTAGTAATATCCTAGCTATGTAGCTATGCTCTATTAGATGTATCTACCAATCTACCTATTCTACCTGTAATAATGATCGTAAATAATTGTTTCCCATCAGTATTATTATGCACAAATCTTTCGGCATTACACACTTCTGGTATTGTTTTGTAGTTTGTAGTCACACTTCGTAATCCTAATTACTCATTACACTGAACAATACGTTTTCATAAAACTTTCACTTGTTTGTAGCGTACTGCTGCTAAAAAATCACTGAAACTATAAAAAGCGTACCGTAGTAGTGTACTTCTGCATTTTGGGGCCATATCTTAAGTGTGCACTTGGGATGCAATGTTAAACCTCCCTTGAGTAATACCATTAATACTTTTTCATTATTCCGATTTTCTTCGAACGTTACACACGCTCTCATAGGTTACCTTGATACGTAGAGTGCACACAAGTTTTGTAGAAAACGTAAATACGTACATAAATGTTTTCTATTATTTTCTGTCATCACTTCAATGAACATCTGGATGATGAATGAATGATCTTTGTACGATGAGTACTATGCAAATTTAATCCTGGTAATTACAACATAACATAACAACTCCCTAAAAACAATGTACAATATTCATAACTTGAACTTTTTTAGCTGCTATAGAACATGAGCGTTGTAAGGTCAAATTATTGTTTATTATATTATAAGTACTGGTTGTAAAATATTGTTTGGTTAGCGTTTAAAGCATTTTGCAAGACAACTAAAGGTAACACGGCCCAATTAATTACGTACAAAGTTATAGTAAATGACACAGTGCACTCATATTTTGATATTTACATATTATAAAAACAGCTAATTAAAACAATAGAACATGTATTTTAAGTACCTTTTTTACAATCTAGTTTACTTGTAAAATTACACTTATTTGGGCTCGACATCAGAATAAAAATTAGTACAAAAGGTAAAATATTTTCTTAACCTGAAAGCAGTGACAATAGTGTAGTATTTTGCATATACTCGTATGTACCATCAGCAAACGTGACCTGAAAGTCAAAGCCATTGCCATTGCCGATAGATTACCTTAAGGAAGGGATGAAGGCAAAGGGACTGAAGGGAGACGGTAAGGAATAATATTTGTGTAAAATTTATAACCGCTAAAACTACTACTAATTATCAAAGGATATTGATACTATAATATATCAATTCTCTGTGACTTAATGTTAGTAGTACCTAGTACCTTAATAATAGTGGAAATTCAATATGATATTTTGTACAAATTCCTTTTGGTGAATTTGGGTTTCGTGTTTAGGTTTAGAGTTGGGAAGTTACAAAATTGTTTAAATGGAAAAGACAAAATTCAAAATTGAAATCTCCTTTAAAGTAGTTTTTAGTATACATTGAACTTAGTAAATGTACTTAGTAAATGTATGAAATGTAGTAAAGTAAATGTAGCGAAGGCTAGAGAAAGCGAGACTGGGTAAACAATTTACATTTTCTTATTTTTTAAATGTCCATTTTATGTCAGAAGTATGCGATGAATTTACTACTTATTTTTCACGTTTAGTTAAACGCATCACAAAAACTGAACATCCGACTGCCGATTTCTCTCTCTAAGCAGAGTATAAAATACGTTTCTCGGTTTCTTACTTCCTTTGTTGACAACACGTTTAAAGAAATTTGTTTTTCTGATTTTAAACTTAACACTACCTCTAAAATATTAAACATATTACTATCCATATTACATTAATACGTATCCCTCTTTACCTAAGACTTAATAAACGATGTAAAATTACTATATAGAATTACCTAACAGGAACAAAAATTCACAAACATTTAAAATAAATGCGTCGTTTACAATAATTAATTTATTATGCTTAATCCTAAGCTTATTTGTACGCACATTTAACTTATAACCTATATGTATTTCAATACTTCAACGGATTAAAAAGTAAGCGTGCATTGCAAATATTTAGTGTGAATCAAGTCATTCATGCTTTAGAGTATCATCATGATGATACTCAGAATCTCAAAAGCATCTACACTTACAGATTTATATAAACGTATATTAGTAGGGCTGCACAATGCACTCTACTCGGTCTGGACTCTCCGAAAGTAAATGTATGTGAAGTTTAGATATATGAATTATTGAGATTTTTGGTAAAAATAAATTCAATCATTCACCTTTATTTCATTTCAAACTGTAATCAGTTCGTCTGAAATACTTAGCTACTTTTACAAATGCTCAAATATAAATACAATTGTAATGTCTAAAATTAAAATTAAATTTAAAGGTATTTCTACAAAATGCTTAAAATTTCAAAATCATTTGTAGAATTTATTATCTGTAGTTTATTCTATTCTGCAATAGACATGTAATATAAGAAAGGTGTGATTAACATACTACGTTTGTTAATAAGTAATATTTGGTCTCATTCACTCAAAAAACGCTTAGGAAGCATGTATAAATTACAAACACAACACTATAGCAAACCTAATTTCATTATATTATCCCGGGAATTCAAGACTGCAGAATGGTGCACAACACAAAATACACTAAACAAAAACGCACACAGCAATAAAATGTGTAAAATATTTATTGTGACCAAATCAAGATTCATGCAAATATTTCTACAACCACACTGAGAAACATATTTGAATAGCGGATAATTGGAGAAATTTAATGGTGAGCTGACAGACAGAATTGTTGCAATGGTTCTATTTTGATAATTCGAGGGCATCTGTAGGTTTCCCCAGAACTAGGATTTTTGTATGTGTTTAGCCTACTCCTACAAACTACACACACACAAAACACAACACAACCGCCCCACGTTGTGGTTGTGTGTAGTTTGTAGGAGTAGGCTAAACACATACAAAAATCCTAGTTCTGGGGAAACCTACAGATGCCCTCGAATTATCAAAATAGAGCCATTGCATCATACATGCCCAAAGATCCCATGTATCAACAATCCCATGTAGGAAATAGGAATACAGTTCTTATTCAATTTATTCGGTTCTATTTGCTTAAAAGTGATTTTTCGATTAAGAGAATTTGGTATTTATTTATATGGAAAAGATGTCGACCTCATTAATTTCACTATCATATTCAACTTACAACAGTAGAACAGTAACACCAAGTACTCTCATTTGATTTGTATTCAAAATTGTTATGTATAGAAGTAATTATATTACGCTGATGTAGCCAGTCTCTGTTTTAACAATTTAGTAGTAAAAATGTGCCTGTAGCATCACGAGAAGTTTCTGCCTGATTATTTCATTTCAAAGTATATTTTCATTATCGGACAGCCAGTTTTATAGTTCATAATAATTAATCTGGTAACTAAATTCACTGGGAAGGACACAAATCTGTTTTCCTAAAGTTAGTATTTGTAGCCGTTGTTGCAAGGGCAAGGGACAATATTATTCTGTAGCTTTGTAAGTACACATATTATGAGGGTTTCGATATTGGTATGCTCTTTTGACATTTAAGTACACATACACAAGTACACACCTAGACTATTTAATTCAGCGAGAGTCAGTAGGCAAGTGTATTTTGGTTATCTTATCGTTACATTAATTATAGTTATTTAAGTATTTAAAAGCAGTATTACAACTGTAACGCCTTTACATACAGATACGTATGAAGTACACATCTAAACAAATTGTAATAGTATTCTGGAGTACACTGTACAGTAAATGGTAAATATAGTCATTAGAACTTATTAGCTTTTTGTTTTGGTATGAGGAAACACATTTTAATTAGAAAAATCTTAATCAGAGTCAAACTTCTGCTTGCTCCGTAGATTTTGGTTTAAATTGGATTTCTGCATAGTCTGTACGCATATTAGGCGGAATGTTCCGCGGGATTGCTGTTGGGTGGTGAGTCTTATTACTCTTCTTCATAGAGCCGTTGTTACTTGTTTTTGGAAGCTGAAGATCAGCATAATTTATATCTTTTTTGGCGTGATCCACGGTGTAAGTTCTCCCTCTGAAGCTTCTTTCGTTTCTGGGCTGCTGCGACTGCACGAGTAATAAATTCAATTAGTCATTTTCTCTATTCATCAATTAAAAATAAAAACAAATGTTTAACACAAGACATCACAGCAAAATTCTGGACAAGACAATCCAATCAAGTATCCGCAATTTGCAGAGGAATGCAATGCAAAAAGACAATAAGATTTCCACACTTTCCAAAAACTATATTACTATGCACAAAAACCAAACATGCTCACAGAAGTGAAAGTCGAACTGCTTTTCCAAAGGTAGAGATTTTGAAAAGTTTATAATAGGGTTGATGAATACTCGAAACAGAAATAGTTGGGTTAGAAATGGACTGAGGATAATGTAGACTCTGTATGCAGTTCTAAAGGTTTATATTCACAAAGTTGGGTAATCGAATGTCAATTGTTTGTGTCAAAAAATTACATCACCCTTCAAAAATGCATGCAAATATTTACATAAATACGTACCCATCATGACCTTTTTCGATTACTAATAAATAATAAAGTATTTTAGTTTTTACACACAAAACAATATAATTCCCAAGAAAAATAATTTGTATGGCTATTTTGTCAAATTAATATAAAAACAGGGATATAACCTAAAGAAAAAACATGATTGATATAATTTTAACATCAATTTTTCTAATACATAGCAAATTGCAAACTAATTTTTACATAAATAATATTATACAACAAAGTTACTAGACTGCATTTTGCTAAAAATAATAGTGAAAGCGGCCAGACAGTATATTTAAAGCTTATTGATTAGCAAAACAATTTTTGAACTAATTAGAGAAGTTAATAAGTTAGTACCTAAGAGATAGCGGAGTAGTGAAGGACGACTACAATCAATTACAGTTTTAAAATTGATATAGCGGCGACTGTGGACACAATGACACATACACAAAATAGCTACATTGTCTACTGAGTAGGTATGTATAGTTATCACACTAGTATCACTAGTATGTATTAAGTGTCTTGTCATGCTATTAGTCTTTGTTGATACCCATTGTTTTCAGTTTATTTGGGACCAGATGTTCTACGAGCGTGAAATTCTGTTAGCGGTGATGTCTACAGTAAATTATTTTGCATAGGTATGCAATTATCTGTAAGTGTAACTTGTAACATAGTATTATGTTATAAACATATATTAACACTTATTGTGTGAAAGTAGGGACCAATACAGTAAGTAATGGTATTAGTGAAAGTAAAACTGAAGTTGAGTTCAACTGAACTTGTAAAATGCACAGTGCAGTACAGTGTGTACAATACATACTTATCAAGGTAAGTGTCTACGTACGAAAGTAGAGTAGAGGTGAGAAGTGTCAGGTCAAGTCAGGTCATTTTATAAACAGACAGAGAAAAAATTAGTTATGGAGAAGAATTGTGGAGGAGTACGATCCTCAATCAGTGCAGGTTAGACTCAGAGTTCAGTACAATATAGAAGATCAGGAGACATTGTTTGATTTGATTGCAATTTTCAGTTTTAGACAATGATCGGAGGATTTCGACCATAGTAGTGGTTTGGAGGTGGTGGCATGGGTGGTGAAACCTTGACGATGGGAAGAATTCAGCACAAGTTCATTATTCATAAGTTTCTCATGTAAGATGTCAGTGTTTGCAAATATTTAGTGAAAATTGGGTGAAAATGTGAAAGTGGGGTGATTCCATGAGAGTTTTAAGTGAAAATAGAAGAAAGTAGAAGCCAAAGTGAATACTGTAATTTACAATTTACAATTTTTGGATTTCATAGACATTTGGATTTGCCACGAATGTCAATGGTCAATATCAATGAAACATTTTCATAACAGAAAGTCTACACATAAATCTCTTTGTTTGGAAAGGGGTGATTAATGAACTGGATGGGATTGATTAGACAGGATTTATATAATACGGGTTAAGTAGTTTTTTACTGGCATTTTGTATTGTGTTTATATTGTTATGTAGTCTTTTGTGTATCTATAAACTGAAGAGGAGATCACCGACACAAAGTGTGGGAGTGAGGAGCCCCATAAGCCCATCCGAAAGTGTTATTGTCAACATTGTTGTAGGTATCTGTTTTTAGATTCAATGTGTGGCAATTGTGGGGAGATTTATTGGACAGACATATAGATTTTGAATTTCTAAGGGGACTTGGTTTTGATTTGAATTTTGTTTTTGGAATTGTTTTTGTCTCATGCTCAACATTATGGTCATGATCATCATTCAGTTGGTGACTTTCATGGAGATGAAGTACCTTCATGATGTGGAAGTCCGGAGGTAAAATTGGATCTGGAGGACGGGACTTCCTTGGTTGGTGATGATGGTGTCCAAATTGAATCTCGGACTGAGGAATCGTCGAAAACCCACTTTTGCCATTGTGGTGCTGACCGTGACCTTGAATATGACCGTGGCCGTGACCATGAAGTTGGCCATGACCATCCCGCATACTTCCGTCCATGTCACTTTTCTCACTGTGAGTCCAAGTCATCAGTTGGGAGGGCAAGGCATGCAAAAGATTATTATAGCTTAGCATTTCACGTCACACACAACACTAAGGCTATTAGATTTTACGTTAATTGTAATACTGTGAGGCGTGGCTTTTTGTTTGCGATACTTTTACGTACAACAATACAAAACAAATAATAAGTTCATAACTCATAAGTACAAGTTCTTAATACCTACATACATTGTTAATTTTTCAGACAGAAATAGTTCATTATACGGGTGTTTGAGAAAGGATTAAAAACTTGAAACATAAATGATAGTAATAATGATCACATCCTAAGACATGTACGACTTAACGAACTTTGGACAATCTTGCAGTTAGAGAAATGTATAAACAGAAAATGATAAGTCAAAAATTAAAAACAATGGAGTAAAGGCATTACGGAAAGAAACACAAAAATAAAACGCACATTTCACATAAGTCAACAAAAACATAATAAAGATAATAATGACATCTTTCTTACCTTTCTAGGTCAGTAGGCTTGAAATCACCTCTCTCTGTAAAATGAGCAAAGAGAAATATCAAGATAAGTGGTCAATTTAATTTTACAGTGAAGCAATTTCGAAATAATGTATAACAGGGCAGTGCAAGTGCTCCGAGACAGGGAAAAAAAGTGAAGCAATCAAGTAGTAGTAATGTAGATAATAGAGAGATGCAAGATGCTGTTCAGATCAGAATCAGAAAGATACTTTCAAAATAGAACCAAGTGGTTTTCAATTTCTAAATTAAATGCATATGAACAGGAATTTTCGTGCGGTGAATCTTTTTTTCCAGAGTGGAATAATTTGACTAATCAGTAATAATTGTGCAATGAAGCCTGTTTTATCAAACAAAATTTCATTTACATAATAGAGAGGAAGATATGCGCAGAAAAACTCAGGTCATAAAGATATTCCACATAAATAAAATGGAAGCAACGCACATTCAGAATATTTAGTACTTAATATGTTACAAAACTTAAAACTGCATACCTATTACGTACGTAAGAGATACATTTCTTTCTGTAAAGTTTTAAAGTTTTTTGTCATTAAAACTCAAGAAGCAAAATATTATATACATTATGTACTGTAACATAAGTACCTATTACCAGCTGAACTTTTTCTTCAGTTCACTTCAGTCATTACTACATGAGGACGGGAACAAAGAAGAGAGAGTATGCAGTGTAAATGTAATGATGTAAAATGTAAAAGTAGAAACTTAAACTTGTTTAAAATATTATACGTGTATACTTCTTGATACTTGATCATTTACACGCCTCTTCTCACTTTTACATATAGAAAATAAAATGATAGTGAAAGCGACAAACTCATGTTCCAGTCACAAAGGAAAGCCAACTTTCACAATTCACTTTACTCCTCAATCGATACCTTTCAAAATAGGTTAACCGTCGTTTTGGACCCTTCAGATGATTTAAGTATCAACAGGAATAGGAATAGGAAGGTGATAGTTTTATTTTAAGACGGCATCTCAGAATTAAACTGTGTAATAAACTTTTCCTAAGCAATCATTCATATGTGCAAAAGCTATATCCATTCAAGTCCATGATTCTATAATTAAAAAGAATTTCGTGTTATTTATTTACAATTCTTTTCAAAGATTCCTTAGACAGAATAGATAATTACTTTAGCGTATAACAAACTTTTTGGAATTTTTTGTAAGTTCAGCTAATTTTGCATAACTGTGTCAACTGTGTGTGTATGAAACTTCTAATTAATATATGCATGAATGATTTTTTACATAGTTTAGGAAGAGGAACTTGACATTTCTATATATGGCCAAACAAAAAGCACATATTAAATATCTTGCTTTTTGCGGATAGACCTGTAATGCAATGCAATAATAAAAAATTTCTAGAATGCATACATCTTAGTTTAGCCTTTCTTCAGTTGCAGTTTTCCCTATTAGTAATTAGAATAAGTGAATATGAAATCACTAATATTGCATTTATGTCATCTCATCTGGTAACATATTTTTCAATTTTGTATGTTTTCCTGTGTCAAATGAAAGATGTACAAACGTGAGGTTTTGTCGAAAATCGATCAAATAAGGAATTTTCATTTTTGTGACTGGAAAGGAAACGTTAGGGTTTAATTTTATCGATAGATAAAAATGCAGTTTGGTAAGGGAACCGTTTTGTTAAGAAGCAAGAATTGCGAGGATAGCTCAAAGAAAAATGTGTAAATAATATAAAAAGCCAGTAAAAGTGACTGCCAATATGTCAAGTTGAAGTTAATCCAGGGGGCTAATGCTGTTTACACGAGTTTCATAACAGAAATGAAAAGAGCATTTGCTTGGCATGACGTGACACACTATAAGACAAGACGTTTATACTTCATACACACGGCATGACATCACTTGATACGACTTGACAGTAATTATAGCTAGGTGAGTGTCGAGTGAGAAGAGAGGTAGGTATACCATTCCGTATACAGCACATACTACCTTTATACACCTCTACATTTTATGTTTAGAATACCAAGCAGTATACGCACATAAGCAGTGTCTCTAAACTGTTTACCTTATGGGATATATTATTGTATTAAACCTAAAGCCAAATGGCTTCACATAGTATACCGTATATCTCGAATTAATCTTCCGGGGATACTATTGTATAAAGGCAACATTTCGGAACGGAAAATGTTGAATTAAGGTCATACGCGCTCTTACTTCGACATGGAAGAATATTTTTTCAATGTAAGAAAATGTTATTCATAGTGGTTAAAAAGTTTATGTGGATAGGTAAATGTAAATACAGAATTAGTCAATATCCTTCATTTCATTATCGGAACAATCGGAAGCATTAAGGCATTTCTACCTTCCATAAACGTTTATCTAATTATCTACTTGGTTTACATTATGAATGCATATAACTGTCATTGGATGTGCAACAAACGGCAATTGTGGAGTGTGTAAAACTTGGAACAGTATTTCGACCTGCGACTTTGTTCCTCAAATCATGGCCTTTAGTCTTAAAAACGCAATATAGTGTCCCAATGCAGCGACATAATCCGAGGTGGAGGCTTAATTCGAGTTATACGGTAGGTTGACCATGAGCTTTAGTGTTGCCAGTTTCCGTTTTCTTATCTGCTTCAATTTCGGTGCTCAAGTCAAGAGGGAATGAATTGACAAACTACGTATGTGGGAGTGGGTGGTGTCCTTCAAAATACTCTGTTGTAGTAGCATGGACATATTTATAAGTATAAACTGAGTCAATAGGTTTGCATAGCCATACACTCAAATTCCAGAATTTTGTAAAGATAGCAATGATGAAAAACGTTTAACTCCATGCGATACTTATTTGTACTCTGGCTTTTGCTTATTCGCAATAATCTACTCTTTAAGATGTGAGGGTTTTGTGGATAAGTGCGTTTTAATTATATGAATGGTGAAAAGTTTAAATTATAAAATTGCCCTTACAACAATATACCTTTTTATATTATATTGGTTGCATACCAGTTGAATCTCACTGTATATGTATGTGGAGAAACAGTGGAGCACGGCTGTTGCAAAGGAATAAATAATAGTGTGATAGTGGAGATAGTATTGTCATATTAATCATGAATCCCTGTGTATTATCTCACCGGGATTAGCAAAAACCTTTGTCAGCCTTTCTAAGTAAATCACAGAAAGAGGTTTGTACGGAGTCGACTGGAAAATAGAAAGGGCGAAGTCTCGTTCAGGAACCAGAATGCATACGCTAATAATGATTATTTGAGACAAAGCGACATGCATATTCACATTCTTTACATTACACCAAGCCGAGAATGAACAGAAGTTTTGTCTGAGTGAGAGTAGACTGACAGACATGACACCAGACACCAGTGTGGTTTTGTGCCACACACCAGGCAAGCCACGAGTTGTATTGTCTTCTTCAAACAACATGTCAAGTCAAACTGGATTTTCGTTTGTAATTTGCATTTGAAGCCATAAGCCAACGCTGTAGAAGATGAGTTGAAACTGCGACTGGATCTATCCATGTGTGCAGTGCAAACATTAGTTAATTTGCATTACAAAACTCATTGTCAGAGAACATTTACGAATGCACATAAAACTTTCGCATTTTTATAAGCGTCTACTGTTATTATGTAATGTGATCTCGCAAAGAGTTATCCATTATCCACCAACAATGCATACCTAAATCAAATGTACTGGAATTCTTTTTAGATTTCCAATTATCACCACAAATAACCACGCGACTAGAAATCTAATTTGTAAACGCAGTGCTTCCAGCAACAAAAAGTAATTGTTTTGCGATTGCTTGCTAATACTAGTTTAGTACTCATACAGACTACTGTTTAGTACCATAATAACAGCTGTTCTACCACCAAGGATGAAAAAGTGAGTTCATTTTTATCTTTAGAGAATGCTACGTGATGCTGTTTAGGTAAAGTTCGTAAAAGCCAATCTGTTTTAGTTTTATGGGAAAACTGTTTTCTGTCACATCTTTAGGAAAACAAAACATTGATATGCAGTATTGTATGTTAGAATAGGAAATAACCTTGAATGAGGAATTTAAAATATCAATGAACCACTCATTAAGATTTTAGACGCAAATATTACCTAAACGTTTAGATTGGACAGCACCAACTTAAAAAGTCAGCACACGTCATTCACACCCTTATAGAGGGAATACAAATATTACTGCAATATTTATTTCACGAAATGTCATATTTTAGATTTTACATCATTTAAGGAACGCAAAATACACAAAGATCATGCATGTACATGTGACGGGATTTCGGTTTTCTGTGTGACAGTGCAAGGAACAAGCATTTTCAAATCCTGAAACATATGTATTGTAACTTCGTAACTGAACAGTACAACCGATAACCAACCGATATGCCCCTCAATACAAATAGAACTAGAACAGAACCCCTACCAAAAAGCCAACAGAGGAACTGTTTAGGGTCGAATCGAAGAAGCTTTCTATTTTCCTTGCACAGTAAATGTCTCATTTTATTTATTGCCATACTAATTCTGTTAACAACTACTGTAGGTAATATGATTAAAATATACTAAAAAATATGTTTTAAAATATATCAAGCATTTTATACTTTAAGGCAGTACACTTAAATATGAAAAAAATATATACACCATTACAGTAACATTACTCTGTGAGGTGGAAGGAGATGCAGTTTGAAGTAGAGTAAACAAAGCAAGCAGTAAGCAAAGCATCGAGCCACAAAGAGTCCGCTGATGTATTACAAGATTAGAAAAACAAAAACTGTTTGGTACAATGATAGCAAAGCTTTGCGATTGCGACTGTACATACTTGGATACTTGGTTTGGTGCTGTACTAAGAGTGCAACAAGAGTCAACATTCATGGTCTAGTGTAGGGTCGGGATTGTGTTAAGATGGTTAAGCCCTTTCTTTTGTTGTGACAGATGAGTCGTAAATATCCCCATATTATAATATCAATAAAATTTTAAATGCATTCGCATTGTAGACTTAAACACTATCTCAACGCTAACATACTCTTGTTGTTTCAAAAGCTATCTTCCATATACAACAATTACACAATGCAAGTTGTACTACTTCTTAAAACATCTTTGAGATTTCATGATGAAAATGTCTTAAATTAAATTGCATTCAATGTGCACACCAAGCACGGTTTAAATGTTCATGTGTTTATGCTGAAGGGTTTGAAGTTTCTTTTACAAGGAAAAAATATTCCTTTCCTTATAAATGGGGAATAAACCATAGTGTAAATAAATATCGGCAAAATGTAAAATATAATTTTAAGAGTAGTAGTGTAGTAGATAGGCAGTAGTAGAATTTTAGTAAATTGATGTTCAATAGTAGTAGAATAGAATTATAGTAACAGATATTCAATAATAGTAGTAGACTTTAGTAAACAGATGCTATTTCTATTTATTCCGAAATACTTTAACGTAAACGCACAGACAGGCAACCCACACAGATCAGGCCTAATTATAAAGCAGCCACCCTCAAACACTAAGACAGGCAGACAGACAGATCGGCACCAATATAGAGTAGCTTCCCGTGAGTTGTAGTTTTCAAACAACTGATAAAAATTCGCAATGTGAAGTGAATGTGAATAATAAATTCCAAATGTGAATAATATATTCCAAATATGAATGTGAATAATAAATTCCAAATGTGAATGTGAATAATAAATTCCAAATGCGAATGTGAATAATAAATTCCAAATGTGAATGTGAATCATAAATTCTAAATGTGAATGTGAATATATATATAGTTATTGGTTGATATAAATATAAAATTGTAATGTGTCATACTAGTAGATTTTTAGTAAACAGATGGTCAATAGTAGTTAGCAGAGCACGACAAGATGGTGCGCTGTGTGGCGTTATGTTAGGTTGACTTGTGTATTATGTATTCCAATGTGACTTTGTAATTATGTGATTTGTAGTTTTCTAATTCTGCAGAAAAGTAAAAGTCGGAGGGTGGTCATTTTCAATAGAGAGCAAGATATTTGAATGACTGATTTTTTAAAAAAGAATTGAGCAATCTATGTAAATGCATTCTAAAGTTATACCAAGCACAGCATTTTCATCACAGACAGACGGACAGATTGACAGAGCGTTAGCAGTAAATATCGTGCCGATATTTAATAATTGGTGGAACTGAGTGTACCGATTACTGATTGAGAGTATCTATTATTATTTGTAAGCAATCAGTTTTAATGAAAAACTAGCATGGTTTTTTGCCATGACGGTACATTACTATTTGTACTATGGGTGATGAAAGTAAAAATCGATTAGAACCGGAACGAAAGAAGTAGCGACATAGTGAAGCAAAACTAAGACTACTTGTCTAAGTAGATGGTGTAATAGTGACAACAAATCGTTAACATTAGACGTTTAACTCAAGTATGAAATTGTTTTAGGTCATACATCGTTTTACATTATTGATATTAGCTGGTTCTAGGGAAGAATTACAACCCGCATAAACGGTTGAAACTGGAAGGAAGAGAGATAACGGTGCAAAGTTTTCGAATTAAAACATACGACCACATAGAAAGTGTTTAGATGATCTATATTAGACATAGATCATTCCTTACCCTATAAGTTATATTAAACATGTTAAATATAAGCTTTAAATATTGTATGCTATATTAGTTTGCTAAATCATGATCATCATGAAGCATAGCATTGCCCAACAGGATTTTAATATGTTCTAAGCACCTTCTTTTCTCTAGTCAATTGTAGTATGATGTAATAAAGGTAGAGTCTGAAACTTAAATATGTCTAACTTTTCAAATGTTAATCTATGTTCTAATGTTCTAAATCTAAAGCGAAAATGAAGTCTGGGAACAATTTAGGGAAATGACCAGGAATTAACAGAAAATAACTGATAAAATGCCTAAGCTCTTAGGAAGTAGGAAATGAAACTGCTGCGGCTTTAGTAATAGAACTTGATTAGCAAAAAGTTAAGTCTTAACGTAATGGGCCATTATTATGGTATACCAAGACCAACCAAGGCTAAGGTACAAGCAGTAAATAAAAGCTGCATACTTTCAGAATGGGTCAGAATTTTTTAATATTACGTATAGGTTTGCGCGTGTAGCCGTAGCCTCTCACAGAAATAATATTAGAATTTGTCTCTTGCACGTAAAATTGGAATTGTTTCCGTGCCTATTCCATTTCACTTTTACTTTATGACAAAAGTTTCTACCATTAGTAATGCATGAATGAAATCAACAATGCATAAATGCAATAAAGTTACAGTTTCTCCTCGTCACATTAAAAAATGTGTATGTTTCAATACAGTAGAATAAACTGCTATTATTACATTCTAAGTTTCACTCTACAATTCCCCTAGTCATGAATTGTTAGCACATTCACCAACATTTTAGTAAATTAAGGGAAATCCACTGTAAGAATTAAACTGGGATTATGTGAATCATATACTTTAGACATCTATATGTCCTTACTTACGTATCCTAAATGATGAACGTTGTGTAATGTGTTGTAGAAACGAAGAGATGCAGTAGTTGACATTTTCAATTTTGGGTAAGAGTGGTGATGAGCTAGAAAAGGGAAAGGTGAGAGTAAAACAATTCATGTGAAGTCAATGGACAAGAAAGTGTCAAAGTCTAGAGAAAATAGGAGAAACACACGGTAGTAACGATATGCACAGTTAGAAAACGTGGAAACGTGCAAGAATTAGTCCATGAATTGGTTAGGAATTAGTTAACAGAAATGAAAATTACTTTTGAGAGACAGAAAGCGAGACTTACGAGAAAAGCACCACTTCTCAGCTTTGAAGGCGTAAAGAATGATAAGGACGACGATGACTAGTAAAATTAAGCATCCGATGATAACTCCGATGACTGTGGCCATCGACACCGGGTCTGCAAAGACAAAATCAAATCCTGCAACAGTTTTTGCACTGGCGGCTCTTCCGCTTAATGTTATTCAAAACTTTTTGTATTTTCATTTTCGTACAACTCACCTCTGACTCGAAGAACTACAGAGTATTTGTCACTCCCCCTGTCATTCTCCACATTTAAGTAGTAATGACGATCGTCTGACGAGTCTGCTTTTGTCACTGTAAGCTTAGCCTCATAACAATCATCTCTCTGCGCCTGCAAAATACAAAAAAACGATGTAAACATGCCTAGGTATTCATTTTTATAATAAACAATAATATTTCAAATATGTTTTGTCATTAATACCATTCACCATTGTTGGCTATGAAAACATTCCTGTACATTAGCAAAACGTTTTGAACTTGGCTATTTATTTATCTTATCTATTGTTTCTTTGCATTACTAAACTTACTTTAAATCCAATAAGTACACTTTTACGGGGCTATGAATACTTTTAGGTAATAGCGCATTCCTTTTAAAGACGTATTTTAAATACCTTTTCTTTACATAGTATTTTTTTAGATATAGGGTGGAGTTGTGTTGTACTGCCGCTATTGTTTTCGAGAATCTATTGTCTTGGTGGTGCTGCCGAGGAAAATAAGCCTAGCGATCCCTTTTTGAGCTAGTGAAGGGGTGACGCAGGTAATAATCCCAAACCTTAAGTCACACAGGGAGAACTAAAAGACTGCGTACCCACAAAGCAGTGCACATCGTACACACAATAAATTGTACACGTAAAGTTACAATTTCAAAAACTGTAGGAATGTTTTCTATAATATTTATATTATTTTTCTAGTACTATTTGTATGCATAAAAATACGGTATGCAACTATAGCATGTAAATAAACTAAACTAACACATGTTTTGCGTTATATACAGGTTATGCACACATTCATGTTTATTAAGTTTAATTGTATTGTAATCCAAATATTCCAATAATACCATTATTTTGATGTATTTAAATATTTATGTGGTATAAAGAAGATATCAACTTGAAATTCTTCACTTGCAAACAAACAACTATATTGAATTACAAAAACAAGTAAGATGGGAAGCATTAAATGTTGGAAGTGTAAGTCTCATTGTAGTGTTCGCCTAACTACAGAAAATTATATGTTAGTCAACATAGGAGATCAAAATCAAAACAATCACGATAATCAGGAAATCGAAATTTTAATTTTGGAGTTCCTAAATACACTTGAGTATTATATCACAGCAGATCCGTCACAATAACTTGAAAATTTCTATAAGTAAGAATCACGAAACGATATATTTCATTCAAACGAGATATCTCATATGGTAAGACATACTTAAATGCTATTTCACTATTATCTACTATTTTAGAAAAGAACTTGAAAAATTACCAGCATATTAGCGTCCATTACTGACACAATATTTTGTACTGCGACATACTTTGAACAATTACGCCGAAATGTTCTTCCAAAGATACCAAGATGAATAAAGATGAAGTTAATGTTACCGACAATTTAAGTACACAAAATATTCAGACACATTTGTTTTGTGGGAATTTGTTGAAGAAAATAGATTTTTGATTTAGAATCCATTTAGCATTGCATAACAAATTCATTGATAATAGGAATGCAAAAATTATAAAAAAAGGAAATCAATATTTTGAACGTTAGAATTGATTATTCTCATAATGTAATTACTTTGAAATATTACATCACTAAGATGAGTTTGTTTACTCCCAAGAAATGATTAAATTAGTGAGCTCTAGCATAAATAAGATTCTTATGCTTTACAATATAACATAATATAGTGTGGTGTAGCTTAGTTTAACAGTTAAATTTTAGAAATCTTTACCATCAATTACGTAGCTTTAGTAGAGGAAAATTATTAATGAAAAACAAAAAGTTGTTTTATTATTGTTTAGCTTAGAATATATTTATTGTAGCTGCAGCTGAATAATTTCAAAATGATATCTTCTTTATACCATATAAATATTTAAATACATCAAAATAATGGTATTATTGGAATATTTGGATTACATTACAAATAAACATGAATGTGTGCATAACCTGTGTATAGCACAAAACATGTGTTAGTTTAGTTTATTTACATGCTATAGTTATATACAGTATTTTTATGCATACAAATATTATTAGAAAAATAATATAAATATTATAGAAAACATTCCTACAGTTTTTGAAATTGTAACTTTACGTGTACAATTTATTGTGTGTACGATGTGCACTGCTTTGTGGGTACGCAGTCTTTTAGTTCTCCCTGTGTGACTTAAGGTTTGGGATTATTACCTGCGTCACCCCTTCACTAGCTCAAAAAGGGATCGCTAATCCTAAGAGGCTTATTTTCCTCGGCAGCACCACCAAGACAATAGATTCTCGAAAACAATTGCGGCACAACTGAACACGTCCATATAGGGTGTATGGTGAACCATTAAGCAAAAGATGTACATGTAGAATAAAGGAGGATAAATGAGACAGTCTTAATTACGTATTACACTCAATTCTACTGCACTCTACATGAGACAATGTCACAGTAATGTACATCATCGTGACTCTAACACTAACTGCTAAACATAGCGTTACAGAATACCAAGTAGAGGATTATACTATACTGGAAGTGGAAGCAGCTAGGACATTACCAGATAAAGGGCAGAAACAAGAACAACAAGATTATATGCCCGTTGAATTAGTATTTTCCCCTCACAGAATAAAATCGGTTTTACACACACCCGCAAACCCACAACGCATCCCACGCAGAATATCTACTAATACAGAGGAAACAATAGATATACAAATATAACTAATTCAGAAGAGAGAAGGGGGATGAAATGAAAGCCTCTATTATATTAACGAAATGTGAAGTGGAGTGGAGTGGACCACATCAGCGAAAGTAGCCACCCAACGTTTGTACTTATAATACATGAGAAATAGTCCCTTTTGGATTTTGCACTAACCAAAGCAATATATTTACATTACTAAAATTACTATATATACCTACTTGAGGCGTCTTATGATTGTGTCCTATTCTATCAGAAAAATAGTTTAATGCTACATTGCATGTACGAGTGTAAATGTATCTGCAGATCTGCACAAGCATTTGTAAAATAGATGTATCTTTCTCCTGCTTTGGTTCTGTGCTTTGGAGTCGATGAGGAAAGCAGAACAAAATCTCACGCACTTATTGTAAGAAATAATGATAATAGGTTGTGTCGTCTGAACCATAATGCAATGACTGCCGAAGAGAAGAATATAAAGTACTCAAGCACGTACCTATATATGTACCTATGCTTCTGCACTCTAATAATAGTAATATTGCAATCCCAAGCCAAAAAAGTTCTTCAATCTTCTCTATTGTTCTATCTGCACAAAGTACAATGTAGTACAATGGCAATGACTGTAATCCATGTTTGTTTCTTACATCCTTGTAAGTATGTATTAAGTATGTCCTATAGTAAATTAAAAGTAATTCATTCAACATGAAGAGACGAAGCGGGCCATAATGTTATTACTGGATCTGTCTGTGCCTCTAAGGACGACTGCAGGGGGAGAAGAGAAACGGAGGGAGTAGAAAGGCATCTTCAGAACTCGACCACCACACCCCAAACCGAGAATATTGTAAGTAAACCACAAAACTAGAACTATAACCAAATAAATTGGATGAAAACGGCAACAAATTTCCATAATTTGGCCCTGGACACGAGTCATTTGGGAAATGAACATTTCTTCTCGCTCTTTTTCTTCCCTTTACATATATACCGACCCCGGTAACTATTTCCTCCCTAAACCCCAAGATAGATTTCTTAACGCTACATTTGTAATATCGTTTATATAATTATAACTTTGTAAGGTCACGAATATACCAATAAACGATATTATGTAAGTAGTATGTAGTACCATATAATATGAGACTAGATAGAGTAATAAAATACACCACTAGGTATTTGCTCTAATTAAGGTTAGGGTGACTTGGTTGTAGTCGAAACTAACTCCTGGGACAAATGTACTATTGTTTCAACGAAAGTAACAGTTAAAGCATTGTTTGTGTAAACTCTAAAGATGTGACCTATCTACATTCCTTTCTTTCCCGCCACTTCATTTCTCCAATGCTGACTACTGTACTTTAGTTTAAATTCAGCCCTCTTAGAAAAGCCGTCGTAACTTTTTTGAAATACAACTTATTTCATTTTTGTTAGCGGATTCAAATTCTTAGCCGAAATATCTCGGCCACACTTTTCAGTTATACTCTTTAATCTTACTCGTCTTACTGCGACCAGCCAATAACCAACCAAACTAAATTCCCGCCATCATTTTGGATATTTTTTATTTTTCAAAATTCCTTACGACTTAAGGCGTACAAAATTTTGCAATAATGGCAAGGTGTGGCCGAGATAAAATGTTGATCTTTGATCAGAAATTTTATTTTGCCATTTTCAATCAACATTGACCCATCTAGGACGGCTTTAGTGGAGTAGGAAACTCAATGTATTAAAACCAAGTCAGCCTAACCTTAAGTACGGTTGGAAGATCACCTTCTTTCGACAAACAAAGCAGGCAATACACAAAGCGAAAAACGACATTTTCATAAAATGAAAATAATAGTAGACAAAAAATTATTATTTTTGCCCTCAGAGATATTGAGATTGAGTTTTGTTTACACTTGGTGTTCCTTAAAGTTTCATTTTATGTGTCAAAAATAAAAATGTTAATTGGATTGGGAAAGCGAAAGTCAGTGTCAAGTGAAGAGAAATATAGAAGAAGACAGTAATAGAAAAACTAGAAATCAAAGAGCAGGGAAAACCAATAAAATTGCGGTTCTTGAAATTGTCGACATGTACTGGATATATATTGCCAGAAGAGAAATGCATTTGCAAGCTACACAAATAGGAAGGGATATATTTTAGGAATGCAATAGAATTACTCTGACCGCAATTTTCAATAAATTGTCTGTCCCTTCTGCTCATAGTAGTCGAATTTTCTTTACCTCTTAAGTTTTTCTTTGTCACTTTCTGCTTTCGTAAGGAATGAAAACATATGTGGTGGAATGGGCAAGTGACATTGAACTTACACTTGCAGTTGTAAGTCCAGAGAAAGAGGAAACTCATCTGCAGTCACTCCCAACCTCAACCGAACCGAACTACAATTTCACTACACTCTAGTATTATATGACAATAGAGGAAGCTACGAAAGTTGGTGAGAATAGCGTGCTTTACAATCAAGGGACGCTTCATAAATTTGAAATTTTCTAAGCAATTTTTTTGTAAACAAAACATTTTAGAGATATCTGGGGGATCCCAAATCCTGCAGTAAAATGAATAGTATACAAGTCAAGAGTATGAGTATGATCATGAAGATGAAAGAAAGTTTGAAATGTAGATATAGACTGGGTGTCCAAGTGTAACAATGAGTTTGTTCAAAAGACGGGCAGACTTTTAGGTGCCCGTTAGAGCTGGGATCGACTTACTTTTTTCACGCTTCGAATCGATTCGAATCCATAATTTTACGAAGCCAAATCGAGTCGATTTGAATCGATATTTTTTACAATCAAATCGCAAGTCGAATCGAATCGATAATTTTCATGGCAGACCCAAGTCGAAGTCGAATCGATTCGATAATTTAGCAAATATTCTCACCTTTTCAAAAGTTGCACCATATTATTGCACTTTTTTATGATGGCCAACTCAATTTCCAGTCTTACTACAGCTATACATCCCAAGTCGAAGTCGAATCGAATCGATAATTTCCATATTTTCCAAATCGAAGTCGAATCGAATCGATCGGGTATGGTAAAAAAGTCGAATCGAATCGAGTCGATATCGATTCGACTTCGATTCGACTTATTCAATTCGATCCCAGCCCTAGCTGCCCGTGACCACCCGTGCCGGTAAAGAGTCAGAAAAAACGAAATGTGGGCACCCGCGGGCACTAGTAATACTATATCATGTGCAGTCAGGGTAGATGCAGCCCGCCCATGCCCGTGAGAGTTCATGGGATGTGTGCTCTCACCCGCCCGTGCCCGTGCAACTTTTTGAGTGGAACTAAGGTGATTTGCTTATCGGAGGGATAGGGATCCAAAGGCACACTTTTGCATTCCGTATCCGTCATGCCTGTTTTCAGTGAACTTTAACAAAATAAGACAGGATGGAATTGATTTAAAAGAGGATCGAAACCTTCTTTAGAATTTGTATTAGATGTATTTGAATTAGAGTTGTCCTTAGTTAGTATTATTAGGTATTTGCACGGCACAGTTGCAATATACCTTGTAAAAGGTCAGACACAAGTTTCAATGATGGCAATTCGGTTGGTTCCATTGTGTAGCCTTACTTTGAGCTGTGAGATGACATGTCTTGTCGATTTCCACTTTCGATTGCTATTCCAGATATAAAGTTAACAATGAGCGAGTGGATGGGAGGAAGCAAAGCTTTTCTTGCTCCTCATTGTCAGATCAGCAACATCAACGAAACATCAATCCTGCCTCGTTTGCATCTTTTCCCTTTTGTCATTTCTCTTTGACTATCACAACGAAACGTATAGACGGATATACCATATACCACCCTACTTGAGTATTGCCATTATTTATATTATAAGTTTATAAGAGTAGCAACAGTCAAAAGAACTAGTACTATTTCCCCATTTTAAATACATACTATGTAATGTAGGTAGTTGCAAATTACACAGATAGTGAGATAGGACCTAAGAGAAGCTTCCCAATCCCAAGGACAATTCCCATTCACCTAGGCCTTGGCTATGTGTCGATGTCGATATCAAATCAACTGGAGCTGAAATAGAAAAGTTGGTGTGCAGAGCAATATAAATGAAATGGTAACATGCTCTATCACTTTCATTTCATTTCCTTCGTTCTCTTCGTGTCTTTGTCAATCCTTCCACTTTCTGTACCATTCCAAGAATCCCATGCCACGGAAAGCAAAATCAACGGAACAAGAGACTTACTAGTATTTTACTTCACCGTATACCTCCAAGGCTGGTGTACTCTTATAAGGTTGTCTCACGCGAAAATTTTTAATACAAATATCCATGGGCAAAGATCTATGGGCAAATATCCATGGGTACTGAGAGCGCAAAGAGTCTCCCAAATGGGAATAATTTTCCCAAACCATATTCCTGAAGATGATCAAAGTTCACCATCTCTGATAAATAGGGTGGTATGACTGTACTCATCTTGAGCTATATTGTTTCCGTACGTTGTGGGATTTCCATAGCTATGGAACCATACCCTCTGGAGCTGAAATCCCCAAAAGGTCCAAAACGAAAAAAACTAAGGTTTTAAATTAAAAATTTTCGCTTGAGATAACCTTGTAAGAGAATTACCATGGTTACACGAGCCTTGGTATACGGGTATACCTCCACATACATTTTCCAATGCCTTATACAATATGCTTAGCTTTTAAGCTTTACACTCACGAAGAGCACAAATTCCGTTCTAGTAGTATTGTTTTGCACGACTTCTCACTATAGACGTACATCTTAAGTCCGCAAGACAGAATTGCTAAAATGTATGTAAGCTTTAATAAGGCTAGTTGTATTCTTCCTTTCACTCTATTTGCACCTAACATGTATGCGCTCAACTATTATTTTCCCCTCAACTACCCATTGAAGTAATTTTGGAAATAGTTGGAGCCCAAGGCCGAAAAAGGGTATGATCTTAGCAAAACACTGTGTTAGCGCTTCTATATCGATTGCACCTACAGTGAAAAATTAAACAAATACATAGCGAGCAGTTCTAATCAGGTGATAGTTAGAAATTACCATCTATTAAAAAGCTCCTTGTTACAATAAAAGATAAAGGTTGCATTTTTCTAAGCCCGTTTTTCTACAAATATTTGAAAATTCTTGTTGAATTGACTATGAAAAAATGAAAATGTGAGTAGTCTTTGAGAAAAATGATGACAGTAATCTGGAAAGTTATTTAAATTAGGTGGGAATGCGTAAAAGGACGGGAATAAGCAAGTATTAGATAATAAGAATGTAAGATAATCTTTCGGGAGAATAGGAATGGCTGAATAGTATTGGGAAGGAAATAATCGAGAGTCTCTCGACTGAAATGAAACCCCATCCGATTCCATTCATGACAGAATAGTTGAATGCAAACTCCCTGGTTGTACTTTGTACTTCTCTCCTCTAGCACCTAATAACT
Organism: Yoshiicerus persimilis; assembly: GCA_020352615.2. NCBI lineage: Eukaryota > Metazoa > Arthropoda > Collembola > Entomobryomorpha > Tomoceridae > Yoshiicerus > Yoshiicerus persimilis. The sequence goes on from CM036941.2 coordinate 44,499,511, forward strand.
GCACACGACTTTACCAGCGGAGCGAAGCCAACACAGCACTCAATTCCACGTCAACGCTTTTCAACTGAAACTCAACTTATAATTCAATAGGGCCATTGAGATTGAGAAATGATAACATAACGTGACTCAATATTCAAGAATGGTAAGTCAGAGTTCTGAACGAAACTTTGTAAAATACACACTACAGCAAAAATAGGGAAGAAGCTATGAATATTATTGTCAATTCCGTATGTATTTTTATAAGCTGTCCAAAGAAGTGGAAAAATGGCAGTATTTCATTGACGCGCTACTATAGTGTATAATGGAGGACCTTCATACCAAATCACAGGAGGAGAATAAATGTTGCAATGATTCTTCCCTTCCTTTTTACCATCTTTTACAAGGACAGCATTCGTATGTATGGATTTCACTTTTCTATCGAATTTTACAGTTCTTCTGTCCGAATTCTCCGTCCAAGCTCAAACTCAAACATAAGCATGTACACCGCACAAGGTGTAGAAGAGATTCAGACATGGCAGTTTCAACCCAAAGCCGGATATTGAATCTTGGACTTGGTTGGGGATATTATTTGACCTCTTTGTCCATTAAATAAATATTATGTACAAAAAAAGTACTAACTTCAGCCTACATGTATATTATACACAGGGTGTCCCAGAATGTTATGTAAACACTTTGGTCATGAATAACTTAAGAACGGTAAGTTGTATTTAAATGCGGTTAGTACCATTGGAAAGAGAACAAAATTTTGAACCGGAACATATTTTATCAATAGGAAAATCGGTAAATTCGGCCTACAAGAAAATTTCGAAATAAAGAGTGAAAAACGGATTCTCCAAACAATTTTAGGCGATTTGGAGAACCGATTTTCCAATTTTTGTCTTTCAAGATTTTCTTGCAGGCCGTATTTACCAATTTTCCTATTGATAAAATTTGTTCTGGTTCAAAATTTTGTCCTCTTTCCAATGGTACTAACCGCATTTAGATACAGCTTACCGTTCTTGAGTTATTCAAGGTCAAAGTGTGTACATATCATTCTGGGACACCCTGTACATATAAAATATAAGATAAGTAATATTTTACTGCGATAATTTAATCACCATCGAGTTTCAATACCACCCAAAAATCAATTCAATTCAGTCTTTCCATCGCCCTACGCTCAGTCATTGTCCACAGATTAACTCTATTGAAATTCGAAACTTTTAAAGAAAATCCATATTATTCAAAGAAGTTTCCATTTAATCCAAACTATTCAAAAAAAGTTCAATTCATTTCAAATTATTCAAAAAAGTTCACACCCACCTACATTCACACCACCCCCTCCCCCACTAAAGTGGTCCTCGTAGTATATGTACGCTCGCTAAATAAATAAATAAAAAGGGAAAGAGAAGTACGCAATCTTACGTTGTCAATTTTTTCGGCACGAAATCGTCCCATATCGTATCCTGCTTCCAGCTTGATAGAGCCCCATTCCCAAATAGCCTTTAATGGTCTCGGGTTTGAACAGAAGACGACACTCAGAGTTGCGTCGCTTCCCTTCTCCACAGCGACTTCTCTCTCCACAGCATATCGCTGTACTTGAGGAGCTCCTAAAATGTTAAATAAAATCCGAATTAATATCAAGTACATGACAAAGCAACAACAAATTGTATTCATCATTAGTCAGTTTAAATAATATTTAATGCAGTCTTTCCGGACCATTTTAGCCAGAAAACTCATTAATAGATATCACAAACCATTGACGTTATGATTAAGGTTGTGCCTGTTGTGTGTGTTTATTTTCATCTGCTTACAAAAACTGTATGACGCATTTATACAAGTAATACATACTCCAGTCCTCACTGGGAAGGCATGAAGGCAAGCAATAGAGCGAATTTTTCTTAAATGATACAGTACATGGATGGAACAAAGGTTGACCATCTTTTCAAGACATGGCATAACAAGGGCAAAGAAAATTTTCTCCAAACACTAAATTTGGTCACCCATTCGCACTTAGAGTCCCAAGCTTTCTTTTCCTGGCCATTTGCTACGCCAGAAAACTCTCAGGAAAATATTTCACAAGACGGGAGCGTCTCAATTGTAATACTAATATTTTATATTCATTCATCACATGGAGAAAGTAGAGAGGTTCACACATATCTTGTGAAGTTTAACGGAACGGGTATATTTGCAAAGATTCAGGGAGTCTTTTTGTGTTTCGGAACACTCAAATATGGCAGAATAAATTAACCTCATATTAAAGAAAAAAAGAGTCCTCGTGTAAAAATTGATGCGACATTAATTTCCTCTCGAGAGCGAAATTCTATCAAATCAATAATGGGCCAATAGATTTCCTAATTCTGTCCCCAAGTTTATCTTCCCGATTCTTTTAGTTATTGGAATTGCGGGAATTCACCCATAAACTAAACCGATTGCTTCCTGAACTGAACTTGATTCCCTTCTCGGTTGACGAAGTGAAAAAACTTACTGATGCCGCTAGATCCAGCATGTTCCGACTTTTTGTTATTTTTACATTAAACACTATTTACTTGAACCTAAATGAGAGTAAAACTGTTTGGTTTGAAGCAAGATAAATGTAAAAGGAAAAAGATAGATTTTCTAAGGTGATAGCTGAACTTATTATGGTTTCACATCACAACTAATCACAGTGACACAGACACACACAGAGAAACTTATTATTTATCTATAGATAACGTCAACAGAATGCGTGAAATGATGGCTCTCGATGCAATGGAAGCATTCTCTCATTGGGTGAACAAGGGATAAAATCACGTAATTTATTCAAATGTGGGCCAAGTGATTTGTTAATTTGTTTCTATGATAACTTTATTCCGTCAATCAGGGGCCGCAAATTTAAATAAATTACGTCATTTTATTTCTTTTCATCCAATGAGAGAATGCTTCCATGACATCAAGCCAGAGCGCCATCATTTTCCGCATTCTGCTGATTTTATCTAGGTATATGTATAATATACTAAAAAATTAAGTTTCACTAAATGTTTCTTCATTTCATTGCTAAAAGTAATATTTATTTTTCGTATACCTACTAGTCTAGCAAGCCTAGTTCTCATTAGGGAATAATCATTCAGTGTCGTTAAATGGAAGTGTTAAATGCCAGATTAGCTTTAAGAAAAAAATGTCTTAGAACTATATGCAACACTTAATTACAATTACAGGACTCCTTTAGTAGTAATCGCAAGGTTTTCCCTTCCTTCAAACTTGTAAATGAAGGACAAAAGGTCTAATCTTCTTTTCTGTTAGACTTAGACTTTCTTTCAAGTACCTTCAAGTACGATCTTGGTTCTTTATGAATTGTGTAATGGGAGGTTAACTATTATGTAATAATCAGGCTCAGTATTTGTATTCTAGCCGACTTCTGGTTCTTCTTATTGCCAAGATGCGAATAAAATATACGTATGCAATAAATATGGACAAGAGTTTTGGGAGAGCTGACTTAGTTTCAGGAGAAATATATTATGTTTTATTCTACTGTGTTCACATTACACCAATGGTGATCGTACCAGAGGATAGTTTAGGAGAGACAAGAGAAATAAGAGGAGACCACCTTCTCAACTCCGCTGTTCCCACTCGACTGAGGATATTGGTTCAGGGAAATTAGATAGTAAGATTGGGAGTGGGGTTGGGTGGTTCGGGTAGTAAGGTGGGACGAGTGGAGTCCCGCCACATCCTCCCCCCCTTTGACGAACGTTGGCACAACGTTGAGGGTGGTGGGTGAGTGAGGAAAGAGTTGATCCAGTTTCACCCTTACAAACAAATTAAATTTTTACTTGTGCCTTTCCTTTGTAATACTGAAAACAAGAAAGTGATTTTCATTTTTAAACATTTCATCCTGAATTTGCCAATTACATATATTTAGTTAACAATGATGATAATAAAGGTTAATTGTTAGTGACAATGAGAAAACTATACTTATAAAATATCATGCACTAATTACTTAGAATTACGTAACTTATACAAACTAATACTAAATTATAGTAACCTAAATTAACCTATAGTATATTATACTAATTAATACTAACTTATGCTAATCACTGGTATTAACTAATAATTAATTAACCTAATCTTAATTGGTAATACTAACTAAATTCATACGTTCACACATACATACATCAATTTTACGTTTCCCATAAAAGTCATATTAAAGCTATAGTAAGTCCAATTTGGGATAAGTTGACACGGAGATTGGAGCAGTAGTTGTTGTCCTGGCTGCAGTGATGATAGGATGCTCCATGTAGTTTTATAGCTATCGCCCATTGGTGAATGTTGACAAACAGCAACCAGAATGTTGACACGTCGCACCAGTAATCTTTTCGTCCTTCCGCAATGGATGTTGGATCTCGAACGGGTTTTTCCCGTATCAGGTTCTTCTTCTGGGTTGATGATGGTTGCTTGGGGTTTTCCCATAGCATTGATGAAGTTACAATGAGATGTTATAAGGGAATATTCTGGTGATTACATAGATTTTGTATTTGTACTGTTTAAACTATAGTGGAAAGCTGCTGTTGACTTAGCATAGGTTTGATTAATTGACTTCCACTTAGTAAGTACTGATGGTAGTAGTAGTATATATAATTTGACAACCTTGGTAATCTCACCAAGTTTTCGCTTTATACATTGCATTAAGACTTACATCATTTGAAAAATAACGTAGTTAATCTTTACGTGTCCCTAAGGGAATTTTACTGATATGTGAGCACACGGTGCAGGTAATTTACATTAAGGTTGATATACTAAATATCGTTAAGTTGAATTATTATGGTTCTTGAATCGAATGGGTTAGAGTTACAGTTAAACGTTTAATTTCAGCCCACTTCAGTTTATTGTTTCCTTTTCAATACGTATTTTGCGTTCAGACGCCTGTTGACCTTAACTTCGAAGATTCGTTTGGTGACGAAAGATTGAGTAGAGATATCCCTCTTTCGATAACTTGAGTACTGTAAGAAATAATTCAAATGTCCTGACCATTTCGCATGTACTGTATTCACTGGTTTCTCCAAGAATTTCTTCATAGCAAGAGTTGATTGACGTTGAAAAGGGGTAAGTTTAGGTGGTTTTGCTAGTATAATTAAATTTTGCATGTGTTGCAGGTAGTCGGTATCAGACCGTTGTTTCGCGAAAGTGGCTTATACCTCCTGTGTACACGTCCACTGTAGGTTTAATTTCGCTGAGTAACATCTGTAGGTGTACTGTAGACTGTATTAAGGCCTTTCACATTGGATCTGGGTGTTGCGGTACCTTTAGTATTGAAAAGACATTGTGGTACCATTAGCATTGAAAAGTCCATAAGAAAATTTTTCGACATTGAAAGGTACCTCAGACTCTTCGCACGCATTCTTTAGTAATGTAGGTTTGCCGTTTGGATCTTCCTGAGTGTCCAAGGTGAAATCCGGGTAACGTAGTTTGGTTCCAACGGTTTTTTCATAATTTTAACTTTAGGAGTTAAAGTGAAATTTGGAGAAAGTTTCGTGGTATATTGCTTCTTATGTAGTCGCTTGGTCTGGGTAAATGTAAGCGGTCGTATCCTCCATCTAGCGTGTGTAACACTAACAAGTGTGTCTTCTATACGGTAGGTGGCGTAAGAATACTGTAAACAGTTCTGATGTCTTGCTTCAATTTCTTTGCAGTATCTGGGGTGCAGCAAATGAATGAAATCCGTCTTTTGCAACAAACAAGCTATTACTAAATTCTTTGCTACTTAAGGGTGGGTTGACATAGATCATTTCTGTCAATCGATTTTGACGTAATTCAACTTGACAAGCACCCCAAATTAGTGAGTGTGTTTATACGATCATTCCCATGAAATTAGCAATAAGCTGACGAAAACGTTTAGGTATTTCATTGAATACTTTAAATGTTTTTGATATTCCTTTTTGCTTGAATCCGTTATGTCTTCACAGTTAAATTCTACATTTGTTATTCGAGTTTCCGACTCGGAGTGTTGCTACTGCAGGATGGTCCGATCACAAACCTCTCACGACCTGCCCTTCGCAACTAACTTTTTTAATTTGATTTGGCTTAACAAAAATGTGTTTCGTATTTATCTTCAATGAATTTCGACGAATGAAGCTGTGATCTCTAGAATTCTTGCTTGTCCAATGACATTGCTTAAATTTTTCCTTTGACCAGTCCAGACGAACTCGCATTATATCAAAATAGCTGGACCGTCCATGAGTGATATGGTCACTTTCTTTGCTTTCTCTTATCCTTTCTCTTCTATTGCTACAGGCGTTCCCGCGTGCACTCAGTTCTCGAACACTTTGCAATTCTCAGGGTTTTGGAATCAATCCGCTTCCCCAACTTGCATCCGTAGGCTCAGCTACTATTCTGGATGAAGTTCCTTGTGGCCATTTTTTCTTCACTTTCTTCAGGGTAGGACTCAATCCTTTCCCCGTACTGACATCAGTAGGTATGCCTACACTTCGCGATGCAGTAATCCTTTTCTTCACATCTTCAACACGAAGCTTCCTACAGTGCCCGCTATGTACACTTCCGTCACTGTGCTTCCTTCCGAAAATCTCTTCTTTTCTCTGTTGCGAATAAAATTTTCCAAACTGAGGTGCTTTTGACATATTTGGTTTTCTTCTGAAAACGACCTTCCTTTTGAATTTGCAACTTAAGCAATTGACAGGGTCGTAATTTCCGATTCGAGTTGACAATCCAGCCTTTACAAATATCTTGGTGTGTACAGTAATTGGTTCGGCTTTGGGAGTTGGGGAGCTCTTCCCAATGTTTTCCCGGTGAACCGTTTTCGTTTCCGTCGTCATTCTGTTGACTACCTGGCCGTCTCGCCGAGATTCTGTTAAGACGTCTATTAACAACAATTCCAACGCTTCCAAGGTCTCAATGATATGACTATCCTTTTTCAATCCTTCCTTACACACCGTTTGGCTGATTTCCTTTACTTTCTGAATTCTGTTTTTCGAATTGAATTTCGGATTCTTACTTGAGAAACTCTTACATAACATAAGTCTCTTTATACTATATACTGTACCCTTATGATCATAACAGTTATGCTCTAAATCTGCTGTACTACACTGTAACAAAGTTCTCTTACTCTTAGGCACACAAGTCATTTTTAAAACTGCACAATTTTCCTTTTGCTCTATAATCTAAGAGACAACAATACAGACTTGTATTAAAACGTGTTCCAACATCAATTAACAATTCAAAATCCCACTAACATAATTGAAAAATAAGAGTTGGATGATCGCATCCCTCTTTTACAAATAACTACTTAATTACTATATGGGTTGGTAGTTGCAAACAGAAGTGTACTGCGATATTAATGACTATTTCCAATCCCATTCACATATGTTGAACTAATAAGAGTTGGATAATCATATCCCTCTTTTACATATAAGTACTTAAAAATATAAACTAGGGTAACTATAAACAAAGCTGTACCGATATTAATTAACTATTCCCAATCCCATTTACATTATTAAGCAATAAGAAAGAGTTGGATAATCGTATCCCTCTTTTACAAATAACTCTTTAATTCTTATATGGGTGGGTAATTAAGTATAAAACTGTATCGTGAAATCAAATCGTTACCAATGACAATTGGGGTTTGTAAGCTAATTTGAAAGCCGTCTATGCTATACAATTTCTGATTAACGAGACCGGCTCACTGGTGTCTACTGTTGCGATTACATTTACAGATTTATGCTTAGCAAATGGATTCGTTAATTTAACAGTCATTAAGAACTTCATTTGAAAAAAAATTTAGCTTGAGATATAGAATAATTGAATAGTTGAATATAGATTAAACAGTTGAATATAAATTAAGCACTTGAAGTGAATGTTGTTACTTAAAGTGCACAATAAATTAGGTGTCGTTAATTTAGCCTTTACGGTTAGAAAATTTATCAATGTTAGCCAGTTATACTGCGGTACCTTTAACACGTCAAGTATAGTACTACCTTACAACAATGTTTATCAAAAATCAATGCCATGTACCCTGTATGGCTTACAATATTATTACTATTTCTTTAATGGGATACTTATAATCGTTATCTTATCGTTAAGTATAACTATATTACAATATATACTTTCTTGAGTCTAGTGGAGCGGAAGTTGAAAAGGTGTCTTCCAATTCCTTTCAATTTACATATATCTTCCAATATGGTAATCGGTCGGTTTATCTTTACTAGTGCCTGTTCATTAATTTGAATACCAATTAGAATACTTTTTGCTGAACACAGCTTTTTATCCACGGTATGCAAATCACTGCCGTTCTATTGACCGAACGCGGCTTTTATTTATTTCCCGTAACCTTGGGTGGCTAATCCAAGCCTTAAGCCCAAGTTAATTGAACACAACCTTTAGATAATGAGGTTATTGCTTTGTTTTAATAATGTCAACTTACAATAATCCTCTCCAGACGTTCTGGCCGTTGATTGGTCAATGGGCGTTTCCCTTCCTTTGGAGGTCAAATCGCCTTCAATCACAAAGCCCAGCGTCTCTTTTTCTTCTAGAACTTTCAACAAAGTAAATTAACATACATTCCACAGGCAATAACATGAATGCATAATTCGACCTTTTATGTCCTTCTACTTCCCTTTGTCTTACTTAATACTCTCCTATTTAACAAAGAATTTTGGTATTACCGTGTTCTTACGGGGTACCTTTTACATTGATTTTAAACGGGAAACCCCAATTTTGATTGATATTTTCTTTCGCAAAGCTTAGATTTGATATAATTTATAATAGAATTTATCCATAATCTTATTTAACTCTTTCTAAATGTATCTCAATTATTAAATTCAATAATTATTTGACAGTAATATTGCAATAAGTTGCTTAAAATTTGATTCTTTCTTAAATTACGAAATCTTTCTTGAATTTTTTTTGTCTTATCTAAGTGGTATAAATAAAGTATACTAAATTACAATTGAATTTTTGATCGATACAGAGTATTGTTACCTCACTGTACGTGGTTGTACAGTTTTACTTTTCAAAATTCCTTTACGTATTTCCAATTCTTCTTTTTCTGAACATTTCAAGTACTTGTACACAGGTCTTGAAAATTACAATTTTCACTGCTTCCACTTTGTCAAATCGATTTCTTGAATACTCTTGTACAGTTTTTCAAACAATTCACTGACTTTTTTTTCAATTTTGGCGAATAAGACCGGGTTTCGGTACCATTGTAATGGGAGGTTAACTATTATGTAATAATCAGGCTCAGTATTTGTATTCTAGCCGACTTTTGGTTCTTCTTATTGCCAAGATGCGAATAAAATACACGTATGCAATAAATATGGACAAGAGTTTTGGGAGAGCTGACTTAGTTTCAGGAGAAATATATTATGTTTTATTCTACTGTGTTCACATTACACCAATGGTGATCGTACCAGAGGATAGTTTAGGAGAGACAAGAGAAATAAGAGGAGACCACCTTCTCAACTCCGCTGTTCCCACTCGACTGAGGATATTGGTTCAGGGAAATTAGATAGTAAGATTGGGAGTGGGGTTGGGTGGTTCGGGTAGTAAGGTAGGACGAGTGGAGTCCCGCCACAATTGGTTGGTACATAAAGCAGCTTATTACACTTACTATTATGTGTAGGTAAGCTTTCTTTGTCAATACCAAATGAAAGCAAGTCTACCGTACAGGGTCAATAGAGTACCCAACCAGTGTTCTAATTCGTGCGCACGAAATTGTATTCGTGCATGTGCAGCGCATAAAATGCATGAAATGCACGAATTGCACAAAATGCACAAAATGCATGAAAATGGGAAAATACCAGATTTTAGTGTTCCACTATTGTAGAAAACCCTGAAAATGCAATTTCAACTGATGTAAAACAAAAGATTTACACTATACATAACATTATTTTCACTATCTTCCAGTCAATTTAAAGTGAACTATGCATTCTGCAATAATCTCATGTGGAATGCGAAAAAACCTTGCATCCTCTAAAAGTAATCAACCAAAGAGTGTCCTGAAATAGTTTCCTATGTCATAAAAGTAGAGTTAACAAATATAACTAACTGTTTTCAGCCGCTTTTGATCATTTGATATAAACATTCTTTCATTAATTGGCAAATACAACTTGCATTTGTCATTTAGTACTGTTAATATCTATAGTAATGTACTTTTTAAGTACTAGATAAAAAATTATGATAAAATAAACTCCAAATGTGGTCGTTTGTATATGTCATGCATAGATATTGAAACATAATTTACATGAATAACATGTATCTGAACGGGAGTATAAATCCTGCCTTTAATTTCGTGCATTTCATGCATTTTGTGCACTGTGCACTACCCATTTTATGCGTGCACTGTGCATTTCGTGCAGTGCATTACGTGCATGTGTGCAGTGCATGCCAGTACACTGTACCCAACTTAAGTGTCTGAGTCTGAACTGAACTCAGTAATTACAGGGTCATAGCGAAGTATTTTTCTCTTTCCTAGAATTATTACCATTATAACATTCTATTCGTTAAATTCTCAGATTTTCCATTGTAATTTAATTTATGAGTTTAGATATTAAAATATTTGTTATCTCGATTTTAATATCTTAAATTTTAGGATAAATTTATAATTAAAATTGTAAATAGATTCGCTGAGAAAGATAAAAGATTGATGCAAGAGTTGCCCTGTAGCCCTGTCTTTGAGCACAATAGTTGGTGAGCAGGCCAAGACTATTATGCAGGCACAATGCACTTCGTTTATCGTCGGATCTGAATCTGGCAACGGTTTTCACTTTCTTCTTCTCTTTCCTCGGTTATCTGGATAAAACCAAGTTTCTCTTTTGTAAAACACTTTATCGCCTCTTATGTGTACTTCAGGCGACGACAAGAACGATATTGGATTTCAGTAATTGGAACTTGCTCTTTCTCAATAAATCCACTTGCACTACTTTCTCTTAATTTTTCTTTTTCTTATTATTTAGAAATGAACTTACTTACTCTGGACTCAAAGGAACCTAGCTACACTTGCCGGGAGGTCCCACATTGCTTCAACACGGTCTTCGTGGGTGGCATGTGTAGCCAGGTTCCTTTGAGCTCAGTGTACATCTACAAAGTCCGGTAAGTATGTTTATGTATTACATTATGTGCAGTGCATGGTGACCTTTATTTATTGTAGACTTTATTGTGGACTTTTGTAATGTGGTTTTCACGGAACGTCAGCAAGGTACCACCCAAGACGACCATGGTGAAGCAATGGACTTATTGGGTGGTACCTTGCTGACGTTCCGTGAAAAGCACATTAACTATTTTCACATTGGGACACACACGAAGACCGTGTTGAAGCAAAGGGAGACCACCCAGGAAGTTTCCAGAGTAATTGGGGGTTGGAATTGAATATGTAAATCGTTCGTTATTAGTATTGAGTGAAGCACCCAAGGAGCTAAATGCGAAATTAACACGTCCTAGCATTAATGGATCGCTACTTTTGTTAGCCAATATTATTTGTTCAAATAAATAACGGAATGGCAGCAAATGTGCAGCAGTAAAGTTGCTTTGTAAAATTCACAATCTGCATGGATATCTAAACTGCAGTATACAGCTTTCAACAGCAATTCATTTAAATGAAATAAGTAATATTTCAATCTCATTACAAATAGTACATTACAATCTGATTACAAATAGTAATCAGAAATAGTCTGATGGTAAGGGAGAAGATGAATGGTAAGAGAACAAATTGGAAACCAGTTTCATATAATGATTCTGTATAGTGTGTGACAATAAAGCAATTAACCTTAAAACTTAAACTTAAACAACACATATACATTACTCGATTACTCCTCTAGAGGTTGTTAATATTTGCAAAGGTTAAATCAGTAATGGATGTGAAAAAGGCAATTTTACTTTTACATTTGCTTGTTCATTGGAAGTGGAGTTTGCAGAATCTCCACTTATAAAGTCATTATTGCATGCAACTCCCTACTAATTAATTAAGCAAACTACCTAGCTTAAATGTCTTCTGATCAGCTTTTTGTAAATACATATACATTCGTAAATACATTCAAATAAAGTAGTCTATATACACTTTCAAGAGGTATATGTAGACCTAGTAATGTAATGTCTACGTATGTAATAGATCTAGAGACTTTCGAGTAAAAGTATAGAAAAACAAAGTAACATCCAAAATCCAAATAGCAGTAAGAAACTTGAAGGATTTCTTTAGACGTTTTGAATTCGTTTTGAAGAGAACAAAACCCGCTTACCCAAGACACTACCAAAAGTATTGTAAATCAAGATTAAAGTTCGAGTTAATGTAACACTAGTAAATTGCCCGTTCTACGAACGGGGAAATAACAGTAAATTAAGCATCCGAAAAAGTTAGAAAATCCATAATTAGTGATCCGAAAAAATTGAAATAATTACATTTAGTAATCATAAATTGTTTGGATAGATCTGGTAGTGAAACGACACATTCATTTCCTAATTAGTCCAATTTAAGGAATGAATTGTAAACCAGCACAGAATTTGAATTGGTGCTTAAGTATTTAGATATTCCATTTGATTCCACTTGATTCCATTTCCTCCATCTACTCCATCTACTCCATCTGCTCCATCTACTCCATCTACTCCATCTGAATCCATCTATTCCATCTGACTCCATCTTACTCCATCTGACTCCATCTTACTCCATCTACTCCATCTGACTCCATCTACTCCATTTGACTCCATCTGACTCCATCTACTCCATATGACTCCATCTGACTCCATCTACTCCATTTGACTCCATCTACTCCATTTGACTCCATCTGACTCCATCTACTCCATTTGACTCCATCTACTCCATTTGACTCCATCTACTCCATTTGACTCCATCTACTCCATTTGACTCCATTTGACTCCATCTGACTCCATCTGACTCCATCTGACTCCATCTACTCCATCTACTCCATTTGACTCCATCTGACTCCATCTACTCCATTTGACTCCATCTGACTCTATCTACTCCATCTACTCCATCTACTCCATTTGACTCCATCTACTCCATCTGACTCCATCTACTCCATTTGACTCCATCTACTCCATTTGACTCCATCTGACTCCATCTACTCCATTTGACTCCATCTGACTCCATCTATTCCACTTGACTCCATCTACTCCATTTGACTCCATCTGACTCCATCTACTCCATTTGACTCCATCTACTCCATTTGACTCCATCTGACTCCATCTACTCCATTTGACTCCATCTACTCCATTTGACTCCATCTGACTCCATCTACTCCATTTGACTCCATCTGACTCCATCTATGGGGCGATGTCGCTAAGTGTCGGGTGCGCTGTTGCTAAGTGTCGAGTGCGCTGTTGCTAAGTGTCGGGTGCGTTGTGACTAAGTTTTGGGTACGGTAGTGTAAGTGTGGGGTACGGTGTGTCTAAGTGCCAGGTACGGTATAGCTAAGTGTCGGGTACGGTGTAGCTAAGTATCGGCTATGTCGTAGTAAGTGTCGGCTATGGTGTAGCTTAGTGTCGGCTATGTCGGAGCTAAGTGTCGGCTATGTCGGAGCTAAGTGTCGGCTATGTCGTAGCTAAGTATCGGCTATGTCGTAGCTAAGTGTCGGCTATGTCTTAGCTAATTGTCGGGTATGTCGTAGCTAAGTGTCGGCTATGTCTTAGCTAATTGTCGGGTATGTCGTAGCTAAGTGTCGGCAATGTCGTAGCTAAGTGTCGGCAATGTCGTAGCTAAGTGTCGGCAATGTCGTAGCTAAGTTTCGGCTATGTCGCATCTAAGTGTCGTGTATAGTGTGGCTTGGGATGATGTCTGAGTCTGATGCATGCGACTGGAAGGCGTGCTGGCATGCTTGCATGCATTTTCCATATCCCCCATTGCTTTCTAGTCAGCTGTATCAGTTCACTCTTCCCGGTGCCCTCCATTCAGCTCTACCAGTGCTCTCTTCCCGGTGCCCCACAGTCAACTCTATCAGTGCTCTCTTCCCGGTGCCCTCCAGTCAGCTCTATCAGTGCTCTCTTCCCGGTGCCCTCCAGTTCCAGTCACATGCGTCAGTGCTCTCTTAAAAGTGTCACTGTCAAGAGATCACTAATACAGCTGACTGGAAAAAGCACATGGGATTTGTATTGTAGTGTGTACCCACAGAGATAGATAGAAAAGGATAGAAGGGAAGCCTGGATTGCAGTACAATATCCAAGGCAACTCAACACTGATTGTTAACTCAACTCAAGTCAATTGTTGCTGCAGAGTTGTGTACTTAGCAGCAGGAGGAGGGGCATAGGCAATCCAGCCAATCAAGTCAATTATAAAAGGCTTAGGCGTGGTCAACTGTGCTATAGTATATAGATATTCATGTAATATGTCTATAAGTAAACATAATAATTAAAATCTATGAATGGTTCGCTTCCGTAAGTCTTAAGTAGTACCTTTTAGATCGTCGAGTTTCAATACGTATTAGAGTAGTTGTTAAAACAGTTTTGTTTGCTTTGTAATCTCGTAAAAGCTTCGATAGCTAATGTTTTCCATTTTCCAGTGAATCATTAAGTACCAAAACCGTTTAAATTGAACAGACACTTTATAATAATTAACTGTTTAAACTAACCATTGTTTTGGTGGATTTAAAGCAAATTTTCGTATTGCTAAGGAAACACAGTTAGATCAGACAGGTGCCAAATATGTCTGAATACAATCCACATACCCGCAACGAAATAAACTTAAATGGAAGCACAAATAAAACCTTTCTGGTGTACTTTCCGGGTCTTTATAATTGGCATGTCAGACATGACATGACACTTCAATGCCATAATACATCTATATACTATAGCACATAGGACCACGCCTGAAGCCTTTATAATTGGGTTGATTGGCTGGATGGCCTTATGCCCCTCCTCCTGTTGCTAAGAATTCAACTCTGCAGCAACAATCAGACTTAAATCAGAGTTGAGTTGCCTTGGATATTGTAATACAATCCAGGCTTCCCTTCGTATCCTTCTCTATCTCTGTGGGTACACTACAATACAAATCCCATGTGCATTCCAGTCAGCTGTATCAGTGATCTCTTGACAGTGGCTCTTTTAAGAGAGCACCGGGATAAGAGCACTGATAGAGCTGACTGGAGGGCACCGGGACATCATCCCTAGCCACACATAGCTACGACATAGCCGAAACTTAGCTACGACATAGCCGACGCATAGCTACGACATAGCCGACGTATAGCTACGACATAGCCGACACATAGCTACGACATAGCCGAAACTTAGCTACGACATAGCCGACACATAGCTACAACATAGCCGAAACTTAGCTACGACATTGCCGACATAGCCGAAACTTAACTACGACATTGCCGACATAGCCGACACTTAGCAACAACGCACCCGACACTTAGCAACAACCCACCCGACACTTAGCAACAATGCACCCGACACTTAGCAGCAACGCACCCGACACTTAGCAACAATGCACCCGACACTTAGCAACAATGCACCCGACACTTAGCAGCAACGCACCCGACACTTAGCAACAACGCACCCGACACTTAGCAACAACGCTTCCGACACTTAGCAACAACACACCCGACACTTAGCAGCAACGCACCCGACACTTAGCAACAATGCACCCGACACTTAGCAACAATGCACCCGACACTTAGCAGCAACGCACCCGACACTTAGCAACAATGCACCCGACACTTAGCAACAACGCACCCGACACTTAGCAACAATGCACCCGACACTTAGCAACAACGCACCCGACACTTAGTCACATCGTACCCATAACTGAAGTCTGATGGAGTCAGATGGAGTAAATGGAGTCAGATAGAGTAGATGGAGTTGATGGAATTAGATGGAGTAGATGGAGTATATGGAGTCAAATGGAGTAGATGGAGTCAGATGGAGTCAGATGGTGTAGATGGAGTCAGATGGAGTAGTTGGAGTCAGATGGAGTAGATGGAGTCAGATGGAGTCGATGGAGTCAGATGGAGTCAGATGGAGTAGATGGAGTCAGATGGAGTCAGATGGAGTAGATGGAGTCAGATGGAGTCAGATGGAGTCAGATGGAATAGATGGAGTCAGATGGAGTCAGATGGAATAGATATGGAGTCAGATGGAGTAGATGGAGTCAGATGGAATAGATGGAGTACATGGAGTCAAATGGAGTAAATGGAGTCAGAGGGAGTCAGATGAAGTAGATGTAGTCATATGGAGTAGATGGAGCAGATGGAGTAGTTGGAGTAAGATGGAGCAGATGGAGTAGTTGGAGTAAGATGGAGCAGATGGAGTAGTTGGAGTAAGATGGAGCAGATGGAGCAGATGGAGTAGTTGGAGTAAGATGGAGCAGATGGAGTAGTTGGAGTAAGATGGAGCAGATGGAGTCAGATGAACTGGGTGGAGTAGATGGAGTCAGATGAAGTGGGTGGAGTAGATGGAGTCAGATGGAGTGGGTGAAGTAGATGGAGTCAGATGGAGTAGATGGAATCTGATGGAATATCTATATACTTAGGCCACAATTCAAGTTCTGTCTTGGTTTACGATTCATTCTATAAATTGGACTAATTACAAAATGAATGTGTTGTTTCACTCCCAGGTTACCCAAATAATTTATGATTACTAAATATAATTATTTAAATTTTTTCTGGTCGCTATGGTTTTATTGTGTTTCTAACTTTTTCGGATGGTTAATTTTCTGTTATTTTCCCGTTCGTAGAACGGGCAATTTACTAGTAAACTCATAAACTGTTAAACTAAAAAATAAATCCCAATAGAAGTTTAAACAAAAATTGATTTACTTACCAAATTGAAAATCAGTTAAGCTGATTTCCATAATAATAAGTGCGTACTAATACGTGCACAAGCAAACAGGAAGTACATATGTGTGATTGTCGATTGTTTAGTGGTGAAAAATAAATATTATGAGTAGCACATCCAAAATTCATATTCTTCACCAAATAGTTTCGTGTATGAAATCATTTTGCTTAATTTCGTTTGAGCTGAGATGATACTGACAACATAATAGATTTTGTAATTGAGTATAAGGTCCATGTATCCAGTACAGAACACATTACGGGAAAAAATCTAAATTCTTTAACCGTGACAGCTGAAGAATAACCTAACCAAACATTATTGATGAAGTTAAGTCCGATCCGTACTATTCACGCGGCATCTCCTTAAATAGGTACAAGTGTGGAGAACCTTCGTAATTAATAATACGATTTTCTATATTGTGAGCATGGGTCTACATTTATGCCCTAAATACTGGTGTAGTACGTGAGTGTAGTAGTAATATAGGCAACACTCCCTCGAGTCCCGTATAAAAATAACTTACGCTTTCATAATTCAATAGAAAAAGAAATGATAAATGAAACCAAAACCATATGTGGTAATGTAATGAACGTATTACAGGCGTGTGGCACTATCGTACCAGGCACAATTGACTTAACTAAAGATGCAACTCAACATACTATAACACTCACATGGATTTTATATTCAAGTTCAGTCAATAAGTTACAATTAGTACACTTTTAGGTTCTGGTTCTACACAATTGTGGCACTCTATTAAAGCAAAAACAAAACTTGTAAAGTTCTATCAATACACTAATAAAGGTAGGCGAGTCTTTTAAAATGTAAACTGAAGTTGCTTGTACCTACATTACACAACGACACAACAAATATATTGCTAAATTGCTAATCATTTGTCCCTTGTTTAATGCTGAAATGAAGTTCAAATACGATTTTGCCTTAGGCGTTGTGATGCAGTAATCCCCAAAAGATTTCACAGCTACTGTAGATGTACTTCTTCCCTGATACTAGTATGTGAAACCTTATTTTAATCCTTATTTTAGTTACTTGTACTTAGGGGTTTTGTTTTCAGAATAAGAATTAATTTGTCTGTTTATATAATTTCAAAATATTTAGGGTTGAACTGCCAAGGGGCAATGGAAGCTACATCACATCGATTAAGAGTTTTGACTCTTGACTCTTGGGTTGTTCAAATAGAATAGCAGTCTGTTCATCATTTGTACAGTAAATATGAATTGGGTGAAATAGCATTACTAGTACTAAGCATAATTGGAATGAAGTTTGCTTGAAGTCATCAGTCATTAAGTCATTATGTTGTCTACAACTCATAATCATAATCTTAGGCCTAGAATGCATTGTTGTATTATATATTTTAGGTACAGCACATGTACTTATAGGTCCAGAATTCCGATGTCGAAATGTATCGCTCTACTAGTGTTTCCACACGTTATATTATGTACATATTAAGTGTAGTTTAGTGAGGTGCCTACATGCGAATGATAAGTTGTAGAATAAAAGGCCTAGCAGGGAAAAACCTGGAGCAGACAAGAAGACTGACACATGCGGGTAAGTTTCAGAGTCAAACAGTCTAATTTGTTTGGCAAATTAAAGCACTCGCCTTGAGCATCACTATGAATTATGAACAACAAACCATGCAGACGGTTTTGTTGTCAGTTCCCTTCAAAGGAGAAGTGCAAGGGAGAGGAGACGAAATTAGAATTTCATAGCTACCCAATATTGTGCGCGCCCGCATTCTGTCTCCACTATGCCGTTTACAGACGCCTCTGATCAGCTACAGATAATATTATAACAGATAGCTTAGATACATCCCCGTTAAACCTAAATACAGCGAGATTCTAAAGTCCCGCAGAATAGGGTGCTTGGTGGTAATGTTTGCAACATGCTTCTAATGCATGCATATGAGCGGGTAAATACCTACATAAGAATTTGAAGCATGTCACAAATTTTAGCTCTACTATGCCCTGTGCTGCGGAACTTTGGAACCTCGCTGTATAGCAGTTTTCCCATCCGAAATAATCTCGAATCCCAACTACTCAATACTATTGCCCATTTTTACATATTGCTGAAGTTTATATCGTTTATTTCTCTTACTTCCATTTACACTCCTGTATCAATTTATCCATTGTGTAACTATTCTTAGTTTAAAAATCTACTACAAGGAAAATTGTTCCAATCATAAAATTAGGTAGCGATTCAAAATCCAAAATCCTGTCCTCTTTCTAATGGTACTTCATGTTTTAATAGGTATGTGTGGTCCACATCTAAGGTGGGGAGCTGTTCCGGAAAAACCGGAAGTAGTACAGCAAAACTGTTAACACCACTCGAAAGCCTATACAAAGTTACATTGGAATCTTAATTTTCATGGCCATATCCCAGTGCATTCGTTTACACTGACAATTCTCCCAAAAAAGTCAAAAACATGAAATGTTCAAATTGATGAATAGCTAATTCATGGTAAAAATTCTGCGAGAGAGTAAAATCGCAAGTTTACTTGTGCTACCAATTTTCAGTGCTTACGTCACTTACTTTCATTAGTTTTTCTTCAAAAATGTCACTTATTAATGACACCGAAGAAGATCGCCTTTTTGATCGCATTAAGGCAATCGCTTGGAAGTAAGCTCGCGATGCAGGGGCAAAATTCATAAGCCAAGGTTGGGTATCTGGACGACTAAAGAAATCTATAAATTGGGAATAAAACCATGGCATATTATCAAAAGGAACTTTCCAAATAACAACTTTGGCACGGCAGAACTATTGGAACGCTTAACAGTTCTTGAAAAAATGGAGACTGACACCAATTTATTCGAAACTCTTCTTCGTTCATTTCCTGGTAGACTTGAAGCTGTTAGGGAAGCTGGAGGAGGTCATACGAAGTATTAGCTAATTGTAAACATATCAGAAAAGATAATTTGTTTATAATGTTTCAATATTTTGATGAGGTTATTCCAGCTGGTACAACAAAAGAGTTCCTCATGTAAACGACTTTAATTTATGTTTTTGACTTTTTTTGGGAGAATTGTCTGCGTAAGCGAATGCGCAGGGATATGGCCATGAAAATTAAGATTCCAATGTAACTTTGTATTAGCTTTCGAGTGGTGTTAACAGTTTTGCAGTACTACTTCCGGTTCTTCTGGAACAGCTCCCCACCTTAGATGTGGACCACCCTACTACTACTACTGCTTTTGAGTTATTAAAGGTCAAGTTAAGTTTTTTAATTCAGATTTCACAAGTTACTGCTTTTTTAACTTCAATTTCTTGTCCGTAATTTTATGAGTTCTGAAAAGAATTTTGTTTTCGCTGCCCCTTCTCCACTATTATTGCAACTGCATTAATTTTTCAGAAGTATCCTGGCGTGGCGGATACTTTGACATGCAAGGGCTGACAAAGAGAAAAATTATGACGTGTTGCTATGTTGTTGGGAGGAGGATCCGACATTACCGGCAGGGCTGTGTGTCTATGCAGAGGGGTGTTGAATTGAAGGGGCATTACTAGTGTAGTGCACAAGTAAATAAAAGAAGACTTACCGACAACGCTAAGGTCGATGGGTTCACTCTGAATGGTCCTCTCAGTGCCGGAAATGACATTGGACGCCTTGCAGTAGTACTTTCCCTGATATTCGTAAGTGACGTTATGGATGACAAGCATGTGTTCCGACACTCGCACATAAACCGTCTCTTCAGCTGTTGATGTCTTTTGAAGCCATTGATAACTCGGCTGAGGATTCCCCTCTGCTTGGCACATCAACACTGTCCGGTTGTACAGCGCTGCTGTCACGATCTTCTCAGGACCCACCCGCACGATCTTCGGAGAAACTGTCATTTAAGTCATAAGTATATTAATATTCGGCTCTTACATTACTTTACTACTTTGCTTCACAAAAAGTATCGCTTGTTTATAATTCAGATCTGATCATATATGATTTGATTTTCTCAAAGTTCAATATTGCCATTACAAAATAAATAGTGACTGTAATGCCAACTTACATACCTAGTAGGACATCCATAAAGCTTTATTACCAAAAATAAGAGAAGTATTATTTACACATTACATTACGGGTTTGGGCGATTGTGCGAACTAATCCTTTCTACTCATCGCAAATCCTAGCAGACCCTACATTATAAGAGCATCAATTTAAGAAGCATTCCAATGTCAAACAGGTAGAGATACTTATCTCAGCTACACAAAGCAAGCAAAGTTGAATCAATTCCAGAAATGTCTTGTACAAGTTTAAGAAAACTCGGAATAAGCTTTCTTGAGGAGGTGAGAATAAAGAAAGGAATGTTGGAGATTAATTTTTGGCTATAAAAGAAAGTAGTAGTTATGCGTAACTGGCTGTGTAATGGAAGGGTTTTGAAAAGGCTGCATAAAAAGTAGATCAGAAATGAGTCGTAACTTATTGTAATATCGTAATCGTAATTCAAAAGTTGCTTTTCCTTTTCGTGCAGTGCATTACAGTTCAGGTTACAATAAACCATAATAGTAACTCACTAACTGGGTCCCATTTGAAAGTGCAGTGCAATCCGAGCATCTATGTTCCTATAAGTGAAGGAGTGTGCAAAATGTGTAAATATACTGTTATCAGGAATTCGAAAAGAAATGTCAGCGTAACAGAGGCCTGGCCTGGTTCTGGTTTGCCTTGGCTTATGGTTTCCTTCCGTCGTAAAATAAAATATCTCCCTAGTCGATGATTTGAATCAGAAATGAGTTTTAGATTTTAGGTGTAGCAGTTGTACTCCGTAATGGTGAGTACTTGCGAGGCACGGCACTTTAGTGTTTGGTTTAAGCCGAATTTCGGTTTAGTGTTCAGTAAAGCAACTCGTGGAAATGAAGTTTTTATGTAGTGTTCTTATAAATAGCACCTCCTAGCAGAATAGTAAAGAAAGTTCAAAATTTGATGCCTGTAAAGCGAAAGCGGCATGTACCTCTTATAATTTTGAATCTGGCAGTCTGGCACAAGAGAAAGATGTTTTATTGAAACTTTCGTTGGGCTAAGAAAAAACAGTTCGTGCATGTGAAGACATGACTCAACAATTTTTACATAACTTCAAAATTCTCCCCTTTAGCGTAATTAGAGAAAGTATCTTATCGATTCTGGAGTTTAAATTCCTTTGGTAGTGAACATGTTTTTAAAGGGAAGAGAATTACTGGACGAAAGAGTAAATACATATCTTTCATCAATACCACTTAAGTAGGGCAAAATAAGTTGTGGGAGAGTTTCATAAACATAAATTGACATACTATACCAGAATTTGTTGTTCCAGTTGCCTATTTCCAATATTCTTTAATTTTAGGGATTTTAGTTCTATGGCAGTAATAAAATGTAAAACAATGTTCGTAAGCAATAGGACTACAATACAACACAACTGGGCAATATTATTTTTGTGTGCAGACGGAACAACAATCCTTTTTCATATATCAAACATTGACTTGGGGATAAGATATTTTTTGATCAACTTGCGGAATGCTATGCAATGCTTCTCTGAGCAAAGCAAGTTTCACTTGCAGAGCAACATGCATGCGGTAGAATTTCGGGTGTCGATTTCTTATGCATCCTCTTTACTACTCTCCTTCCTGACAACTTTTGTCGAATTTTAAGATGAATGTACAAAGTGAAAAATATGCGTAGAAAATATTAACTGATCAGTAGTTGTATTATATGTCGTACCAAGGCTTTTACAAAGACATTTTTTGGACAAGGTCAATCGGTTCCAACACTAAAGGGATTAATGGATCGAAAAGTTCTTTCTTTGCACCCCACTCTCAAATACTTTATAATTATTTTAAACTGAAAGACGCATTTCATTCAGCTCATTTACTTTAGAGGAATATCCCAAAAGTGCCTACATAAATATTAATACCATATTGCGTAATGTGTATAAAGAAAGTTCCATCGTAGATGGTTCATACTTCAGGTAAATAGGTAGTTAGTATTAACATTTGTAATAGGGACAGTATTATACCCAGACAGACATAAAATGTTTCGTAAATACTATATATGGTAAAGTATATGCTTAGAAAACTAGTTAGGTAGAGTTTAGTGAATGTGAAGTCCTGTGCCCTGACACAATTTTAATCTTGACCTGTCATTTTCCAGAACGGTAAGAAACGTAAAGCGAAGACTCTTTAGGAGACCGATAGGTCTCAAGCGTTGCTCTAAGCCTTCGGCCTTTCCTAAAGTACATTTCGAGTTGAAGTTCATAAAGTGAGCTGTCAAGCCGTGGTAACCTACATTACTATAAATAATAGTCAGGCATTAGAAATGTAAGTGTTAACATAAAATATTTATTTATGCGTTTGTATTACCCAACACTCAGGTCTATTTTGCCAACTGACTGAATGCGAGTTCAGTGCAATCAGGTACTCACAATCCCAATTTTCATGGCTCCATATCCTTTATTTATTCAAGCTGCATTGAACCTAACCCTAAATAGCACACCAAAGCTACGGCTAATTTGCTACACGTTTTACTTTGCCAAAATATACCTTTATGCCAACAGCAACACTTAATCATAAAAAGTATACCTGTACTGAGTGTGCTGTATACTAAACTGAACTACCGTATAATTTATAATGTTTTTAGTACATAGGTACTTCTTTTGTGCAAGAGAATGTTTACGTAGGTGTGCCAAATGTTATGATTATGATTTTGGAGAACGTTATATTTATTACTTTACGGTAATTCCATTCTTATTCATTTATTATATTAGCTGGAGACTTACGAATAACTATAAGCAGGGATAGGGATGCCTTTTGAAATTACAAATCAGACTGGAAATATATTATTTAGACTATTTGTATTACTTCCCATCGGAATGTATTTATATACTTATATAATATATCAAGTTTAATAATATATATTCAATCTATATTTGGCCAAAATAAATCCATTCATAAAGTCTTGCCAATAAGAACATCTAATATAACTAACTTTTCTAGATAATAAACAGTGTGACCAGATATTTGGCAAATATCGCAAAGTAAAAATTCTGGCAATATTGATCATTATTAAGTAGCGGTAGCTTTTGCAGTAATGCCTGATCTGTCTGTCTGTGTATTCGCGGTTAGCAACTTGGTAATGCTGATCTGTATGTCTGTCTGTCTGTTTGTGCGTTCGAGGGTAGCTGCTTTATAATAGTGCTTGATATGCATGTCTGTTTGTTTATCTGTGTACCTGTCTGCCCTTCTGTGTTTTTGTGTCTACCTGTATGTGCATTCGCGTTAATGTAAGTAATGTAATGCAACAATAGTGCAAAGACATTTATAAGTAATTACGTTATGACGGGCATTTGGACTCACCTTAACAATTAAATATTATTGTCTGGAAATAATATTTTATTCTGCCCATTTTCCTTTTGTAAAGTAGAAACAAGAAAGGAATCGAGTGTGACGAATGTTCTCGCCTTGCCTTGGTTTAAAAGCTTTGAATCCACTTCTGGTTTCATGTCTTCACAAACATAAATCACGCTACTTATGTTTATTGCCGTACATATCAAAATTCGTGTTGCTTAATACAAAGCACGTCCTACTATACTTTGCAATTTACAGACTGGTACTGTGCAATCTCCATCTAAGCAAAATACATATCACTTTACTACCGCTTCATTTCGGAATTCTACTTCGGTTCACTCAGATCCTTTGCATTTCATGACAAAAGTTATATTAGCATCTATGGCATTCTAACGATATACCATATATCGTTAAGCTTGTGGCATTAGACAAGATGGTCTTTAAGACAAGTCAAGTCAACGTCGTTTCCGAAAGTACAGACTGCAATGGCTACCTGCAAAATCTATTACTTTTATGCATACGTGTAAATTTCTACTAACTTACGTGGAACAGGCTAAAACTCTTTAGCTAAATCTTAAGTGCATACCTATGACTTTCGTTTAATACCTAATTAAGGCAAATACCTTTACGATGCGATGTATGTGCATACAGATATTCGCAATAGAAAATAAAAATTCTAGGATATGAAAGTATATTTCTGTTTGTCAGTGTGTTGACTTCTGAGATTGAGATTATTGATTCATTTTCATTATTAGGGCCCACATAATTAATAAAATCGTATAGTATAACGTTAATGATCTTACATAAAGCACAGTGAGGATATCATGATGTCAGTCTCAAGTCTCAATGCAAACGTGTACAGCAATAGCAATCTACGTATTGCTCACCAAAAGAGGCAATTATGCATTATCGAATTACATAGCCTTCTGTGAGCATTAGTAGAAAAAAATAAAACTGAGAAAGAACGACATTATTGTTTGCAATGCAGTGTAGCATATTGCAAATCTGTCATGTCACAGAGTTAGATAATGGGGAATAACCCAGAAGTGAATCGAAGTGAAATAATTGAATAAAAAATCTCGAGTCATTTGTTTCACAAAACGTGCCATAATGTAGGTAACGTCATATATTAGCTAGTGAAGTGTGAATTGTTCGTTAAAGAAATATTTCCGCATCGGAATGGATTTTCACCACCTTTTACGATTGTAGGAGAGTGAAGAGTGCAGTCATGTAAGAGAAATGACGTCCTTCCACTTATTATTGTCAGAGTGTGCAGACGAAGCCACGAAAAGCGAGAAGAGTTCAACTTCGTGAGATATTACGAGTGTCACTGCCATACACGATGGACTAGTGGTAATGGGATCTTTATTGAGACTCTGAGCTAATGAAATTACTCTAATGACAAAAATATTTCCTATGGTCATCTCACAGGGTGAATAAGCCAAAGCACTATTGCACTGCCATAACATAACACAGCCAGGCTAAATTACACCTAAAAAAGGGAGAAATCCGGTTATGTCAAAAAAATCAGTGAGGGAGCATTAAAGGGTCGACTACAATGGAAGTGGAACGTAAACGCGTAACGGAGAGGAATTCCCACGCATCTAAAAACATTGTCCATTGTCAACCATTACATTATGACATTGGATGGAATGCTCCTTTTTTCTGAACAGAGAGCGAAAGTCCAGCCAAACGAACGCAGAATTGTGCAAGCAAATACTAGAAATACCAAAGAAATCAAATACAATCACTTTCAGCAAATACTTTATATTACATAGTAGGTAGGTAGACAGACAAGCATCCATTGTATTGATCATACTTGATCTTTACATTTACAACACTGCGCAGTATGAGTTAAGGTAGGCATTATTCATCATAAATGTTAAGTATATATTTGTATTTTCAAGTATAAGGTGAAAGTACAGGGAAAGGTTCTTAGGAATTGGTGAACACATTACTACATTGCACTATGACGAAAGTTGTTGAGAGTCTACATGGAATTCAATTGAACAATAAACCTTTGAACTGAAAACAAGAAAATAGAGAGGAAAGGCTTTTCTTCTAAAGAGGATAAAAAATTGCTTACATTTAACATCGATATCAACATTGAGGGCTAGCGATGATCCGAGATTGTTCTTTGCTTCGCACGTGTATGATCCAGCGTGTCTGCGCAGCAAAGGCCGAAATTCAACTGTTTCCTAGAACATTATCAGCGAAAATGTTTTCAATTTATTGTTATCTTTACTTCGCTTTCAATTGTCAATTGTCAATATATTCTTTATAAGTTACTGTGATGATATAAATTACACAGCATTGCAAGGTTTGTGAAATCCTGGGTTTACCCTATTGGCGTGCCATGGTTCTATCTATGTAGTTTAAAACTTTTCTTGTAACTCTATGTAAGTCAGTGCAGTAGATAGTAATAGAAATACTACTAAGTGGTCCGATATTTGTTGACTTATTCTGTAATAAGTAACTCTTCTCTTAATTCCACTTGAGAAAACAATCTGTAAACTAAACTTGCCTGGAAACTGTAAATTTCCGGTCGGCCTGCTTTTTTCCAAACTATAGTTGCAGGCGGATTTGCGTCAGCCAAACATCTTAGCGTTACCACGTCTTTGTTTTCCTCCAAATCTCCTTCAGGAGAACCCAGTAATTTTACTTGAGGGGGATCTGCAAAAATACAATAAATTGATTAACGGAAATTGCGAAACATATTGTACCTACAAGTGTAATATTTAACTTTAGTTACTAAATACTTAATCGGTACTAACGATATCCCATTTAATAAATTAGTTAAATACTGGTTTCCAAATATTCAGATTTTCTACCCATTGAGTAACTGAAATATTTTATAACTGTCAAGAAATCCTTTCATTGTAAATTAGCAAGTTTTCTTAACGTATGATTACTCCCGAAGCGAAGAGGTAAAGTAAAACTATAGTTTTAGTTGCTACTCAATACCTATTCACTTAAGATTTCTTACTCCTGAATGACACACAGCATTACATAAAAGCGACTTATTCCAGAAGAAATGTTATAAGACATACATCCCTAATTCAATTACAATTATCCAAAAGTGTTTCTTAGCTATTTTAAGTTTATCTGATATATTTATCTGTCCATTCCATAGAAGGGCTTAGCGCAGAGCAGACTAAACTATAAGTGTATGAATTCCAAGAGGACTGTAATGGATACGCAAACTACTAAAGGAGAAAGAAAGTAAACCAAAGTAACAAACAGTTTGGATCTAGAAGTCAAGAAATGCATGATGAGCTGAGTTAAAATGAAAGTAAGCATGTCTGGCTCTACCTTCAACTTCAACAACCTAATAGAGAAAGTTGGATGTCAATTACTTTTCCAAACTTCCTGAACTCTTTACCATTCTATAGATATTAACTTACTACCTATGACAGCATTTTTGCAATGTAGTAATACAATCCTATTTATGATACATCTAGTAAAAAATCTTTTTGTGTTTTTACCAAAAATGTGCAAAATTATACTACTCCATGTAAAGTTGGCTAGATTCAATATTTTGAGGTCCAGATTCTGGTGTACGGCAACGGGAGTTTTATGAGCTCCTTTGTTACTTTGCATTCAATTAAGCGAGAAAGAATACTGTACAAGAATTAGAATACTTGATTATAAGAACCTATTTTAAATGTAATACAAACATTGCATTTTCCTGTTTATAGGAACAATTTTTAGTAAAAAGTGACTAAATTAAATGTGCATAAGAACGCCCACTTTTAAGAACACTTTATTTACAAGATGCGGAGTTGAAGTAAAATGGTGGACAATGAACAGGTACTATTAAGATTAACGTTCCATAAACTTCCTGTTTATAACAGGAAGGTTGTAGTATAGAAAGAAATGCGTTTATGTGTATTAGAGGATATTTGCCTTCAGTTTCGTTTGGACGGAAGACAAGGAATTGGATTTGTGAATCATAATCCTGTAGGCTTCTAAAATAATCTGATGCTATGTTATATGTATAATTCCCATCTCGAATATGTATCATCCAAGGTAATGCCGTTTGCTTTCAAAGTATATATAAGGAAGAGTAGCCTTGATTGTATTACTTGGAATGTCTTTTTTACCTATGCTTTACTGTTGCCAGTTGCCGTCAATAATACTAACTGTTATTCTTAGTCATAAAATGCGTATAGATATTCTAAATGCAGTTTTGGAAGGAATAGTAAGTAAAACGTGTATGCAAACGTAGTTAAGGGAAAGTTAAACGGAGAGAGCGTGTTTGCAGTGTTCTGCTCTGCTTTCTTCAGTTCTCTTTAGGATTGCACTGCATCCCGGAGAGTTGACTTGGCTTGGGTTAGTTAGCAGTTAGCAGTCGGACTTCTTGTACTTAGCAAGTTAATTTATGAGCAAAGTTTGACTGGATGATTACTTACTTCGCTCTTCTCTCTTTTCCTTAGTTTATGCTCTTCTAAGTTACACTGCACTCCCTCCACTGCAATGCATTCAACATTCAAGAGTTAAGAAAGGAAAGAAGAGAGGATCGGCAGACAAGACAAGACAGGCGACAGTCTACGCTCCAACTCTCAATTCACGATATAGAGTAACAGTCCCAATTTACTCTCCCTACCCCGGCAAACCCTCAAACCCTCAAGAAACGACTGCAAACTAAACCTACCCTCCTCCTCTAACATAACCTTCCTACACATTCATATATAATATTATTAATCATTACGTACAATACAAATACAATGGAATACATGGAATGCTGCATACTGACATAAAAGCTAGCTTTAAGTCACTTAATAATGTAATAATGCAACACAACACGTTAGGCAGTTAATAAACTTATCCACAGCTGCACAATACTTGTGTATTCCATGTACACTTAAGGTTAGGCTGACTTGGTTTTAATACATTGAGTTTCCTACTCCACTAAAGCCGTCCTAGATGGGTCAATGTTGATTGAAAATGGCAAAATAAAATTTCTGATCAAAGATCAACATTTTATCTCGGCCACACCTTGCCATTATTGCAAAATTTTGTACGCCTTAAGTCGTAAGGAATTTTGAAAAATAAAAAATATCCAAAATAATGGCGGGAATTTAGTTTGGTTGGTTATTGGTTGGTCGCAGTAAGACGAGTAAGATTAAAGAGTATAACTGAAAAGTGTGGCCGAGATATTTCGGCTAAGAATTTGAATCCGCTAACAAAAATGAAATAAGTTGTATTTCAAAAAAGTTACGACGGCTTTTCTAAGAGGGCTGAATTTAAACTAAAGTACAGTAGTCAGCATTGGAGAAATGAAGTGGCGGGAAAGAAAGGAATGTAGATAGGTCACATCTTTAGAGTTTACACAAACAATGCTTTAACTGTTACTTTCGTTGAAACAATAGTACATTTGTCCCAGGAGTTAGTTCCGACTACAACCAAGTCACCCTAACCTTAAATTGCATTAGACCATTTTCCTAGAAATCTCCAAGGACAAAACAAAATTAGAGGGTTTCCATTGTATTACATTGCAAAGCATCCCTTTTAGTCATATAGGGAAAAGCAGACCCACTTACAGAGAGATTCTACAGAAACGTTACATCGGACAACTCATGTATATGTAATAACATTGGTATTCAAATTGCCGCTTCGTGACTCGACGCGCGTAAACTAAAAACCAACTTTGATAGGTACCACAGCACTTTCTTATACACTATTAGTCCTATGTAACGTTTCTACTGAATCTCTCTGTATATACAACAGCACTAAATAGTACATGCTATTCCACTTATTGTGAAATGGCTGTTAAGGATTGCACCCTCTATAATAGGAAATGATGTATGTATTATGTGATATGTGTTCTTGTTTTGATTAGTAGTTTTACCTACTGATGAAGGAACTAACTTGTGAAGTTAATTAAACAATATCCGTTAAAATAAATGCTCCATTCATGGTCTATGCATTACATATTATCAAATCTAACTGCTAATCAAGCCTCTCAAGTTTCTTTCGAATCCTAAGTACTATAGTAATTAAACACGTAGTACTACAAAGTATGCATAAAAGAACTGCAAGGAAACAAAAGTAGCAGTGTTTCCTTTCCACTGCAATACACACCTAGGTAATTAAGCAAGCACTATTTTGTGTACGGACAGAATTAAGGACTCCAAAATAGTGATTAATGGTTTAGGACAGCAAATAGGAAATGAATAACTTTCAAAGGTTTCAAGTTATATTTAAGTTGTCACTAACAATAAGAGAATATTTAATTATAGTAACGGGGAATGCATTCCCTGCATTATAATTCTCAAATGCCATATAAGATTATGTGATTTATACAGTGATTAATAAACGCATTAACACACTGCCAACGCTGCATGCTCTTGTCCTGCCATCAAAACCTTGCATGTTGATCTTTGATCAGAAATTATCTTTTGCCATTTTCAATCAACTTTGACCCATCTAGGACGGCTATATATATTGGAGTAGGAAAATCAATGTATTAAAACGAGGTCACGCCAACCTTAAAAATTGGAATGAAATACGCTGCTTGGCCTATAAGACATTTAGTATGAATTTGTTCCATTGAACTATTAGTTTATGAAGGATATTCTTATTTGAAATGATTTTGTGTTATACTATTGTGAAAACAGACATCTTTATTTGCATATGAACTGAATTGTTAATTTAAAAGTTGTTCAACTAAACATGAAAAGTTAATAAATGAATTAAATTTGAAAACGAGTGTCGCAAGTCGTCAATATTATAAACAGAGATATAAAAGTCGTATGATTCATAAGAAAAGCTGAAGTTGTAAAATTGTAGGAAGAAACTAAAGTTGAAGAGAAGGGAAGGAATTCTGAACTAAGTAATCCAAGAAAAGTAAAAAGGGAGCCAAGTAGAGTTGAAATTGGGAACTGAACGTGTAGCTATGCACACCAAAGAGCCCTCAAAACTAATGAATTCAAACTGACTTACTTGGCTCACGTAAATTACCAACTATGCACCAGCTACAAAATTTGCTTCCTCTCTTATAGCTTTCCCAGCTTACTCCACCTTCATTATACTATTAGGGAAAGCGGTGTAAGAAATGCAGTACAAAAATCAACATCTATATTTTCACTTTGTTTCGCTCCACTTTGTTTCGTCCGTTTACTACGGTAAACGAACGAAAAGCATTTGCAACTTTGACTAACTAAAGTAAATTTAACTAACAAAAGTAACCGTGTTTTGCCTTGACATTTGCATAAACACTACTAACGAAATAATTGCATTCCCTTGTACTGTTTATATATGCAGCCTAACTTTCTTCGGTAAATACAGTCAGAATTACTCTATGTTCATATGCATTAGAAGTTTCTTTAAACAGAAAAGCCTAGTGTTTTTGCACGTGATGTTGCATTAGGACATACATTGAATTCACTCCCATTTAAGTTCAACTTTGCTGCGTCAGTAATTATAATTATAAGTCTATTGACCTAACGATTGACCTAACGATGTTTTACTTAAAGCAGAATATGCAGAACTACCTCCTGTGGCATTCATGTTTAATCTGATGTTTAGAACGTTGTGTACTAAGTTTCTCCTTACCTATTCATTTATATACTGGAATTGAAAAACTGTTTCGCAACTAATTACAGTAAGGGATCTTATGTATTCAATAGTTATTTATAAAATGTGTTATCTACCACCTATCTATAATACATGTTGTATATTGTTTAGTATAATTTTTTAATAGAACAGAATATTTTTCCAAAACATACCATGAATTATTAAGGTTTGTATGAATACTATGTTCCTAAGTATACAACAGTGAACTTTATATAAGTATTTACTAAAAGAATGAAGAATTCATTACAATGTCCTCTGCAATATTTAAGCGTGTAGTTAAATACATAAATGAAGAAGCCATCTGTAACAACACTGCAATAGGTCAGAGAATAAACGACATTGTAGTCGCAGAGAAACTAGACCGGAAGGAAGACAGAAAAAGTCTCGGGTGAGTTTCTCTGTGCAGTTCGCTGGAAGTACAGTAACAAAAGTTAGAAGTGTAGAAATAGCAAGTTCTGACAAGAAATGACGTTTCCTATCATCTTTTCTCACTTACAGGAAACCTTTTTTAAGTTGTCTTTTTTCCCATGTTCATCCAAACATAAGGCATCTATCCTAACCGACTATTAGGATTGCACAAAATTTCAGCAGACAGCCAATATTTAGCTTGAACACTGTAGAAAACATGTTCTTCATTTATTCTTATTAATTATTATTCTTCACATTAGTCATAAACATAAAACAAAGAGCTGTTTTATAATATATTGTGTATGCATTAACAATACAAACTTGTTAGAAAAAGATATTTTTTATTTCTATAAGCAGCATAACTCAAGACTCTACAATACAATACATACATATATCTAAGACCAAGACCTATAACATCACAATATTTATAGTGAAATCAGACTGTGAATAAAATTGTGACTTACACTTTTATCGACAACGTGCATAATGTATATATCTAGTATCTAGGTACATAGCATGCGAATGAATATAGTATTTAATTTTCCTTACCGGTTACTTTACGACCCCTGCATAATATAGTTAGTAATTTCACTTACAAGTGAAGGAGTGAATTTTTTAGTTATCTTTTACAAAATGGAGCCAGTGTCTACTGAAGACTTGAAAGAACTGGTTTTATTAGCAGTGAAATGGCGAAATTCGTTGTTTACTTAATATTTCAAAAGCAACTGACGAAGATCTTGTTTAGGAGTAACTTATTATTCCATTCCTAGAGGAAATCCTAACTCGACTTTAGCTTTGTATAAAATAGTCTTAATTAAGTGTTCCAAAGTGCACAATAAAGTGTGTAGGAAGAAAATGTATACAAATAGAACTGAGAAAAATCTGATGTTTGGAAGTTTGTTTGTGGCTACCATTTGATAGAGTTTGCCGTAATCGGGAGCTGCTAGCTAATGTTGTTCTGCTTTGTGGATTTTATTTTGCATTTGTATTCCTTGAACCATTTACCCTAGAGCACGGAAGATTTAAAATCTAAATAAATAAACGGGGGAAATGTGTGTTGTGGACATGTGTGCTCTTTTAGTGTTTCCCAAGAAAAGTTAACTTACTTACGTAAGCTAACTTCATTTTGCCGGTATATTGTTGTCCTGTCCTCCTGGTGTAACTGAAAGCCAAGCAAACGCTATAACTTTTCCAAACTGCTAATACATATACATGAGAACGGACTAGCTGAAAGATTTTACTTTTCTTTACATACATACCTAAGCACGGCTACCTGCCTCCTCCAAAATCACATACTGCCTACACATAAGAAAGCCATAAATGGGAAGGCAAGAACCTCTTTTCCATTAAAACGTATACATAATGTAGATACATCAGGCACACACTTGGACTAAACCAGAGCAGTGTACACACTTAGCAGACAATACCAGAACGCTAAGAAACTAAAGGTTACCGAGAAGTCAGTTCATCCAATTCTAGTAGCAAATCAGTCTGCAAAGTCTGCAGTACTCTGCATTACGTACGAGAGGAAACAAGTAACAATATTTCAAGTACAGAAGGCAGAAACAGCGTTATGGCTAATGTAGTCAAGGATTGAGTATTAATGGAAACTTTGACACTTAGAATTGCACGGAACATTGAAAACAGCTTACTTGCTGTCACTTTTGCATCAACTCGCTATAAATAACTTCTTTTTTCAAAAACACGTTTCAAACTGCCAAAGTACTTATGGCAAATATTATTATCGTACACATACTACATACAACATGCAGGACAAGAGTCAAGAGATACACTAATTGTAAGTGTGTTTTACATTATTATGTAATGTATTAGTGCAGGCAGCATTAATGTTACACTTACAGTTACAGGCGCCAAATGAACCAGAACAAAACTAGAAATAACTAATGCTAATGCTCCTATCTGTGCCCAGCGCTCACTATCTTAAATAATGCTCTACTTCACTACTCAACTCCACTTATGTAAATAGGGATCCATATTATGACATTGGTAATTACACCTAGTTGGTGTACTTCCCCTAATTTTCTTACTGACCAACTATACGCCAACGAAATTCTAAAATTCTTGCCATTCCGAACACTAGTAACTTGTTAGACTTAATAGGCCCCTTAATTACCGTTTCTTTTACCCTAACACAAGCAACATAATAGCTTCTACAAATCCGTCCTAATTTTGGGAAATGTATACTTATTTACGCACGTTTGTATATGCAGACGTCAATTTCCGTAAAATGTCAATGGAATAATTGATACCTGTCTATAATAGCATTTAGATAAGCAGTAGAATTTATACCAAACTCAATATTAGCTTGTATTTTCTAAATAATATGTTTATGTTACATGAAACTATGAAAACGATAATGTAAACAGAATTCTGCTAACTTGGTTTAGCAGGGGTGCGCGTAATAGAATGCATTATATAAATAGTTTTTCCAAAATTTCAGTTAAATGCACATTAAAGGACACTTCTCTCAATACAACTCTAAATAAGGCGAGGTGGTCCCATTACAGACCTCTGAAGGACTTTCCCTATTTGCAGTTAAAATGGGCAGTTATTTTAGCATGGTCTTGTAACCCAGTTAGCTACATTCACACAGTTGCTATTCTATTTCTGTTTACTTTCACTTGTATACTGT
This sequence comes from Yoshiicerus persimilis, assembly GCA_020352615.2. Classification (NCBI taxonomy): domain Eukaryota; kingdom Metazoa; phylum Arthropoda; class Collembola; order Entomobryomorpha; family Tomoceridae; genus Yoshiicerus; species Yoshiicerus persimilis. The sequence goes on from CM036941.2 coordinate 44,534,195, forward strand.
TGACTCTGTATGCAGGAATTATACAATTTAAATTACACTGCATCTAGCCAAGAGTAAGTGAACCCTGAGGAAAAAACGTTGAATACTAAAAAGTCTTCTTCCTTTAGATTTAGGCCACCTCAGCTCCATTCAGCACACATCACATGCTATATGCAAGCAGGCTGATACACACACATGCGATATTCGTATGTCACCGGATGACGTCTACTCAGAAGTTCATCGGAATCACTATCGTTATTGTTGCAATTTATCTTAAAGCACAAAATTAAACTCAAAACTTCTGAAGCACTACATATGCAAATAATTTGGTAGTCCATGAGAAACGTTTCGTTTGAAAAAATATTGAGAAATTATTTTTTTAAATGACGAAGCTGCTATATTTTGCTTAGTTTTTTGCCTGTCTGTCTGTCAGGATTATCACTCAGAAATACAAGAAGACATAAAGATAACTGGATGAAACTTTTTTAGTAAATCAAGCATTGATTGAGTTCATGCTTGAGTTCGAAGATGAGAACTCTGACCTTTGATCTCCAAATCAAAAATCAAAAACCGTCTTTGTTAAATTAAAACGCTATATTATGTCTGTTCTATTATTAAGGTGTTATTGCTGCCCCTTCGTCTACTTTGTCAAATCGCTTGCTCGGTTTATTTTTTTATATGTATGAAAATCTATCAGATTATGGCCATCAAACGACTAGTTGCGTCAAAAACCCGAGAAAAGACACAAATCACAAATTCCGGGAACATATTGACCACATCTTTTAACTTAGTCCTTATATTTGATTGTACCCTTTACCTTTCTTGAATTCCTTCAGGGAAAGAGTAGATAGTTTGCCCTACTACAGAAACTAAAACTGAATACAAAGTACATGGTAAGTAAGTAATACACATAGAGGTATGTTATAATATATAACCTACATACGCAAACGAATAACTGAAGTAATTATAATACTATTTCAACTTGTGGGTGGTGTTGAATGGAACGTTCATTTTTTCTGGATTCATTTCATACGTATTTTTGTAATGTATGCATTTTAAGTAATTACTGTAGGCCAAGTACATAAATCCATGTAGACAAATATAGAATAAAGGAATAGAAGTTACTCTTAAAGGTAAAAGGTACTCTCAATACATAGTTAGACATCCATTTGAACGCATTTAGGGAGCTTTCTCTTTCATTCATTGTCAGTCATATAGTTTGTCTATTTTGAATAAATACATACATAGAAAGTATGCCTGTGTGAAGTGATTACAACTTTTTCACATTCAAAGCAGGTTGATAGTTGAACAACGCATTATGGAAATATATACAGAACGAGGCAGCACTGCGTAAATGCAAATATCAGGACTCAGGACCTACCTATTCCCAGACAGAATATATTATATGTATGTAGGTATGTTTCGCACATTAAATATGAAGTAGAAGCTACTTTTATATATGTCGTAGCTAACGGATACAGTCAGTTAGGCATACATGCCTAACTAGATGAAGGGAGGTAGCACAGATGACCTGGGTAACCGGACACAGGGTCCTTAGTTAACCACGTATGTTAACTCATTTAGAATAAATTAAAGATTTTTATTACCTTTACTCATTAAAATAAATTAGAATAAATAATTGTTCAATAGTTTTAGGATAAAATAAATCGTAAATGTCTTAAGAAATGTAAATTACTTACTAAAATAAATTAGAAATGTTCATAGTCAATGCTAACTACAGTGAATGTAAGTTGGAATTACACTTTTCTAATTACTGTGGGTGTTCAAACAAGCTCTCCGTCCAACATGACACTCAGTTCCACATGGAATGCTATTTTTACGGCACATTCAGCTATTTGTTTGGCAAGTAGTTTTGCTTCTGAATACTACTGTAGGGTGCCACGCTACAAAACATAGAAGATCTCCTAGGAGCATTTTGGCCATACCCACAGTAATTAAAAAAGTGTAATTCCAACTTACATTCACTGTGGTTAGCATAATATATTGACTATGAATTTCTATATTTTCTATGTATTTCTAATTTTAGTAAGTAATTTACATTTCTTATGACATTTACGATTCATTTTATCCTAAAATTATTGAATAATTTTATTTATTCTAATTTATTTTAATGAGCACAGATAATAAAAATCATAAAAAAATAATCCTAAATGAGTTTGAGTGTACTTATAGAAGCATATCTGGTTAACTAAGGGCCCTGTGTCCGGTTACCTAGGTCATTTGTGCTATCTCCCTTTATCTAGTTAGGCATGTATGCCGACTGCATCCGTTAGCTACGACATATACACACAGAAGCACAACACGGTAAATATTAGATCTGTAGTGAAACTAGTGAAAGCCTCTCCTATTTTTCCTAACTTTGACATTTTTTCAAAAATCCTTTCTTTTCTAAGTGTAAATAATGTTCCTGGTTTGGCTTGACTCACTGAGTTACATTTGGAAGGCCTGTATAGGCATTAAGTATAAGCATAAGGTAAGCTTATATTCATTCTTATATGCATGTATGCATGAGTGCTCACGCTTTTCCAAAAAATTCGATCTTCTCTTACTACTACTCACTCTGGGTCTGTATGCCATTCTGTTTCACATGTTTTCACAAGTATCTGTTGTATTTGATGAAAATACTGACTGCACACAAAGTTTCCCTTAAGTTTCTAGCTTTCTGAAATGGAAACCTAAATTGCATGTTACCCAAAAAATATTCAAAGAACTTCATTTATCCACACAATTCTAGTGCTGCTAACTTTAGTCGGTTTCTTTAATTTATTCCCACAAACATCATGCATGTTATTTCAAACTATGCATACGAAGCACTCCTATTGTCACTTCCTTTAAAAGACTATCTTTAATATATTAATCAAAGTCCACGCTATCCCACACCATAAGCCTACTTATTCGGAATTATAATACAAATGTGCTGGATGAGTAGCTTTCCTCCTTACGTATGTGTATCGTAATTAACTTTACTATTTGCAATATGAGTTATACTTTTCGCTTGCTACGACATCAAACAATAAACAAACTTACTTTCTCTACTATTATTCAGAAAAGTTGAATTAGTTTACGAAAATTAATTAAACTTCAAAGTAAACATTTTTTTAAAGTTTTTCTAAGCTAGTATCTATTTTTTCTGTTAATTTGTTTCTTCCCTAAACGTGTAAGAATTTGAGTATACCTATAAAATATTGATCTAGGGATGATTTTAACAGAAAATGAGGTACAATACATGTGTGAAGTAGATAATTCTAACCAACTCATTCTTTTAAGCAAGTGTTAACTTTGCCAACAACGGCTTTACTTTAGCTTTCATGAAGCTCACTTATGCGGAACAAATATGTGAGTATTTTACATACGCACAGCGCATAGAGAAAGAAAATGTACAAAAACTTATTACGTATAACCCTTTTACTAGCGCAGGAGGTAAGGTGCTAAATATAAAAATGAAAACACAATATGCGAACCTTTACGAATTTTAAATTAAGTACATTGTCAAATCTGTCTCTCTAATTAGATTTGCTACTTTTTTACACAAAAAGCTACTATAACTGAAGTGTTTCAGAAAGGACTTGAGAAACTTTAGTGCAGACTACGTGGCGTGTGTACGTCGTACGTACTGTGTATACTACATCTCTATTGATTTGAATAACTTTTCATAATATTTGCATTTTCGATTATATTTTCCATTCTAGTCCCACACACTTGAACACTACACTTCAACATTTTTTCCCCAGGTAAGTAAAATCAAGATATAAAAGTCTTACCCCGCATTACCTTCCTACTACATTTTCATTTTTCTGCCTTATAGACTGTAATATTGCACATGAAATGAGTTCAGTGAATAAAAATGTATTCTATTCTTTGCACCTACTTACTTCAGTATTAAAAATGTAGGAAAAGGGAAAGTTTCGAAAGACTATTTTGTGTTCGCTTTTCTTTCTCTTCAAGCCTATAGGAATTTCTTTTGCCTTAAGTGGAATCCTGTAATCGCCATTCATTGCAGCAACTCCAATAATGTGTTTGCAAATGAAATATTTTAAGAATTTTAATTTTCTTTGTTTTATTTTTCAATTATACCATTGCAACATTTTTTGCCAATTATTTATGCTCGAAAATTAGTCAATGACTTTAATGATTAAAATATGGACTCCACAATTTATTAATACAATTACTGCTATTGTCATTCGTCCACAAAAATACCCCCTGCTACTATCACTCGCAGCCTGCGACTACCACTCATGCCGTAAAATAGACCCCTTCCTCCGGATAATACTCATTTGCGTGGAGGCATTAAATTTTAGTCTTTGAAATATCACTAATAGTGTAATAGTAGTAATAGCTGTTATTAGAGAGTTATCGAAATGGGGAATCGTACGGCCGGAAACAAGAAGAAGAGGGCAAAGTTCAGGAAAGTATCTTGACTAAATTAAGTTAATTGTACGTAGAGAGACCAACGCCTTGCAGTCGATGACATGTTAATAACTCTATAGGAAATTTATGAATGCTAAGTTTTAATAGTCCAGAGAAATGTTTCCACTCAATGCATTCTAAGGATGCTGAAAGTTAGAAGACGAAAGGTAAGGATACCAAACAACTTACTTACGTGTCTATTTATTATATATTACTATACCTATGTTAATATGAACCTTCCAGTGAATGCATTAGTAATAAGGACGCACCTCTCTGCACATTGCGCATCACTACACGAATTATGATAATTTGAAGCAAGGTCCATTATGCTACAGTAAAATAATTCTACATTTTCGCCAATCCAAGATATCATAAACCCCATGACACTTTGAAGATCCTTTACAAAGTAATACGTAATACTAAATTACTTATGAAAACTTTTTTACATTTTCTTTTACCTAGTACACATTATCCTCTTTGATGCATCTCTAAGCTTTCTGTAGTACAGTATACTACAACACTTGCTAGCTTGCACAAATAATATAAGTACCTAAGCATTTTTATACTTGAAGTGAATTGTTTCTTCATGGCAATAGCGCAACCAGCAACCTAATAGGGTACATGTAATTAAGTACAAGTAATTAAGTAGGCGTAATATTTAAGCAATTCAGCTATCTTATGTGCTATTCGGCAAATATTTCTAAACGTACAAATAAATGTGAAATAAATAACTAATATCATATTAACCAACTTCTGATTCACTACCTGGTTGTCAAAGTCTCGAAACCCCAATTTTTAATTCCTTCTTTCGTTATGGGATTCTTTTATGGGGATTTTAGAATAAGCTTTAATGGAACTTTGAAGTATAGACCACACTTGCAATTCTTTATCTGAATGGAAGTACCTACCTTTGAGATTACAGTGCGTCGAGGTAAGTAGTAAGTATGAATGAAATAGCCATTAATAATTTGTACTTACATTGAATGTCGAGAACAACTTGAGTATCTCTTGACTTGGTTGGATAAGCCTCATGTACTGCAACACATCGAAGAGGCTTCCCATTGTGTGCCTTGTGGAAAGTGTAGTCCAGAATTGACGTGGCTGCCCATTTCTTTGGATTGTCTTCTTCCGTTTTGTTCGTTTGATTCACCCCCACCACTTCCTCGTCGCCTACACGCAATACAATTCACTCAATTTCATTTCAATTGCCACTTGGACCTGCTAGATTAGCACGAGAAGACAATAAACCCTAAAGTATTCTAAGTTGATGATTATTCTATCTATTCCAATAATTAATGACAGCTTTGCGCTTACAAAATAATATTATAAGTACATCAAAAGTACATATAATTACAACTAAAAATAGATCAGATATCTTATTGTTACACTATATATCTATATCTATATATCTATTATATATCTATATTTTTACAATGAATTAACAATCAGTAATAATTGCACAAGATCACAAATAAAAATTTCATCAAGGTTGCAAAATAAAAACACACTAACACAAGTCACCATTCTCGAACATGGTCAACACCTTTCTAATAAAATGACGACCTACTTTTTTCATCAAGTTGAATTATCGCAATCGTAAAAGAAAGCAATTAACCAAAATGTAATTTTTAAAAGTAGTAAAGGTTGTATGAGTACAGAAAGACAGACTATAAGGTAAAGTAATGAAAATATCACAGCGCAGCCATATGTGATAACAATAAATAAAAAGGTTTATGAGCAAATTGGTATACGAAGTGATACTGTTGAATTACTCCACACACAAACTACAATTTTTATGGCATTTACTCAGAAATGGGAAAATCATTCTTTAGCCATTTAAGGTCTACCTGCAATTTCTAATGTAGTTTAAAAGTCAACAGACTGGAATGGCAATAGTAATACAGACAGTCTCACAGTACAAAGAAAGAAAGGGCTTAAATATCATAATTTCAAAGTGTGTAATGTTTAATTATTATTCCGGAAAATATGCCATAAAAGTAAAATTTGCACAATGCAAACCCTCGATAAAATACTATTTAGAATAGAATAGAATAAAATTTATTTCACTGTATAATTGATTTGACCAATGGCCTTTACAATACAGTTGTTATAAGGTGTGATAAAATACTATTATTTATTATTCTAATAATAAAAATTCTCTTTTATGTCAAACAAACGTAATCTGTGCAAACAAAGTTTATCTGTCACTCTCATTCATATTACTATCAATAGTAAGATTGTTGCGAATGCAGACAACTTTTTTGAATATTAATGCAATAATTAATTGTCATTTCTTTTAGCCATGTGTTTATAAATAAGCTAAAGATTACATGAATTTTGGATAGCGCAACTTTGAAGTGTATTATATGAATTATAGTCTGTAATTAATATTGCTCTTACAAATTGTGCAGAGTAGTTTTTCAAGAAGGAACTATTACAACTATAAGTGGTTTTGTTAGATTTAGCCGAACTTTGGTTACAGTACCAAGAAAACTTGAGGATGAGGCACTGCACACACCGCACGTTGCATTGTGGTAGCTGTCAAAATATAAAACATCTTATCCGGTGCTTTCGTTGTATAAAGGTTTCCCTAGACAAGTCTCTCTGTTATGGAAATGAGAATTAAAGTTGCCCACAAGGCCTTTTACGGCTCGAGGAAGATGTCAATTAAAAAAAGCAATTACGACTAATTAAGGAAACTCTAACTCTCCCTTCACGACCTAACTTCTATTGCATAATATGTGCCATTATATAATATTCTTAACATAAAAAACAGACATAAACAAGTGCCTGCTTTACTAACTAATTGTAAAATTGTTCAACTACATACATACTTGATATTTCTCACCGGTGTGGTTTCTAAATCTTATAAGTGTGATGCAACTTACGTCAAAACCATATTAAATTAATTTTAACTGTGTATTCCTCTTATTCTTGCCATTTCATGAAAAAGTCAGTAAAGGTAAGAAATTCTTAAATTTGTAAGCAATGTTACACTCTGTTCAATAATACTGCTCAGATATGTGTTTAGGTATGTTAATTAAAACTTTATAATATAATTTTGGTTTCTCTTACCTACAAACCACTTGAGCAAAGCTGGAGGATTCCCATATCGACTTGTACATTTGACAGAAGCTCTTTGTCCAGTTTGTGTGGTAAGATTTTTTCCCGTTGCTACAAAAGTGCCATTATATTCCACTTGTGGGGCATTTGGTGGAACTGTAAGAAAAGGAAATATTCAGTTAAATAGAATCCCATAAAATAAATAACAATTAATTATGATATGAATCCATTAATTCAAATGCGTTTAGAATTTAATTATCTATAATGAGTATCCAATCGTAATCTTCAGTAATTAAGGAGTCATGTCAAGATTATATGTCAGTAATCACCTTTTGGATTACTGAGGGAAAGAAAAAGAGGTAAGAGTAGTATTTGTAATAGAAATAGGTTTTCTTGGAACTGAGAACATTATGCCTATGTAGGAGGATTGATATTGGCAAAGAGAAAGTTTTCATTCCGCCAAATGCCAAATTCGAAGAAATGAGTTTGAGGAACACTTTGTCTTATTTCTCGCACACATATGCTTCACCGAGCAAGATCCATTTGTTTGATTGAAACTTTTTCTTAGTCCTTACTACTAATGGCTTCATAAGTATTTCCTGGATTTCTCTCAAAGTTAATTTTGGTTCCCTTTCCTGTAGTCTCAACTCTGAATAGTTTGTTGACGACTCAGTCTAGTAACTTATTTCGTTTCTGCAATCGCAATCTCGCAAATGTGCATCCTGCCAAACTCACACAAAGAACAACCAAATATTACAACCAAGCATTCAGGAAACACTAACTGCCCTTATCATTCGCATATTTAAAGGATCATTTTCACCCACTCCATGAAATAATTTCTATTCTTTAACTTTACCACAATCAAAAATCAACAAATCTCGCTCGCCACCACTATCATTTTAAGGAAATTATTATTGTTTGGAATGACCTACCTATTTGACTATTTAGATTACAATTAAGTTATTAGACAAACTAAAAGCTTCATTTATGGCGCACTTTAATTTAGAAATTCCTGTACGCAGAAATACATAAAACAATTTCTTTTAGCTGAAAATGAGGAAAAGCGCCAATGATTATTTGCTGCCATAAAATACGTATTGTAATTTGCATTGCGTACCTCACCCGATTGCTGTGTTACTCATGAACAGAAATTACAAATTACTCATGATTCATTCATAAGCCTTGTAAAAATGAAAAAGTTGTCCAGATGGAATTTATTGTAGTTGTGCATACTGTGTGAAACTCATTTACTTATTTAGACTCCTCTAAAGGAATGTCATGGACAGAAGCCTAGCAATTACGAATGTAAATGGAAAGAAATTGTAATTTTTCGTAGTTAATTCGTTGGTTTAGCGAAGAGATGTGTTTTTTGGGTAATAAACAAAAGGCTTGTTAAAAGTTGGAGGACTGAAGTAGTAGGATTAGGAAGGCTGCAGTAAGTTATAATATCTGAAAAGGAAAAGATGCGTAGGTTGAAAGCAGGCAGCTTGAGTCATATAGTAAGCTTTGGCCGAGTGGAGTCCAAAGATTGGAGTGAGAGAGTCCAGCCACGATTTGAATGACTAACACATCGTAAGAGGATAACAGAAGCATAAATTTTCCGTTCAAGTAATAAGTATGCAGAAGGCAGAGATATTGGTTTGCATTGCATTCGCTTTACTCGTGTCACATTTCTATGATAAAGAGGTGAATCTTCACCACAACACAACACAAGCCAATCCAGGCAGTCCACTAAAGGCAAAACAAGTTACCCGGTACCTCTTAAAGAGAATACTTGCATTATTTTATAGTAGGTACCCAGAACCTGACCTGTAAGTAGACAAAGACAAGTGGCCTGGCCTTACATCGCTATACAGTCACTAATATTAAGTGCCATCATATGCATACATAGTGTATAGATTTGCATTGCATTTCTAAATGGAATATTTCATTTTTGAACAAAACCACATCACTCATTCTGCGGAGATCGCCCTTATAATCCACAGTTCACTATATCCCTATCTCCACATTATATACTCTGTGGGCATACGGGTATTCTTTTTCTCCAGTTAGCCCAACCCGGCCGGCCTTTACTCTGTAGTGCACTAAGCAACTCAATTTATGAGTAGGATGTTGTAGATATATCTTCTACTTCCTACGAGAATTCTGCGATCCAATATAAATCGCGCGCAACTACAGCTTACCCTGTCTTAAGTTATATGAACCGAAGGGATTATGGTCTTCAGTGAGATGAGGCATATTAGCATTTGCTTAAAACAGAAAAGCCTTTGACCAGACTCAAAGACCAGAATATTCTATTTATGAATTCTAATAGACTGCTTATCCATTGTGGAGTATATCATGATTACTACAGTGATGCATGCAGCTCGAGAAAAGCTGTGTGTGTACATTTATATACATTATAGATCACACACCAGAGACCTTATCAGAATAGAATAATGAACAAAAATACCGAAAAAGTCCCCCTTCACTTCACTTTCAGCTCCCTTTCAAACTTGACAGGCTTTGCCTTCGCCTGCCTCACTACGGAATTCTACGCGTGTTTTCCTTGTCTCAACATTTTTGTGGTTTGCTTTCCTCTTTTAATACTTCGGGCTTCGAACATTTTAGAAATGCAAAAGGAGTGCACTCATATTATGCTACATATAGAATGTATGCATAATACTGTATAAATAGAACAATGCAGCAGAGAATACACAAAGAAGTGAACTTTTATGTTCTTTACACTGAGCTATGCCTTGGCAATGAAAACATTTAAATTCAATAAGAGCATATTGCACTGAAATACAGATCCTACTTATAATGGGTAACAGAAACAGACCATATGATCATGATCGTTATATATGTATTACGTATGTTGAGGGCACACAACACCTTCCTATGTGTGCTTACCAAAACCAGACCAAACTGTGCCAGAGACAAGGGATTCTCATTTTCTCTAAAAGAGGAACGGATAACAAAGAACTCCTGTTGTCAGTCAGTCCCGCTTGTCAATCTAGATTAGGATAGCAACCGGAAGGATGATGTGAAATCTTAGATATGCAGGACACACAACACACACCATTATTGTAGCCCTTTTTATTCAAATAGACGAAATCCTATAGAGGTCACATTAATATACTGTTGCCGATAGTTTGATCAGAAGTAATGGTAATAAGGTGTTGTACCGTAACTCCTACGTACCGTAACGTCAGCATTAATAGTACGTACATATCTAACATTAGTAAACTAGAATATCAATGGAATTGTTCACGGAGGCATAAAAATCCCAGAATGAGCTTGCCTCGCCGAAATAGGGACTGTAGGGACTATTCCGTCGGAAAATGAAATATCAAGATTAACACACGACGGCAGTGCAGCACGCGGCTTCCATTTCCATGTTTTCCCCTGTTTGTATGGGTAGCCTTTTACTTATGCATTCCTTAGGTATTGACATTTTCTTACTGAACCACAAGGCTTACAGATTTTGTTTCTAATGGACAGGGAGATTACAATCACACAGTAATCCTGGATGTCGTGTTGATTTATTTCATATGATTCTCTCAAATTAATTTGCTAAATTGCTAAATAAAAGTTGTAGGATTATGAATTACGATATACTAATAAATACTCGTGAGGAAATCGTCAGCTAAAAATAAGAAGACTGAGGTTGTGATGCTGCTATTATCAATATTATAAAGTAGTTGATTTAAAACAGTATATATCACCATAAATATAAGCCTGTATGCCTTTAATAGTAAGATTAGTGACATTACAAATGCATAACGAGTTTAACATTTCCTCTGTAATCTATTCATATATAGTGTCACAATAATTTTAAAAGGTGAAATTAATAACCTCAATCGGAATACTGTTCTCAGTCAACACACATACATAAGCAGTAAGATAAGCGCACATAAGAAATTGTAACATCTTTACAGTTTTATTCGGAAGGGATTAACAATTGTAGAAATGCTAAATATGCTGAAAAATGTATTTTGACTTTTGCATTTCATTTAGCCAATCTCATTTGTAAAGTACAAAATCTGTACGAATTGATTGAAACTGTTGAATGCAATTGTGGAATTCTAGAATAGTATTTCTTGAATTGAAACAATATTTGCAGGGGTTTTAATTTTAAACATTTTATTCGTTGTAGTATTTCGGGGATATATTATGAATAACTATTTCCCTTGCTCAGCATTGCTTGGAAAGAGTGTTGGTAGAAATTGCTCTTGCAGGATTTCTCGGTGATTTACTACCCGCGGCGAAATAATAATCCGATCCGATCCGACTGCTCACTTAAATCTTTGTGAAGGAAATCCAGCAGTAAATAAAGAAGTGATGTGTATGGAATGACGACACGTACTTAGAGTAATGCTTTAACCCAACATACTAATAACATAAGCAAATACGTAAACATAAAGTGTCTCTCCTCGGATATCTTTTAAGCTAAAGATTTAACTCGACTGCCGGCTTAACTGCCACGTCAAAATTCTATTGAGGATGAAGAATCACGACGAGGAAGTTATTCATAAACAAGAGCAGTACTAAATTCCCGTTTTCCGAGTGTTTTACTTTATTTACGCATGCCATCATTTGCCATACAAATTGCACTGTGTCTCTGGAACTAGTTAGGTGACTGCAGAGCAAAAGTGAAACTAAGAACAGTTAAAACCTAGATATCAGTGCACATTGTGAGTAATTGCCTAGGTATAAGCTGCACATCGACTTGAGTAAACTAAACAGAGCAGTATTTGAGACTGAAGTTGTGTCTCACTAATAGGATCGTAAAACTTGCCAATTTCACACGTACTCTGCCGACTTGCAAATGGTTTTTTTATTCTCCATTCCGCCTTAAACTTGTAAATAGAAATCTTAGGGTATGTAGTATTCTCAAGACCCAAAGGATTTTCGTCTTGTTTTGAGAATCTGTCAGAGAGGACGAGAAATGCATAAAACACCGAGAAGTGGAAAATGTAGAATGCGTTTAAGTGCGTGCAAGAGTACATCTAGAATAGTAATGCCACGCAGAAAAGTAAAGAAGAGTACAAACAAACGTAGTCAATATGCCAAGAAGATCTGCCAGTAATTTCTCAAGTAAGCAAAGCAAAAGAATAGTAAAGTATGGTGTTGCGTGGTGTGTGCGTGGGGAGAACCTCCGGCAGCCTAAAACAGTCTTGACAATATAATTCTCCTTGTCAAAATTCAAATTAGCCAATAAATACATGGGCACACACTTGTACATACATACAACCATAATAAAAACAAAATTAACCTTAGATTAACATCTCTAGCATAAGCATTATAAACTACATAGCTACTTTCATGTTACACGCACGTATTTCAATAATTTTACAGTATATTTCATAGGGAAGGAAAGCCAAAGTCATGCCAGACTAACAAAAAATACGTCAAATTCTCTTGTATTTGAATTTGTACATTTTTGTCTGGGTTCCGAAGAAGTGACTCATAAATTTTCCTGAAATCTCATTCCTTGCTACACCAGAGATTAGTTTCTTCTGCTTCTTTCATTAGTATTTACATGTTACATTGCATTATAATATGTGTAACATATGCTTTTAATAAATCTTCAAATTTACCTGTTTATGCTCTGTTGCAATTGCAAATGATACCTATGTATTTAGATTCCCCAGGATTAAGAATGACATTCAAATGCATATTAAGTTCGTCATCGGAAATTCTCCATTATGGTTTCACATTGCGTTACAAATCTCTTACACGCTTGCATTGTATTTTTTCATGCGTAGTACTAGGAAATGGGAAATATGGATGTGGGAAGAGCTCATTGAATTTCGCACGTCTCTTTACTACTACTACTAGACTCAGCAAAATTTCTTGTGGAAACATCCGGAGATTTGCAAGCTTCTACCGGTGGATACTTAAGAGAATTCGATCTAAAAGGTAAAGTAAGGCAAAGAGACGTCTGAGAGTAAATCTAGATAGAGTAGGCAATGTAAATCAGAATGGATAACACGTATGCACCTTCACAACTAACTTTGCATACCAGATTCAAACATTCAATACTTTTCCTTCCTTCTCATTCTCTGCAGATCGGTTTCCATTTCCCTCTCGTGTGACGTGTGCTCTGCGTTCTTTGTACCGATGATCTGGCACAATATGTGTTTTTCATGTGTGACTTCACTCGTGTACTACATACAGTAAACGTAAACATTTTCAAGAGGAATTGACGAGGTGTGGCACGGCATTGCATTATGGCTTATGCATTTATTTACATAAATAACACTAGAAATCCTATGTACAACTTATAACACCAAAAATTGGCTTCTTTCTGTCGCACAACACAATAAGGCATTTGCTACTACTCTGTCAAAACTCGTTTAGGTGTACAGTAATCTCACATCATATCCGAAATGCAACATTTACCTATGGGAATGTCCATAGGAAATATTAAATGTACTTGCATTATTTCATAATGCTACAAATGCTGTACAAAGTTCTTAAAGATACTTTAAAGGCGCTTATCGGAAATATACCTTGGGCAGGCCTAATTTCATTTTGCTAATTGTATGCAAGTGCAAACAGTCTAAACATTGAAACTTAGCACATTTGCTCTTTAACTCATTAGGAATGACCATGCTACATTACAGAAATTATGTATTTCTGTATCAGAAGATACAGTCAATTTTGTATGACTACTTTTTCAGTGTAAATGACGTGCAATACTGACATTATTCATTAAAGTCCGGATTGTATGCAAATGCAAATACGTATCACTTCGAGATTTTAGTATCACGAAGTTGAAACACCCTGTAATGGATATGCAGAGTTACAGAAATTATGTATTTCTAGTTTCTTTGCAATTTTAATTACAAGATACTAATTCACAATTTGAGCTATTGCATCACACATTACATGGGAGAAATGGTTAGAACCAAGGTACATGAATGTTGTCATCGCTCTCTGTGTGATCTCTATAAGGTTGGCTCAAGGGAGGTTTTCCTGTTTGAACTTCTGCGTTTGCCTAGAATTCTTTGTATTCAAGATAACTACAAAAACAACCTATAGAGCTGGTCATGCAAATATTTTAGAATATTTAATTTTTTTTAAAACTATTTAGACTATCTTAGAACATTTTTGAGTACTTTAGACTATCTTAGAACATTTTTGAGTACTTTAGAATATCTTAGAACATTTTTAAGTAATTTAGACTATCTTAGAACATTTTTGAGTACTTTAGAATATCTTAGAACATTTTTAAGTAATTTAGACTATCTTAGAACATTTTTGGGTACTTTAAAATATGTTAAAACATTTTAGACAATTTAAAACTATTTAGATCATTTTAGATAATTTAAGACAACTTTAGAATATTTTAGATCATTTTAGATAATTTAAGATAACTTTAGAATATTTTGGATCATTTAGGAATATTTAAGACAACTTTAGAATATTTTGGATCATTTAGAAATATTAAATATTTAAGACAACTTTAGAATATTTTAGATCATTTAGGAATATTTAAGACAACTTTAGAATATTTTTTAGACAATTTTATTATAATTTAGGCGATTTTAGAGTAATTTAGACGATTTTAGAATAATTTAAGCGATTTTAGAATACTTTAGACGATTTTAGAATATATTAACTGATTTTAGAATAATTTAGACGATTTTAGAATAATTTAGACGATTTTAGAATAATTTAGACGATTTTAGAATAATTTAAGAGATTTTAGAATAATTTAGACGATTTTAGAATAATTTAAGGGATTTTAGAATAACTTAGACGATTTTAGAATAATTTAAGAGATTTTAGAATAATTTAAGGGATTTTAGAATAATTTAGACGATTTTAGAATAATTTAAGGGATTTTAGAATAATTTAGACGATTTTAGAATAATTTAGACGATTTTAGAATAATTTAAGAGATTTTAGAATAATTTAGACGATTTTAGAATAATTTAAGGGATTTTAGAATAACTTAGGCGATTTTAGAATAATTTAAGAGATTTTAGAATAATTTAAGAGATTTTAGAATAATTTAAGAGATTTTAGAATAATTTAGACGATTTTAGAATAATTTAAGGGATTTTAGAATAACTTAGACGATTTTAGAATAATTTAAGAGATTTTAGAATAATTTAAGAGATTTTAGAATAATTTAGACGATTTTAGAATAATTTAAGGGATTTTAGAATAACTTAGACGATTTTAGAATAATTTAAGAGATTTTAGAATAATTTAAGAGATTTTAGAATAATTTAGACGATTTTAGAATAATTTAAGAGATTTTAGAATAATTTAGACGATTTTAGAATAATTTAGACGATTTTAGAATAATTTAGACGATATTAGAATAATTTAGACGATTTTAGAATAATTTAGACGATATTAGAATAATTTAGACGATTTTAGAATAATTTAGGCGATTTTGGATTAACTTTAGAATATTTTTGAATAATTTAGATATATTTTAGCATTTTTTAGAATATTTTGGGTATTTTAGAAATATTTTAAAATATTTTAGAATATCTTAGAATATCTTAGAATATTTTGGAATACTTTAGATATCTTTTAGAATATTTTAGAATATTTTAGATATATTTCAGAATATTTTAAAATATTTTTGAATACTTTAGGTATATTTTAAATATATTTTAGAATTTTTTAGAATTTCTTTTGACCATTTTAGTATATTTTTGAGTATTTTTGACCATTTTAGAATATTTTAGAATTTAGATGTTAGATGATGCCATAGTGACAAACACTTATGGGGGATGAATATGTAACACTTTTAAGCATTGAGGTATTCTACGCAATGAATTACAACCTCATCCCCGTTCTGGCAACCTTTCTCTGGTCTAATTCTTTTATGCTTATCGGTATGACATCACCTGGTTAGGGGATGTCAAGGCAGCGTTGAATTACTTTGGTTTAGTAACCTTGGGTGGCCAGTGGCCATAATTCAGGAGAAATTAATTACGGAGCCCTCCTTATGAATCCCAAAGACAGAGAGCAATGGCAACCACCTTGGTTTCTATAGTATTAAAATTGCATACTGTCGAATGGCCTAACGGGAGCAAAAATAAATTCAGTGTTAGAAATGCGAAAATCCGTTGCCATAAGGCCTGGTTTACAGAGATTTCCGTTAAGGTCCTTTAACTAACTTTACATTTAGTTAAATATACTTTTTTGGAACGCACTGTGTTATAGTATAGTAGTAAAAGATGGCTAGTATTTACGTATGAATGGGATATGGGACGTAACTGTAACCTAAGATGCATGAAGTTTAGCACACTGAACATCAGAGCTGTCACTCACGCTGAAGACAAACAAAAAGAATTGTAAAGTTGGGATACTGAGAATCGGATATATCTATTTATAAAAAGAAGTGAGCATGTGTAGTATATATGTCCGTCTGTACTTAAGTAACACAAACAGTACAAGCTACAAATTGGTGCAAAATGCCTTGCTACTTCGCTACTCCTAATCTCAGAGTTTTACTTTTAGCGTACTTATTGCATGCTCTTTGTTCTCTGTAATATAGCTTAAAAGATGTTTGAGTAGGTACACAAGTTGCACTTGTTACAAGTTACATTGAATGCAGTTTACATTTCTTTTATTCTCCTTGCGCCAACATTCTTTCTCAAGTTTTTGGGACTGAGCTCAGGTAACTACTATTGTAGTTGCATTGTAGTTACTTTTGTCTAGAAACTTGGCGAGTGAGATATTTTATTGAATATCTCTTCTTCCGTATGTTTGAACCTGTGTTGGATGTGTTCCTCATCTGGATTGTATAGGTATTGTAATATAGGTAGCTACTTTAGAAGATATTTGACAGTAACACTTTGCTTTGCCTTTTTGATCTCTTGGGTTGTTTTTTGTTCTGCCAGTGTATTCTCTGAAGAGGTAAGCTAATGTAAGGAACTTGGGTTAAATCACTTTGCAAGAGCTGGAGACTCCGTTCGACCGTAAAGAGAAAAAGTGGCAGTTCTGCCTTTTGCGTAAGTTACACGAAAATTGTCCTTTGAAAAATGACATGTTCGCAATTCGAAAGCTATATAAATAGAAGCTATACAAGTCAATAGAGAAACAGGGAACAAAAACATTGGGGGGAAAGGGAAGAGAGGAAATGTAAATTATTCGTGGTAAGGTATGCCGATGTATTTACATGCATGAAGCTTTTGCAGTACCTACAAATGATAGTAGTAGCTGGTGAGCTGGTGTTGCAGATCAAACTTTGTAAATCGTTTTATTTGTATTGCAATTTTCATATACAATGTGCTACACACAAGACCAGGCAAAGTTGGGCCACGACAAGGACTGTGAATGTTCTGTCAAATCTGCATGCCATAATATACCATTCTCTAGTGTTTTTACTACTCTGCTCTACAATGCAGTGGCTTAGGCAAGGCACACGATAAATTACCATTGTTGATACAGACACACGCATGGATTACGCATGTGAGACTCTTTTCGGGTGAAAAAACGACAAATGCTCTCAAAAGAAATTTATTCTTCTATTCTTTTCTTGCCTTTTCCAATTTACATAAGGGAAGCTATAGATTTCCCTCTAATAGCAGTTACTCTTTCACAAATGCACCAGAATAAAGAATAGCTTGCGTTTAGTAGCTTAGTTCACTTCGCTGCATACCAAAGTCCAAACCCATCCATACACTGCATTTATTTCTATTTCCTCTCCTACTCTACTTTCCTTCACTTCCATGCAGAATGGAACAGATCCAAAATGACAAAAAACACAAACCAATATCTTCTTTTACTTTTTACCTCTCCAGCTCCAAATCTCTGATGCTGAGGTGTCTTCGCAATAGTACATGACACAAATAAAAAATGCGTTTATGGACCTCTTTCTCAACATTTGCTCCTTCTTACCTCGATTGAAACACTTACTTTGCTAAAAACAAGCATTATCAGATCTGAAGTGAATATTACTCTTTCATGGCATAGTAAACCCACACAAAACACATTTATTGCAAATAGCTTATGGGGAGGGAAACATGTTTTCGTTTTGTCATTCCCATTTATATTTACGGTTTAAGCATTGAAGGAACACTTTAGACTAATTTATAGCGATAATATTATTCTTCTTGTCGTTTCAGAGGAAATTAAGGAAATTCAGTAAAGAGACAATGTTTATTTAATGTCAAGTGATATAAGTGATGTCAAGTAAAACATCTAAAACATTCCATCTTATCCTACTGTAAAACTTGTGGTACGTATGTACAACAAAATGACAATAATTATAGCCAAGTACACACCCAATAGTAACCAAAGGTTTTCTCATTCCCTTCCAAACATTTATACAGGCAAACAATAAGGGAACATTTACTGAACACCTTATAATGGATTACTCCGATTTTTACTGAGATTCAGATAACCTAACTGATAAATTAGTATAGAAACTAATTACAACCCTATTTTACTATATAGGCACGAAACATTCTCATGTAGTAAAGGGTGCAGTATAAATATGCCAAAGGCAACAAATAATGCGTACACAATGGGAAGAAGTCGTAATAAATGGAGATTATGTAAGATAGAAGAATAGAAGCCGAAAGAATGGAAGGGTTCGGAGGGAATCTCCCCAGTACACAAATAACACTAACGAGCCATAAATTAAATGCGAGGATCTCTTCACCATTAGGTAATTTAGCCTGTACAAGAATTTGTGCAAATGTCCGGATGTATTAGAGAGGAAATATCGACATGTTAAGCTTCCGACCATTCCGACGTCCCTATAGATAGAATCCTAAACTAATAATATAGCATACTTGGGATATATCCGTTCTAAAAAAGGATAATGGAGCACACGTTCAAATACACGCTTATAATTCTATATTATAGATGCAGAATCGGTGTTCTGTTAGTTTTGTGGTGCAATCGGGAGATTAAGTTACGTTTGACTCTTTTTTGTCTTCTTATATGTAAGAGACACATCTTGACAGTAAGTATGTGCCGAAATATATAAGGGGGTCTGGGTTTGCTTGGTCTGGTCTGGTGTGATATGTCTTCAATGCGTGACGGTGAAGAGATGAAGGCAATGTAGAAAAACTTACCATACGTACGCTCGCATGACACAACATTACAATACGACTGCAATAATGTACAATGTAAATGCACATAGGTACACCTTGTAGAAATTGGAAAGAACACACAGGGACACAGTTACGCACTTACGCAAAGATACTGAGTAGATAAGTGTATCAAGTTGTAGTGTAAGTGTATGCTCTCCGCACGAGAATATATTCAGCACAACACTTAGGATAGCTTTACAACTTTTGAAAATAGAGATGTACACGGAGATTATTTCATCTCCTCTCTTCTGAATACAAATCTGGTGCACCGAAACAATTTTCAGCTAAATGGGAGTACATTCTGTTTATAGTACTAATAATGCAAGTCAGCATCAAAGCACTTGTTTTCCTTGTACTGCACAACTGCACAATTTACGTAACTACTGTCTCTATAACAGTACAGATGTTTCGGCATTTGTGTATTTACATGTAGTAATGAGGACGAAAGTCATGAGAATTTAAATTCCATTGCAATTACTTAGAATAGAGGTGAAGAGACGGAAGAGTCTATAAATAAATGAGGAATTGGCCGTACAAGACGTTTACTATTAATTCGACTGCGAATAACAGCTCTCATTAATAGATTGCTCCTGCATTTCAAATCATTACTTCTGAAGGTCTTTATCGCACAGAATCATTTTTCTCCCAATTATTTCACGGATACGTTGATTTGCTATTCATTTATCTCCTGGTGTGTGTCTTTATCGCCTTTTTCAGTGCATTCTGTTCCGTGTGCGTGTGCAATCGTGCTTCTTTAGCTTCATCCCCGGAAAAGCAAAAAATTCACAAGACACTTTCGATAACCCAGCATTAGCACCCGCCCCTTAAAAAAGTGATGACGACACGGTAAAAAATCAAAATGCTTGCTATGACATTTCTCCAGTCAATATACAGATTCAGATAAGGCTCCTGCCTAAACAGTCCTCCTATCATTCTCCAAAAACTAACACCAACGCTTATATCTCCTAACTTTCTTATCTCTTTCTTTCTTTAGCCACTCCTGTTATTTCTCCTTTCTTTCAGCAACTTTTTCTACAAACTCCACTCTGTTACACACTATCAGACATAGTTCTCTTAATATATGTACATATTCAATAGCAGTGAACATTCCATATATTATTTTGTATTGCTTATACCACACGATTGTTTCCACGCATGTTCTACAGACTACCTACATTATATTGTCACAAAAGGAATTCTTTTAGCGGTGCAAATACAATGCAGAATATATTATCTGAACGATGAAACGTATCTGATATGCTGATAGGAGCAGATAAGGGAAAAAGCCTCGAAAGACAAGAGAGACCTAAACTACACCTAAGAACGGAGAATGGAAGATTTTGATGGTCTCTGCAACATTAGTCTCGAGTATAAATGCGTAGCCCAATAGTATAAAAACTTTTGTCATATTGTAGCAATAAACCAAGTAAACGTACCAAGTCTACGATGACAATGAGTATGTACAGTGCAGGTATACCTGTGCAACCTCAGAGGTTCATTATATAGTGTGGTATTCTGAAAGATGCCTGTGTGTGGCAGTGCTAACCTTAACGAAATTACTTTCACAAGGCAAAGTCGAGTGCACGATACAAAGTAAACTTAACCCAACCGCAACTCCAATCTCGTCGCTTCCATTTTCCATTTCTTCCGTTAACATATAGCCAATTTTTGAAAATTGGAAATCTCAGTTTACATAGACGTGGTCGCAACCGAATTTCCAAAATGCTATACCAACATTAACTTCTTAACGCTTTTGAAACCTTACTGAAAAGCACTAAATACAATCAAGAGTAGCACGTTTCCGTAAAAAATATCAAAAAAATTAAATAGTCTATTATTCATCAGTGGTAGAAAGTAACACTTGCCACTACTTAATGAACTATGCAACATAGTTACGAAAGAAGTACAAGAGAGTAACATAATCTACTAACTTTTATGCGAATAATAAGTAAAACTTTTATAACCTTTTGTTATGTAAGGCAGTCGTCGATTTCGTCGACAATAATCGATTTCAGACTTAACATGATCAAAGTATGGAAATGGATTTCAACCCTTGGTTAATAGTATTGACAAATTGGAAGCTCAACGTTGTAATACATTGCTTTTGGAAAACATACCCGTATGAAGTAAAAAGAATGGACTTGAGAAGTTACACTCAATGCAAATTACTAGTAGAGAAAAATAGCTAACCGAGAAAGAATTTGATAGAGTTGAAAGATGACTGTCGCTCCATGTGACTCAACGCTTGAACTTTAAAGAACAAA
Organism: Yoshiicerus persimilis; assembly: GCA_020352615.2. Classification (NCBI taxonomy): domain Eukaryota; kingdom Metazoa; phylum Arthropoda; class Collembola; order Entomobryomorpha; family Tomoceridae; genus Yoshiicerus; species Yoshiicerus persimilis. The sequence goes on from CM036941.2 coordinate 44,555,988, forward strand.
ACGGTCTTTTCGTATCTGTAGTATTTTGGAATTATCTGACGAAAGATGTTCGTCGCCTTTTTCTATTATTTCTACGCGTTTCCTAGCCAAGATTTTTATTGGTCTTTCCATTTCTTTGTACTGAATACGGAAATGCTATATTATCTAGTATTCTAAGCTAACATATTACTATGTGTGTTTGTAATTTTGTAACAGTCCTTCATAAAAATATATATGTCACCGTGATTGAGATGATTTAGTAAGGGAACGCCAATACGTAGTAAGCGACCCAATTTTATCAAATCCTAGGATTTAAGAACATAACAGGTTAACAAGTCAATAATTGAGGTGATTATTGCTGTTCACTAAAGCATTAGAAATATAACCTATGTCAGCGCATTAAATGTTTATTTGTCTAACATTGAAAGGAACAACGAATTGCGATGCATTAATATCCGCATCCGGAAAGTTAGAAATAATGTAGCTCTTATCCGAATCTCATATCTCATTCATCCGTATTAATACATTTTCACAGCATAATGCATAGACAAAAACACAATTAATGGGGTCATATAAATTGTGTGAAGGATGGGCCTTTTCTGGTGTACATATTAAAGAATAGAAGAAGAAAGTGGGAAGGTGAAGAAGATTGACCAAAACAAATTTGTGATGTACGTATGTGAGTGCATAAGACTAGAATATCGTGTATGTGAATTGAACCCTGACAATGGGTTTCCTTTCTTCTGTGCGTGAAATATGGTAACTGACTTTGGTTTGGTTAGGAGTTTGTTGGACTGCCCTACATTTCTATTACGGAACACATAGGAAAAGGATTACGGAAAGCTGAAATAAAGAAATACAGATAAACCTGCTAAAACGAAAGTATGTTTGCGTTTGAGTTTCTGAGAAGGTTTCGAATGTGTTCTTGCTGTAAACTTGTAAATACATTTCAGTAGGTATATTTATTAAGCCAAGCCATATCTTACACATAAGTATATATAGAATGTTGGTTGATATACAAGGATCTGTGTAAAAAGTTCAAGTAGTATTTTATTTTATACGGGGATTTGTATTTCGTAGCGTGTGAGACTGGTTTTTGAGTAGGAGAAAGAAGGGAAGGTAGCAAAGTTGTGGATTGCATACGAAAGATAAAAGGAAGGGACGTGTGTTCAGATATAAAATATACAATTGCTTTGTCTTGTCTGTTTGGGTTATTTGTGTTGTGCTGTGCTGGTTGTTAGGTGAGTGTGATGTGACCAAATCCGAGAGAGACATTCAGGAAACCGCAAACAGATAAAGAGCAAAGTAAAAGAGAGCAGACGGACAAACCAATTCAGACTCACGTGAACGAAACCACACAACGAACGTTGTCTCATAAGGCACTACCTATACACTATGCACTATGAGCAGAGCAGTGAAGGAGATAGTAGGAGTATAGCGCAGTAGTCTACTATAGGTATAATGAAAGTCTAACCACCTTTAGTTTAGGAAATGCTGCACTGCCCACATAACTAACAGAAACATCTCGATGTGCTGGAGAGAAAGAAACTAAGCCAAAGCCAAACCAAACCACGTAAAAGGCAAAAAAGTGAACTTGAGACATTAATGTCTCAATTCTCCTGAAAACTCACTCGAGGAGAACTCAAAGAAAATAAAAGAAAGGAAGGGGCAGAGGAACTCTTCAATGCACGCCGAAAGGAAATGAACCGAAATGAAAAGCCTCAGTCTGCCTTATAAAGGAATTCAGGTTTCATTGCTATAACGCTTATTTATATATAAATAGAAGACTAGAACCGATTCGATCGACATTTTCTCCTAACCTAGACACAAAATCTTTTTTACTCCCATCAACTCATGTACATACCTAGTTAAGCTTGAAATGTCTTAATAATGATAAATAGATCATTTCAAGTGGGGAGCCACTCTAATGTTTCTGTTTCATTCCTCCGTAGAATTCTAAGAGAGGGATGAAGAAGGAAGTGTGCTTGATTGTATACAATATAACATACAACACAACTGTAACAATACTGAAACTACAAAAAACATGAACTAATAACATGAACAACACAAAGATACATACATTTGATTCATATACAGATAAAACGGTATCATACTCTGGGTAGGGTAATAGTTTCTACATATTATATTTAAGTTGAAAGACAGGAAATCATATCTGAAATCACAAACTTTGATTTTTTTCAAAAGATACCACAACATGCACCTATAGAAAGATCACGAGTGATTCAATAAAAAATGATGATAATAAGAGAAGGAATTAGTTGAGGAAGTGGAGGGCAAAAGGAAAGCTGGAGGCGACGAAGAGGCAGGGAAATCTTTTCATTCAGTCATTCCCAACTGACAGATCAGATTTAATGCTCTGGATTTTTCGTGTTTAACATCAAATTATTTCTCTCATTTTTCCTTCTTCCAACATCTTTTTTATCTTTTGGTGAACGCAGAATATAGTTTTGAACATATATCTAGTTGGTGGTATACCGTAACCCTACATATCCTATATACGCACTTGTGCCATATAACACATAGGCACAACAGTACACTAGACAAAGGAGTTAATGTTAATACTCTTCACTAGACTTCTATTTGAATTATGGAATGACTGTTGTTGTGTACATTTAGAACGACTTTTTTATTCAGATCTGGTTTAGTCTGGTGTATAAGTTAGATTGACTGAACCCGAGACGAAATGACTTGACAAGTTGATGAGATGAAAGAAAAACAAGAGCAAAAGTATCCAAATTGAGTGCAGGTACTCTGGGAATAATAACTGCATCCGAGACAAATTGACTATACACAGTGGACTACTATGCACGCATCCATATCATTTCCCTCGAATTCACTAACTTAAGGCAAAGGGTTATGTTATTACATCTAACTAGGAATAATGAGCAATGCCAAACTGTAGAATATTCGTACACAAATTCTTTACCTATATATTCACATTTATTGATAATTCTGGACTTTGCAGTTGCAAATATAATTTTAAAACAAAGCCAAACCAAACCGCCTAAGTGGACAATTTCCATTTTAAAATTTTAAAATTGAACGATTTATTAAAATAGTAAGATTTTCTATAATAAGCGCTTTTGTGAAGGGGACACAGTAAAAGGATTATATTATTATTGAGTACTATAGGTTTGCAAATTCGGTATAATTATACGCTTAATAGAGAACTTAGGGGTGATCAGGTTTCTGATGGTAATACAAGCTGAATATAATATCTGATTGCATTACACTGTACTCGGGACAGGTCTGAACGTAAATTGAGAGATTAAAACGAAAGAATTGAAGGAGAGCGAAGAAACAAGATATTTGTGAACACAAATTGCATACTCTCGTGGATTTAACGAACTACGGAGAGAAAGAAAAACACGCAATGCCGAGTGAGTGTAGGACCAATTGGACAAGAAACTCAAGCAGGAGTACTTATTGAAGATAAAAAGCCTGGTTTAGAGTCTGGACTGAACACGGAATGATATGAAGCAAGTCTTTGTAGGGAAGTCATTTGGTGTGGGTTGTGGATATTCCCTAGCCCTGTGAAGCCAGACAGTTTGTAAAACATGACGTAGGAACGAAGAGAAGAAAACTCTTCATAATCGTCGAGTCGGGTTCTCAGTTAATTGGACCCGGTTTCCTCATTATAAATATCATTTGCTCTAATGTTTCCCTTCCATCATCATCATCAGCAACTTTTCCACGAAACTAAATCTCCCACTACTCTAATAATACATTTCTCTCCCTTAAGTATACATCAATAGAATGTACATCAAGAACCTTTTCCAACACAAGGTAATTTCCTAATAAACAATTCGTTACCGCTCATAGACTTCTTGTACCTGCTCTGTAAGCAAACACTATATACAGTGTGATCCAAAAGAATATGAAACGATGTCGGGGGCTGTAACTTGTAAATCTGAAAACCTATCGAAATGTGGTGACCACCATTCGAAAGAGAACAAAATTTCAATCAAAATCGGTACTACGGTGCCCCGAAACATTTGCATTTTGAAGGAAATATGGAGGGTCAAATAGTATCCCCATTTTCTATGTTAAAATCATTGAACAGCTTTCGAAGTCAGTTTCGAACCTGTGCATTGTCGAAAGGACATTTCTGGCGGAAGAATCGGCTAAATCTAGTCGTATTCCTATAGTCCGTCGTAGATTCAGGAAAAAGTTCCTAATAACGTCGCCTCTATGCTGCAACACAGTAAAAAGGAGTCTTGAAAAGTGGTCACAATACGGAACTGTGGCTCATGGCAGACTAAAATCGGTTCGCCCACGCTCCGCGCTGACAGAACAATACAGACCGCGCTGACAGAGCATAGGTCAGTCATTTCATGAAAATTCTCGGTTTTTCATTCGTAAGGTTCATCTAAAACTCAATTTAAGTCATGGAACTATTCAAAGCGGACTAAAAGTAACAAAAATGAACCCATAAAGAAAAACAACAGCAGCAAAAGCTGAAACCTGAAGACTATGCTATGAGAATAAGTTTTTGCAAAAAATTTAAATGCTTTTTGGGAGCTGACGAAAATTTTACTAAATTTGTAGTGTTGTCCAATGAATGCAAGCGGTACTGTGAATAGGAGACATCAGATAATTTAGTCTACGCATAATCCCCACGCAGTAATGGAAAAACGTATAAAAAGTAAAGGTGTCAACGTAAATAATGAAATTTAACCAGAAATGATAGCCTCTGCATTCGCCTCGGTTGTCAAAAGATTCGAAAAATGAGAGCAGAATGCTGGAAAGCATGTCTTTTGGAAATCCCTGTATTTTACACGCGAAAACACGCAATTTTACAGAATTTTCTCTGCCTTATAAAGCTTCAAAAAGATTTGTAAATTAAGTACGTATTGTATCAATTTTGGTTGAAATTTTGTTCTCTTTCGAATGGTGGTCACCACATTTTGATAGGTTGTCAGGTTTAGGAGTTACAACTCCAAATATCGTTTCATGTTCTTTTGGATCACCCTGTATTATTACCAAACCAACCAACTAACCAACGCTTAGAACTATACTACACTTTTACTCATACCGAGTTAATTTAAAAAATTCAATATGACACAGATCTAGCAATTCTGTTCATGTAGGTTAATGGTCATCCCTAATGGGAAAACGGGATCTTTTAAGACAGACACAGAATGCAAGTCAAAAAAGTACGACAGCTAAAACTGACAAGTTGTCATGCGAGATTTATATCTTCCAGGGACACGACACTCAATATTCATTAACATTTATGCATCGTACTGGAATTCTCGAAACATTGATATTCTTTTAGTTTCTAAAAACAAAATAGTAATGATATTGATATAAAAGGCTTTAATTCTCTGCGCCTACGATATTAACTACAAACCTCTTTTCTGAAGTTCTACAAATCCCTGACATTAAAAATTAGAAAATACAAATAGATTTTGGTTCCAATTCTTAGCTTTCACAGGAAAAAATCTGCCTATTGTATTTCTTGTTTTTTGCTCTTTACACGATCCTTATTCTTTTACAACTTTTAAATGCCGTACTTTTTCCCATATTTCTTTCATTGCATACAGTACATGTTATAATAGCATTATATGATTTCTTTGATTTGCCCATTAATTACGTAAAATTAGTAGGTCAGAATGCAAAGCCTTTATCTAGATTATATTCCCCGGATTTTAGACATCCCATTCACTTTCCTCACTTTTAGAACTTGATACTTTTAGACTTACTAAGGCTTCTTCAATTTTCCACTTTCGTTTTACATTTTATAGAAAAGCATTCATAAAGAAACTTGTTTGCGGTTGGAAGTTTTGGCTTCTATATTTATTTACTTTAATGCTTGTTCATATATTTATTTCATCGACTACATACTACATACGCTTATTGCAACATAATGTTTGAGCACGCACGGTCTGTCTGAGTCTGAGTATTATAATAACTATATAACATGACCGTAACCTATGTACATAAATGTAAGTATGATAGACCACTACACTGTAAATGAGGATTGCTACTTTATGGTATATCATTCTCTTGTGTGGTGTAGTAGTACTAATCTTAAGCATGTACTTATTGCGTTGCCTAAGAGCACAAGAGCCAAAGGAACTACGCAGTACGTAGGTAATTTTGTGTTTAAGTAGCTACGTATTCACGCTATGAAGTACTATTCACTATTCCACTTTACTTACTTACCGTTAGAATCTAGAAGGCAGACTAAACATGAAATGAAAAAGTACGTAACAACTACTATACACTTTTCCTTTCATTTTATGTTTCAGACGGGAGAAACGGAAAAGTTTCTTTCTTCACTTTCGCTTCTTGTTTAAAAACATTAAGCAGAGCACAGAGCAGACTGCACTTCCACAGGAAACCAGAATATTGCAGTAATGTAGACGTACTTTAGAGATACTCAAGTAAAACGGAAAACTACATATCAGTATACATACATACACTTAAATTCTGTTAGTCCCATGTTTTTAGGTCACCGTATCTTTTCTTAGTAATTGGGGAAAGGTGGGCCATTCTACAGAACAAACATAACAAAAGGCTTTTACAGAAAGTATATATTTATACTAGGTTATTCTATGAAGGAAATAGAATATATCCTGTAGAATGTATTATTGGACATGTGTAACAATAGCGATACAAGTAACAAAGTATGTAATGCAATTTTAATCAAGGTGAGACTCTGCCAGCAAAGTAGGGATAGACGAGGATTCCATGTAGTGACCACCCCGCACGTTTACCACCCCACTACTAAAATCACTCCGCACGCTTACCAACCTAATGGAAATCTCCCCATGCAAAAATCACCCCACATGAAAATCATCCGGGCATAAAAATCACCACAATACGAAAATAACCCAAAATATAATTGAGAAGAGTTTTAATTAGAATTAAATCACAAGACATTTCGCGACGGCGGTCGCTTACCGCTTAGTAGATGCTTATTTGAGATATTTCCTTGTCAATCAGGTGATAATCCAAGCTAATTAAAACTCAGTAGGTTCTCAATTATCATTAATATATTTTGGGATGATTTTCGTATATGGGGTGATTTTTGTGCCCGGATGATTTTCATGCGGGATAATTTATGTGTGGGGTGATTTTGTGTGGGATGATAAGCGTGCGGGGTGATTTCCATTGGGGTGGTAGTCGTGCGGGGTGATTTTAGTTGTGGGGTGGTAAACGTGCGGATATAAGAAGACGAAACCACCTGAGCTGACCAATGGAATAATGTATGGTGAAAGAGTGGTAGTGCAGTGGGAGAGTGAAAGGAGAGTAGCGTAGAGGAAATTGGTGTATCTGTTGTACACGAGCAAGTTTATTGTAGTTGGACAGAGAAATAAAGGAATTGCTCTTTCTTTCGCTGTTAGTTTAGTGCGGAAGTGTGAGAGTGAGGTGTGGCGTGTTCTCTCCACTGATGGGGATATAAAGTCCAATTTGACTCTTATCTGAGACTGAGACAACTGAGCTGAACTGAATACAATTCGGAGAAAGTCAAGTCGGAGAACAGAGAGATGTTGTTCGTTGGCCTTAGGATACATACTGATATAAATAAGCGCATAGGAGGATGGATACATTACACACCACTCCGCTTTTAAGAATAACAGCCAGAAAGCAATTGTAACTCTATCTGAGAAAGTGTTCCAAGTTTCTTTCAATGTTCTAGTCGAGGACTTTCAAAACCTTTAACGATGGGCTGGGGCAAGCTAACAATAACTAAGCCTTCCTATTATACTTACATACCTGTTCTTCCTATACACATATCTTCGATATAGGTTATGTGTACCATATAAGTAAGTAACATAAAATGCTGAGGAGAAAGAAGTCTGAGTCTGACGATTAGGTTGGGAAGACGAGTCAGAGCACGTCCAGAAGAACAACGTGCCTTGCATACCCCATTTGTCTCCTACAATCCAGTCCAGCCAAAGCAAAGCAAAAACCTATCCAATCTGATCTCCCAGAGTCGCACTGCCATACCATGCCACACCATTCTCCACAAATTAAAACTTTAGCAGAGTGAAAAGCAGAAAGTCTTGAATGAGTGGACCAGACTCCGCACAATCAGCTAACCCAACGAAACTCAATGAGTCAATGGGCTGAAAGATAATTTCTTCTTTTAAGTTTTACTTATCCGACACTAATGTCCCATTATACATATTAATTTCCTTTTACTTAATCCCACTACCCTTTTATAACCACCTCGGTTACACTAATAGAATTATAACTAGTAGTATTATTCATTGGCAGGTCAGGCAGGACATACGATAAATTAATTTTGCCTAAAGAGAAACATACCTAGGTATTCTAATTAAATTGTTATGGCCCATATGAATAAGAAGTTATTTAATGCAGCCCATTAGTATGTTCATAAAATTAAAGAATGATTTATTATTGACAAGACAGTTTTCTAATTACGGTTAAATATTCATTCATTAGATTAAGTAGTACAGACAGAGAATAATATGGGAACTTAAACACACACCCACGTGGGCTAAGTAAAAATTATAATAAGACAGGACCAGAGAACGGAAAATGGACCCCCAGCAGAATTCTTACGTTGGAAAAGGTTACAAATATATTTACGAACAAATATATGTTCGTGTCCTGGTTCTTACACCATTCCATTTACTTTGGTTGGCTCTGATGGAAAGTTTGTGTGAAGGAGAGGCTGCAAGTTTTAGAGGTGTCATGCATATCAATGGAAATTGTAAATAAATTATTTTTTAGTAAACTTGTATTTGTCGCAGTCGCTAATACATAAAATAGTAGTGAATTAGATAAAAAGCCATGAGGAAATCACACGAGCGAAGAAAGTAGTTTGAAAAGTAATTTTGCAAATTTTAATATTCTGCACGAAAAGTTTTTTCGCTCCGATTCACTCTCCAATTTTCTTTCTGAATATAAAATATGACGCAATATGTCAAATCAAATTAAATGACCAAGTTGCTGAGTGAGTATTTGTAGTGCTGTCGAGTATAAGTATTTATATTAAACTACCTAAAACTCTAAAAGAAGGTAATCGATAAACATCAACATAATATACGAATAAGAGAATGGATATTATACTAACAATACGCTATGTATGTATTTCCTGTGATAGAAACACCGTTTCTGCCGAATATACTATAGGAATATTATATTCTTATATTATTATGGGGGACTTAAGGTAAAATGTAGTTTTACATCAATTTACTTGTAATTCCCTTTTACAATGCATTTTCTCTCTATTCATAAGTCAGAGTTACTGAAGTACTCCTGTTGTGTGTAAGAGTTTGTATTTACCTAGCTAAGGTTTACCTCAATCTCTGGGGAACCAGTGACTTGTTTTGGGACATTGAGGATAATGTCACAAAATGTACTTCCGAATTACGCTCCATACATAAACCCTACAGTATCACTATCCTTGCATGCAGAGCAGTGTGCACTCTCATAAAAGTGGAAATGGCACTATTCTATCTGCAGCCTCTTTTAAGGGAGCATTCCGTGGTATGTTTAGTGGTAATGTTATGTTGGAGGAAATAGCAAACAGTTTTAGCTGGTTTTGGTTTCCTTCGTTGTTTGTGAATTAATTTCCCTTGTGTACGTCATCTGTCTCTTCAGTCTCTTATGGTCATATCCTCACTGAGTACATACACTCGTGTCTGTCATGTCATTTTCATTCTCTCCAAAACTACAAGGCGTTCCACAAACTAATATACCAAATATTTTCAGCCCCCATATATATTACTACTTTATCCTGTTTATAGGCATTTTGCTTCTGAAGTTGCGAAAAACCTACAGACAACGATTATGAACAATAAATGTGATACTCTAGTGAGGGGATCCCCATGAAAATCCAATTTCCCTTACAAAACGACAAGATAAACATTTTAATATTAATTTCCTATATAAATTGTCAAGTACAATATTCAAGTAGATAGATAATTCGACAGATCCAAAACTCAAATAACAACTAACAACTTGTCAAAAGAATACCTAGGTACAGATGCTCTTCTTGATTTCTTAAGAGCTACACTTTTCATCTGTACATAACACGTGCAGAGTTTATCCTTTCTTCTTAAGTTCTCCTTTTATCCTTAAGTGTTATTATTTCAGCTATTTGTGCGCATTAGTAATCTTAAGAAGGAAACCGCAAAGAAATCAGAAAATGAAGCATTTATATGCATTTATAAAACAAAAGAAAAACGGAAGATCTCTATTTTGGAGTCTCATTGCATGCTATGTGGCTTCCTATGGTTAACCAACAGACTTAAGTTCTTCACTAAGCATCTGCAAGATTTTTTTAAAACATAGCATACACGTAACTACAAAATAAGACAGAGAACACCTGTCAATGCAAACAAACGAAAGTTAATGTTCTACTTTCTAAGAATTTTTAAGGAATTCTTCTTTACTGGCAATGCAAAACCAACAAATGATTTGGGACAAAAGTTGTAGGACAAATAAAATTCTACGTTGGATTAGTGTGTCTTGACTAAAGCTTGCTTTTCTCTGTAGCCGAGGTATATAGCAATCCGTCAGTCTCACTATGCAAACAAGAAATCACAGGTAGAACTTACTACCAAATGGATACTGCTGTTGTTTCAGGGTAAACACTTCTGAATTGTTACAGTGGTATACCTATTTCCTTGTGTTAATCCGTTGCTTCAGTATCACAAAATTTCCCTTGAAAAATAGGTACATGTATAGTTTAGATTCAAAGTTTCCGCTGTAACATATTGTACATATATATATATATATATATATATATATATATTTGGGTGCTTGTGTTTTATTTGTGGGATTGTGGGGTACTGGTGTACAGTGCAACAGTAGGCACGAAGTCGGTTACGAGTCCAGTTTGTAATGTAAACTCGTGAAACGTTTACTCTTGCAAAAGACACGAAAAGCCATTTGAGTGAGGATTCCCAACAAAGAGGATGAAGCATTACCAGAAATATTTACCTATGCATAGAAAACTGACATCACAGCAAATCCAGTTATACCTTTCGCAATATTTATTTAGACGAATGCCAAAACAACGTAAATCTAACAGAAACACTGTAAACACGGAATAAGCTGGGTGAGTTAGCGATTCGATGTTCTGTTCTGTTCTGTTCTGTTATAAGAGGTGAACAACATTCTATGAAAAGAAAGTGTCCAGGGCTCAGGCCACATAATCGGGCTCATTGCCAACTCCTCGGTACAGGTTACTGTAGGGTTAACCAGCTTCTCGACTAGCATCGGTATAAAACCTTAGCATTGCAGAAAAGGGTATCTCAAAGAGGTTGGTAGTCGGTATTACGCAGTAACCCAAGTGGATGTTTCTAACCATTGCATGACGTGGGCATTGGCCCACCACATGAGCAGGTGTCTCGTCCTCCAAGCCACAAAAGCGGCAGAGGGGAGATCTCTGTTTCGTGATGTTCGAGATGTGTTTTGCCAGGTAACAATGCCCTGTTATCATATGTGTGAGCTTCTTCAAAGAAGATTTGTTTAGATTGCGGCAGTATTTACTGATCCCTCTCTTAGGAGTGGGCAGAAAAATTTTTGACTGCCTACAGTCTTCCCGGTTTCTCCAAGTTTTGGTATGCTGGTCCAAAGCCCAGCTCCCAATCATAGTTTTACAACTTCTTGATGAGATAGGAAGAAAGGGTTCAGGTCCACATGGGATCGCCCCGGCTGCTTCCTTCGCTCTTTGATCAACATGTTCATTCCCTGGTATTCCAGTGTGACTGGGCACCCAGTGTATCATTATTTTACTTGATGCTTTTGCTATCATCTGAGAGCACTCAGCCACCAGCGCGGACTCCGTGGAATCCCCTGCTAGAGCTTTGATAGCGCTCATTGAATCACTGTAGATGATGGTTTCTTTGTCTCATCCTCTTTCAGTTAATGCATTTACTGCCATTATGATGGCAAAGATTTCTGATTGAAAGACAGTAGCATGCCTTCCTAGAGATGTTGCTATAGCAAGCTCGCCATCTGGTAAGTGCAAAACAGCTGCTGCTCCCGTAAATTCATTGATCCTGGACCCATCTGTGTAGCAGACTACCCGCCTCTCAGACGGTTCCAGAATCCTATGTTTTTCTGTAAATATTTCTTTGGTGCCCCACCAAGTTTCGAGATTTTTCCCCGAAAGCTTGGTTTGTGGTATTCGTTCCCAGGGCAGTAATAGCCCTGGTATACCGTCCCACAGATTTTTAACTATGTCTACATGGTTTAGTCTGCTGCCACGTCCTCGTCCGTGCCAATGAAGCCACTTTCCAGTGTCGCGCAACCTCGCAGATGTTGCTATCGCGGATTCTTTGAGAAAGATCTCTAGTGGTGGAATGCCCGTTATACACTCCAGCGCTGCTGTGGGTGTACTCCGCATTGCTCCCGTTATCATCAACAGTGCCATGCGTTGAACTGCCCTCAGTGTTTTCATTCTTTGCTCGTTTTCTGTTGCAGTGATCCAGACCACGCTGCAGTAGGTGAGTACAGGCCTCACAACCGCGGTGTACAGCCAACTGGTCGTCTTAGGTGATAGTCCATAGGACTTCCCAAGAGCCTGTCGGCATTGATATAGTTTTGATAAAGCTTGTTTTGATTTAAGGTCGCAGTGGGCTTTCCATGTCAGTTTCCTGTCCAATATGACGCCCAGATATCTTACTTCATTCTTGAAAGGTATAATGTTGCCTTCCAGAATGAGTGGTTTGACTTTAATAGTTGGGTTTGTGGTGAAAAGTATAACTTCAATCTTCTCTGGGTTGATTGAAAGCTGTCGCCTTTTGCACCACTCGTTTGTAACTGTAAGTGCCCTTTGAGAAAGGTCCCTTACCGTACTTGGGTCGATACCGATTTGTAAGGTGCTTAAGTCGTCTGCATAGGCCTGTTTATGGATGTACCTAAGCCTGTGCAGCTCCTCCAGCAGTTCAAGTATTACGAGGTTCCACAGAAGAGGGGAGAGGACTCCTCCCTGTGGACACCCTCTTTCCACCGCCCGCTGTTGTCGTGAGTTGTCAACCTCTGCCAGTGCTGTTCGGTCCATCAACATGCGCTCGGTCCATCTGACCAGCACAACATCGATCCCCTCTCTACACATGGCTTCCGTCATAGCTGTGAATGTTGCGTGACTAAAAGCTCCTTCTATGTCGAGGAACGTTCCTAGTGCTAGTTCTTTTGCCTTAAGTGCCATCTCTATCCGAGCAACTAGCTGATGCAGTGCCGCCTCAGTAGAGACTCCCTTAATGTACGCATATTGACCATACTCAATCATTTTTGCCATCAGAGGCCCTGATCTCATTTCCCAATCCACTAGCCTTTCGAGCGATTCGATGATAGCGATTCGATGTATTTAGAGGAGCTTGTGTATACTATACATATACAAACGGAACTAAAACAAAACTAATTTTCTGAAAATCATTCAATGTAAATGGAATACTTTACTTCAAAATCCTAACCCATATCGCCGAAAATTTTGTATTGCAATTTTTAGCTATTTTAGTGGGCTACATTTCAGAATTACAATATTATTACAATTACAATATTACAGAAAATGATAGCAGAATGCTTTTGATAACTCTGGTGAGTAATTGGACATAGTGTAGTAAATAGAGGTCTGGATGCGCGTATTTCGTATTAGAATGTCTGAAATGCTTACTGAGATTTAGTGGCATTCCGAGTATTTAGCACACACACGGAAAACGAGAAGGCGCACTCCTTTTGTCTTCCGCCTACGCTGACTGTGTACAATTAAATCATTCAATGACCAAACGCTTCAAATAGAACGTAATCGTGTCTCTCTTATATTAGGTAAACATAGGTAGGCTACAATTAGAATGCAGTAGGAATGTATTTGATGTTGTCGTCTCTTCTGCCGTATGTTGAAACAAACAATACATTCTTTGCAAGTTGACAGAATGGGCCACAACAAACCTGCGTTGGCTTGGGCTTTCATTTCAATCTGAATTTAATGTAATCCTTCATGTCATCTCTCGCCCTCGTTGTATATTGTGGGAGTTATATTTGTACTATTTTATGCAGGTATATGTAAACAATATAAATAGAGATATATAAGACAGATGTAAAAGCTTATTCTCCTTATCGTTAGGAAGGTATTTACTTTCCAGACAGGCATTATTCACTCATGTGCAAACAAATGTAATCGTAAGTATTCTCAGTATTGCAATGGTATCTCTATCTATCTAGATTGTAAACAAGTCAAGTCATTATGTATTTCATTTGGAGTCTACTCTGCTGTCTGTTAAGTCGTTGAAACACGAGTGCGTTGTGGACATAACACAACCAGACAAATCTCTTGTATTTTCGGTTCTCATTAGATACGTCTCATTGAATTCTCCCATAAGTGAGCATCGCTAGTGTTCCGAGTACACATGCAGTATGGTTCTTTCCGTATCTTGTCATTTGTCATACATATTGTCTTTACGAATTAGGAACAACTCACCTGAAACTAATGTCATTTGACAATGTACATCCCTAATGCTTAGTCTACATTCAAAATAATCCATTCTTTTCTTCTTTTTCTCTTTTCCAGTTCTATGCATTTACATTTATTCCATATATTTCTACCAATTACAAAAGTATCTCCATAAAATGTCAAATGAATCCAGACATGTGCTCGCGTACGAAATGACTCTAATCCAAACACAATGCAAAATAAATACATTATGCATCTTTCCTCCACAATGCTAATAATTTGCATCTACTGTGTAGATAAGTATACTTGTTTTCAAACAAACAAAAATACTATTCGAATGACATCATTAGATCAAATTTTGTAAAATGAGGTAAGCATTCCCATTAGTTCTATTTGTGGATGCAATATCTATGCTTAAATGGTTAATATAAGGAAAATACTTTGCCATATTGCCATTGTACTTGCAAATGCAAAACAGCTTGTCATGCTTTTCCCTGGACGGTAAACATACCTTTCAAAAGAATTCTCATTGGGAAAATTAATTTATCCGTAAACCGTGCATGTCTGCTATTGTAATTTAACTATATTATTTGGTCAACAGAAACGGTTAATTGTAAAGAAAATGCACTACTACTACTAAAATACACTACGTTTATTTCCTGTTTTCTGTTCTACTATTTTATGTAGACACAAATAGCTACAATGAATTGTGAATAGGTAGGTAGTCTTTGTTTTGCAGTAGTAGAGGTAGGTGGGCGAGAAAACTTGGCACGGCAGATTTGTCCAAGGTTAAGACTGTACAAGCATTTTATTCCTCACTTCCAAAATGTGCTTAAATGATATTTAAATTAGTTTTAATGAATACATGTAGTATTTCGATTTTGTGAGTTTTCAGTTTTCTTTTAAAGTTTTGTGTATGATACTAAGAATTTAAGGTTTCATACTACATGGAGGGTCTCAGGAAATAAACACACAGTATAGTACTGCTGCGTACTGTGTTGGTTCAGTACTCAGTACTGTTGTGCACTGAAGCACTGAAGCAGAATTGCATATATACAGGTGAATAGTTAAGAAAAGTGATATGACGTGACATGGCACATCATAACAATAACAAAATAAGCAAATGACTGTAATTCTAATATGGGAAATGCATTAACAGGAGATACGAGATGTCTCATCAGGTCTTAGGTCTTTATGCAAATCAGGTCGGCTAAAGTATACGAATACCTTTACTATAAGCATAAATACAGGTCTCTATCTAAAGTAGGTGCTTTAAAGCAAATTAGAGAGGAAATGTTATGCAAATAATGAAATAACTCAAGTTGTAAACATCGAATGTACAGCATAGTTACAAAAAGGAATTTTTGGTATAGAGTATTCAATTTTTTATCAGAGATCACATCTGTTCGTAAGAAACACATAAAGGAAAACATGATTTGGTCTGGTTTGGTTAAGAACTGGACATGCTAACCTGATGTCACTTCTTGATGTCATTTTGTGCCTTCATATCAGATCACATTAGTTTAGTTTTAGGACAAGAGCAAGGCAAGTGTCTGAAAATTAAAGTGGTTAGGATAGAATTGGACAAACACAAGTGACATGCCGGGACGGCTGAGGGTGACGTGACACAAGGCCTCATGCTGACTCTTAAACACAATCCCCTGGTACAATTCACAGTTCTTAAACTCTACTGTACATCCTTCTTCATAAGAGATCAGTACTTTTGGGTTTCTATGTTGATATTATGGTTACTACATTTAACATCACGGAATATTTACGTAGGCTAGATAGGTAAACTTATCAAACGACTTTTCTTAGGGCAAAAATGGAAAGCCGACAAGAGCAAACTAATTCCCACAGATTAGATCCCCGAAGATCAATGAAAGATTAAATAAAAGTCTTTCTTGGAAACCATGCAGCTTCTATATCTCTTTCCCATGTGTACCTACTTGAGTGCATTCAACCAGTATGAAAAGAACTGTAAATTCTACAATGAATGATATGAATGACCTTGGTGTACAAAGTACAAAAGTGTAATTTCAATTCAACTAAATGTGAATTCATAATTACTAATACTAATACGTAAAACCTGTGTTAATATTAAGGTATGCATTACAACAGTAGAGAAGTATAAATTGTGTCCTCTGATAAAGATTTCGGCTAGGAGTGAAATGGAGACCTCCTAAGTAGTTTTATGTAGATTACGACCCTCCTTTAGGTGTGGTGACACTAACAATGAGTTTATTTCTTACCTCGGACGACGAGTTTGACAGGACGGGATGTGAGAGCATCTTGAGCAGCAAAGTCTGATGCCGTCACTTGACATTCCCATTCTCCGTCATCGTACTCTAGTGCTGCATTCAAAATTCGGATGCTGCAGTCACCCACGTCTGGATTCCCGGCCCATTCATATTTCCCTAGGTAGATTCCCACTGGCTATAATATGCAAACAAAATCCAATTAGTCAAGTCTGACCATAACCACTCATATTTTAAGTTCCCTTTTTCGTTCTATTTAACTAACTATATTAGGTTAGAACGTTTTTTGAAATTCGATAATCACACAGGTTGAAATTAGTAGAATTATTGCTATTCACTTCTGAATAAACGTAAAAGAGGCGCAAAGCTCACATGACGACATCAGCTCGGCATATATATAGAGGGAAATGATATTATTTAATAGTGTAGGAATTGCAATGCAAAGTTCAATTTAATCACTAACGATTTAAATTGGGAAACGGCAGACTTTAGACATGGCACATGGCAGTTTAGTGCTCTCTTAAATGTCAAGGTAGACGTGAATCTTTCTCCAGAAACAATTAAAACTGACGGGAATTCGAATCTCTTGCCAGTTTACCGGAGGTTTCTCAGATTGCTGTATTATAAGTACGCACTTCTCAGGAGGCAAAGCAAAAGTGAGGATGCCATTTCTACACTTCTATAAACACCTACTAGAAATTCTAATTTTGAGAAAAGGGAAAGCTGCTTCACTACATTTGTTACTGAATAGCAAAGAACTATATTATTATCGACGATTATTCAATGCCCATTATAATTCCCATTTTCTATACTACATAGGCACAAACCAAAGCTGAACTTATGCCCATTCGTGTAGGGCAAAGATCCTAAGCTAGGTAATATAATACATTGGACGGGATAAGGCACCGTGTTTTTTTACATTTTATGCGATTAATGATCTCTATGGTTAGTTCGGTGCTTTCCTTAATTATTACAAGCACAGCTTTCACTGGTAGAAAGGGAACGTACGGTGGGTTTTGACGGTTTGGGGTTGAAATTGAGAGTTGAAAAAATCCTCTTCATCTTTCACTGTATTATTTTGCTGCTATTTTGAATTATTATCTGCAGCGTTTAATACAGTTGGCCTTTTTTCCACTTTTAGCTTTATAGCTATGATATGATAAACACTAAAAGTACCCCTTTCTTCGTTTTCTATGACATACGTTTACCGTAACTGAAGCGGTTTTTCCATGAAATCCTTACACTTTACATTGTTTTATTAGGAAAGTCGAAATCTAAATATGTAAATTCTTGACATTTCGAACAAATGGTAATGTAATAATAGCAAATTGATTATTTGTAAGGTGGAATAAAAGTATCACCAATTATTATGTGTAGGGCAACTATACGAAATATTAGTACGATGGCAAATAAAAAACTTACCTTTCCGTCTTTTTGCCAAGAACATTGTCCCTTTTTACTGAATATTTTGCAAGTGAGACGGGATTCCTGCCCAGGATTTACTTCGCTGTAATCCGGCTGTTTCTCAAACTGCTGAGCTCCGTAACAAACTAGAAAATGAAGAGAAATAATTAACATAAAATTAACATTATTTACAGTTATTTTAGTCCCAGCAGTAAGAGACTTCTATCTCTATCTACATGGAGGCTACTAATTACATTTTAATAATTGAGTTCGTTTACGTATTTGTTGACTGCACAGGATTAGGGTGTGGGTGTACATAATGTAATTTAGTGTACAAGACAATATCAGACACGGACTAATTTCTAAACTTCTCTGCTGCTGCGTTCTTCCATACCCAAATGCTCTCAAGAATTACCCGTGACTACTAATTATATTGAAATCCGTACCAGTGCTGCAGGGATAGTATGGTTGTTTCCTACGATTATATTCTACAAGGGTAAAGCAGATTTCCATGGTATGCTACAAATGTACCTCAACATTGAATAATAGAAATCCTCGTAGGGAAGATATCCAATATTACTTTCAGAAGAACGTAATTATTTCATTCAATATCAGGAACAATTAATTACGAGTAACTACACAATAAACCACTGTTCTAATTAATATTTATTGGATTTCAGCATCTTTGCTTTCCAAAGAAGCTACATAATTTTAACTATTACAATATCACATTAATACAAATATGATTGCTGTACACAACAGAACCGCTATATAAAGTTACTTGGACATATCCATGCATTTTGTCGAATTTCAATTTTCACAAGAAATACTTTTCTACAATGCACATTTTCCATTTAATGATACAATTGTACACATTTTTCACTGTGGATTATTATAAATAAATAAGTACTGAAGCGCTTCTTCTGAGTCACGTAATTGTTAGCAGTAAAGCCCTTCGTAATAACGCGCCTGAATAGCTAAGAATAAGTAATATCACACTAAATACCGCATTTTGTTAAGAAATCTGAATTCAAACATGATATTTAAAAAGCGTTTATTAAAAATGTGCTCTAATTTTTTCTAAGAAAGAAATAGAATGTTGAGTGTTATACGACTTTCACATATCTAGGGTATAGTTAAACACGTGTATTATTTTGTAAAGTGTAGGTGGACTTAATTTAAGTTGGAGTGAAGAAAGGCACTCCAATATATTATATTACGGGATGCCATCCCTTTTCTTCTTGTTGTCATCACATCTTTCTCGGAGTCTGACACGCGAGTTTATCATCATCACACTCTCCTCACTAATGTTATCTAACGAGCTAAGAAAGTTGGAGAGGGGTGCCATGCAGCTTTGGCCTTTGCTCAGCCCAACTCAAATCTACTTAAACGTAGAGAAGCTATAAACTACTGTAAAATGCAAACGAATGAAAATGCTCATTATTTCAAGGGAATACATATAACTTGGGGGAAGGAAAACTGACGTGAGTTCAACTGCTCAGAATGGGAAGACAAGACAATGAAAAAGAAATCCGAAAACTAGTCAGTCAAAACGAAGCGTTTTTGCTTTCCATATATTCTACTAGGAACGACGTAAAGTTACATAAAACACATTGAAATGTATTGAGAATGTGAAGAAGTAAATACCTACATTCCTTTACTATTTACATTATAAAGATGAAGCTAATATCTATGTCTATATATCTGTAGAATGCAATACCTAAAGACCAGGAGGCAGAAAGAATTCAGGCAATGCAGCAATTAAAAGCAAATTGCGATTCCTTTTTTCCTTGTAGAAAAGAACATCGCATTTCTAACGGTCTGCAATCAAGAAAAAGTGAATTTCTATGCAAAATCGCATGATACTCAGAACTATTTTATTAGGATGCTTTGATGTTTGTTTTAGGAGTGTGTGTAACAAAGGTGCAGATTGGTTACTAGTTTGGGAAATGATCTCTTGACGCACAGAAAGGCTGACCCTATCTCTTTTGGATTAGTGATTGTGCCCTAGAAACAATAACTACTGCTTTTGCCTCTTCGTTCCTAATTTATTTCTTTTTCTTTAAAACGAAGTGAATCTTTGTCAGAATTCTCATCTACTCTCCATCTCGCCTGTCTCACTGTCTTCTTGTAATTGTGCTACGAGCAAGTTGAGAGAGGATTAGGCATTCACATTTGCATTAGACTGCGGAGGCACCCAGGAACCCAGCAACGCTCATTCCAGTTAAAACTGACATTCTTCTCTCGCCGTTTTCTTTGAAATGAATAGAGTTGTCTAATTTGTTATCTTGTCAGAATACAGTGAGCAAAGCTTCTCATTACACCTTTTAATGAGGACAGGAATTAATCTCGTAAATAAATTTTCCAACTCTACTGGTGTATTACTACAGTATTCTAAATTCTATTAAGTACTTACATTGTATTCGTGTACCAGTACCAGCTACAGAACCAAACCAACTATGTAAGTTTAGTATGCAAATGTACTTTTATACAGAGATCTGTTATAGAGATGGCAAGGCTAAATGTATATATTACGCACATTTTACAAAATAATTGCTCCCTTTGTACTTCACCTACTTTCTGTGGAATTTTTCTCCAAGCTATACATAAAGTATAATGCATTATTTCTATTGTAACCATCTTTGCTAAAGTTCAACTGAAGGTACAGATGTTTGAACACAGTTCCCTTTCTGTTAATTATTTTCGTGGCAGAGTTGAGTTGACTACTGAATAGAGGAGTCATCATGTCAATTAGAAAAGTTTCATTTTCCTTCGGTTTAGTTCACTCACGCACCATCACTCACTTCACTACACTTTTCTTTCTTTTCTCTCCCATTCTGTCACCATTTGTACTCTCTGTCTGTCATGAGTTTCTTCCACCATCACATCTATACAATTTCCAATCGTACTCACGGTTTACAGCATATTTCACCAAAGTTAAGTACCACACAGAGTGGCACTATGTCAAATATAGGCAGAGAGCGAAATAAATGTAAAGATGCTTCTGTCCCAGTTCACTGAGCTAATTGAAAGGAATTCGGATACTTATCCAACTCCCACCCCACAAAGTTCCTCAAATGCCTGTTTTCATTTTCCCTTTCCCATATTTAATCCAAATCGATTCACCAAATCAGAAGGATCACGATTACGTTCATGGAATAATCAAATCACTTTTGTACTTGGTACTAAATAATGTAAGAAAAGAATATATTTTGGCAATTCATACCTCGAAGAAGCTGAAAAATGACATGTCATCTGTGAATTTTCACAAATCATATTAAAATATTTTATAACCTATTCAGATTTGTTTCGGCTTTAATTTGCTGAAATTGTTCTATAGTAGCATAGGTATATAAGTACAATGTATTTCCCAATTAAAAGTAGTAACAAGTAAAATTATTTCAATATTACTAACTTATTAAAAATTTCAGGGTTCATTATTGAAAGTATCCAGAATTTCTTTGAGGAAATGGGAAATAGCAATACAGACGCAGCATCGAACAATGCAAGTTTTTTGAGACTCATTAGGGTATATTCGCTAATTTAGGTTGAAAAGTTTAATGAAAAGGCGTGATTGGTTTCTTTTTCCTAATTTGAAAGAGATGATAAGTTAGCGAACCAACTCGAGCCTGGATGCATTTTGGATTTCATTTCCTTTACAGTAAATGCAGATAGCCCAGGAATGAGCATTGAAGATTGAGTAGTAGTTGATTTAATAATGAAGGAAGGAAACTATCTGAAAGCTTAAAAGGAAGTTAGTGATAGTCGATAGAAGTATGTGCCTCCATAAGCTACATTGTTTTGTTATGGCAAAGAAACTTGCGAGGATGAGGAGTTCAACAGTGAAGTCAAAGAAACCCAAACCACAGCGAAAAAAGTTTTTTACATGACTTTCTTAACTTCATAATGATTTGACATGAAAACCTTCAAAACGAGTTCTGGACGGATAGTTAAGCTCGACTTGAATGTTTTTCGTCGCAAGGCAGGAACAAAGCGAATGTAAGAAACAAAGAGAAGGAGACACACGGGAACTTAATTCACTCACTGGGTGAACTCGCAGAGAACATCCAAATCCACATCAACATAATGTTACCAATTAAATTGACTAATCAAATTCGTTTTTATGATAATGATGAGATCAGTGGCCGGGACTAGTCTTCGTTATCGTTTCACTTAATCGCCCTACATCGTTGCTTCTAATGCTAACGCATGTTAGTTCAACGTATAACACTAGTTACACTGCTCGCTATTAAACTAACAAATAACTTTACTTTAGTCTGCCAATGGGAAGCACATGTAACAAAAGCAAAGATCAGCGACTCCAGTCGTAGAATACATGGAAAATACATTTCAATCCACTTTTTCTTCATTATTTAGATGTCTTCAATATCCTCTTAATGCGTACGCTTTGCTAATGCCAAAGCTAAGCTTAAGAATTTTACTTCTGCTTTTAAAACTCAGTAAATGACATACTTTTTATCTTAGTCTTCTGTAACATATACTAAATTATGTAATGTACCTATGAACATAGCTTACAGCTACATTAAGCATTACATTGCCTTGAAGAAAAACAAGATAATGATATAATCGTCAATTTAAATAGCTCACTTGAACATATTTAGTCATTTTATCTAACTTTGATGTCTTCAGTTGATATCAAGGCTTTTCTAGATGGACAATAAGCAGACACGGAGCTGAACCCTTTAGTTACGTAATCGTATCAACTGTATTATCTGATCTTGATCAATGATTGCTTGACACGCACTTTCTTTTCAAGCGCTTCTGCTCAAGTTGGCTTTCTGTAGGGTTTATTGCATCCTCACGACTCCTCTCTCATAATCAAATCAACTTAATGTATTTAATCTCGTTGTTCAACTTTTCTTTCTTTTCGCTTTCACTAAACCAGAGCTGTACTTTCGAAAAAACATCTCCATTAATTACAAAGCAAGAAAGCAACACTAATGAGAATTTTAGAAATGTCAAATCTACCATCATTGCCATGTATCATTAAAAAGACTGTGTTATCCACTCCATTACTCCTTTCGAATCTATTTATATTTTAAATATACATTTTACAACTGTTCATCTAAATTATATAAATCCCCTTTGCAGATGCACAAAGAATTTCAGCCTGATAATAAATTCTATTTTGAATAACGAGACGGTTTTGCAAACTTTTGTTCCACCATAAAATAAAGCGCGCAAAAGCTCAATGTTCATTAATAGGTGATTATGAAATCAAGTGCCTAAAATGGAGTTTGAAGGATAAACATTTTAATGTCTAAATACTGTGTAAAAAACTATAAATATTAACTGTCATGATTATAATAAAAAATGAATTCTGTATGCTAATAACATTTATGCGTATATTGTACTCCTTCATGCACGAATGCTTACAATGATTTAAGAGTGTTTTCCTTCTTTACAAAATGTAGCAAATAAATGAGAAAGCAATATTTCCCTGAAAGAAAATTATCTAGTTGTGTACACAGCAAACATTACACATAGTTTGCATTGTGTCTCCTTTGAAGATTCTGTTATTGTTGTGGACATGAAAGGAAGAATTATATGATAGTTTTATATTACAGCTTCAAAAACTGTTGCCAGTTCATACCATAAGATTGTAACTAAATAATTTACAAGGGAGAAGGAAACTTGATACTCCTTGAGAATGACTATATACAATATTTCAGAGTTGACATTTAAATTCTTTTTGAAGGAGTCCCATAGGAATTCGTGTGCATCCACACGGTAATTTCAACATTAATATGACTAGAATAAATGCTTACGTTAACAATACACAAAGCACCTCGGTAGAAATTTATATTTTGTGTTTGGCTTAATAGGTTTAACTATCTGGCTTATTTGCACAGTTTCCATCAACTTTTTGTATACAAAGAAAAAGGAAACTAAGGTGTTACGTTAAAATAGTTTGAGATATCTCTGTCCGTTGCATATTATTGCATTGCGAATTGCAATAGAACTGATGTCAGTAATAAATATTATAGTAAGTCTGTTTGTGCTCAGTTGGGTTGTAGTCGAGCCGAGGTACATAACTGAAATATTGTGGAGTGCAGCGAAGCGAAGATAAAGATAAAAAAGCAGTTATTTTCTCGCACTCATCTCAGTTCAAGTTGACTACAGATAATATTTAGGGAGCTAGAACTTTTTCTAACAAATACCTCAGCAAACAGAAAAAGATAATTTAAGATAAGTGGGAAAGAAAGGCAGAACAAAATGAAACGGACGCGGGGAGGACGCAATGCGACTGCCTTTTGGTTTGTTTGGCTTCAGTGAGTTGCGTTGACTTGACGGACTCGTTAACTTTTCTTTTACGTTTGTTTTGCCTTACACTCTTTGTCACAGTATCGCACGCTATTCCACGGGGAATTACTTTCAGACAGAGAAGAGCAAACCAAACACGGAAATATTCTTACATAACCAAACTAACTGCAGCTTGCTACTATTAAACTCGTTTTATTTTTACTTCAGTAGCTGCATTTATCTCTTTACCTTACTTATTTTATTGCAAACTAGTGTTCTATTTGGATGTCGGACCTAAGTGGAACTGTCCTCAAGTCCTTCCCCTCACTTCACAATCACTTTGTGCAATTTTTCACAGATGCGCTTACAAGGGCACACCAATCATACATGTTCAGTTGAAGGAATGACGAAGTTCAAGATTTTATGGCAAATACATTGTGTAGAAGAGGAACAAACCTTTATTGGACTAAACAAGACAAGCACAACAGAGGTTACACAATCCTATAATAGTTTTATTACGCTACTGTAACTATAAATGTAGTAAAAAGTATTTTGTTGTCATTAACAATTTACTAGACTTGTCGGTTGTCATTTTCTTACTATTATTTAATATGGAAATGGAAAGTATAAGAATTTTATTTACGGAAGGAATGTTTTTTGTCTTAAAATATTTCGTAGTGTGAAAATTAGTGGACGAACTTCTACCTACCTACAAGGTTTTTGGGTATTGGTATTAAACAGCCATTTTATTCACAAAAAGTTCTGACTTTTTAATAACAAAGGGATGGGCTTGTTTCGTATTTATACACTTAGATAGAATCTATGTTAAGGTTGTAGATAGATACATAAAACTTAATAAGTAATCCTATAAAGAATGCTTTGATCTGAAAATCCAAATTGATGTGATTCTTTTATCCGAAAGCGAAACGAGTTAGGATGTCACAGTGACAAGGTGAATAGTCTAAAGAAAAAATATGATTTTTGACACATAATGATGTTGTTATCTAACTCTGGACTGTTAACAAGCTTAGTTAATCGCATAAGCATAGGAAATCCGATTTAAAGTCCCGTAATAAATCTTTCATCTCTCGGCTAACCTAATCGTTGGCGTTTTTCTGCCTTTCCCCCTGCAACTTAATTCAGAGACGTGAACGTCGGAGTAAACGATACCACATGAAAATAACAATAACAATCCCTTCATACAAACCACTAAATACTAGTAATTGTCAAAATTGTTACTGTATAAGCAACGTTCTACGTGTCTTACTCGAATATTATCATAAACGTGTCATAAGTACACCGCACTTACACATGGTTAAGTTAACTAGCAGTAGACCTTAACAAACCTTAACAAATCCAAGCCAAAGCACAGAGGTACTAACAATAAGAGGGATTTTAGTATACAGAAAGCATGAAACTCCTATATTACGTTGTAATAACTCGTCCTGGTAAAGAAGATTAGGTTAAACATTTTTAACAAATGGTTAGCTATAGGAATACTGTGTAAAATGGAATTTCTATAGAAAACTAGCGTATAGAAGGGAAATAGAGTTGTAGTAAACATGTGTGAATCTCTCAGCATCTAAGGCTTACTTAACTTTGAGTGTGTGTGTTTGTGTGTGTACCGGAGTTTGGTACTCTCGCGAAAGAAAATACCTTCATAAATATGTCTCAATAATCTGAATAATAGGCGTTTGGACTGTCTCGTCGACTCAAGTTCCCTCGTGTAAGAATAGACCCGAAATCAGTTTTGACAGTTCATATTAGCCGAGTAGAATTTGTGACTTAGCACATGGAGAGGATTAGAGATAAAGCCTCCGCATCACATCAGGTTACCTATCCAATCCAATCCACTAGATGAAAACTAAACCAAAGAATAATAGCAAGATGTCCCATTCCTGTATATGTAAGAGAAGAGTCAACTGACTTTCCTATAGAGCATTACGTTAGACTAACACTAACGCACACTACTAACCAACAGACGGAAAGAAAAAGAAAGTTAGATGATTATACTCGTATGTTTTTACACTGTATACATAAGTGGATGTGCTTATTACTTGGGAAAATAAGAATTTACGCAGTGTATACGAAATAGATAAATATGTAGGGAAGCGTTGTGTAATGTTGTGTGATGTGATGTCTCTATTGCGACATGTTTTACACAAGATTCCCAAATAAAATCTCTTCCTCGGAGAAAAACTAACATTAAGTAGGTAGTCGCTGCATATTAGAGTAAGTGTGTAAATGCAGATGGATAGAAGAGTTGAACGAGGAACAAGGTACATGAAGACACTAAAGGAAGGATTAAAGTCCCAGAGCACAAACATATTTACATTATGGAAATGCATGCACAAATATTGCATTATCCTATAAAACGTGTAGTTCTGCCTTACATCACATAACATCCTTACAGAAGCATTGAGTTCTTTCCTTTGCCTATTTACTCTGGGAAATCTAAAGCTACTTTACTTTTACTTTGCATACACCTGAATGTGCATTCTCTACAGACGTGTTGCTTAATTCTGTTTTTCTACCAACTTTTTCTCAGAACAAATCCTATTTACACTGTAACTTACGATGACACTTTATTTGCATACTCTACCATACTGCTCTCATCTCTTTCTTGCAAGACGGCCTATTCTTGCAGTACACTTACACATTCACATTGTGTGTGCATGTAAATGTAAAGAATAACAGCATAACAGCTTACATATAAATAATCTTTGGATTCTAGTATTGCATTTTGTCATAAGTGAACGGAGTTCTGTAGGATATTTATATTAGTAGAAGAAACGCAAAAAAATCTAGTACAGAAGTTTTTTAATAGCAAATCCCCTCAGATAATCATAATAAGCCGATTCATGAAAAAATTTAGAATGATTCAAGTTCTGTTCAGAGTTTGATAAGTTGCTTTGCTTATTATTGAACTGGAGACACTTACACCCTGACTTGACAACATTTACAAGTGAATTTAGTTTTCCTCTTCAGCTGAATAGTAACTAAACTAAACAGAATTTCAGCTCTCTCTCTCTGGGTTAAGAGCAAAGCAGTAAACTAATAAAATGACTTTTTGAAGGGTCGAGACGTGTTCAAGTGATAAATTCTCCAGATGGGATAGGCTTGGCTGTGGTTTCCTTTAATCTTGCTTCTCCAGTCAAGTACCACACTGCACTAAAGCCTGTTCTGTCCTACGTCCTCTCTCAGAAGCACCACTCACACTTTTCTTCAACGAGTCTCTCCGCCAATACAGAACATGCGACAGTCACAAAAAATGACGAGCCGTGAATACTGTACTACAATGGGAAAATATTTAGGGATAGTCAATAACATAGATGACCATAAAGATTGTAATTTTAACTGCTTTGTCTTTTACGTCTAAACCAGCTAAATAGCATTTTTCGTACAATAATTACAAACTTGCTCTGTTTGCAATATCTTCTAATAATAAAAGCAGGGTGATAAGTAAAGTTTCTAAATGCTAATAATAATAGGTGGGTGCTTTCTATTCTGCTCCTAAGTCCTTAAGTGTAATAACAATTTATACATTCACAAGTCGTTACATGGTACATGTACTAGCCTTTAGGAATGAGCCATGCTGTCTCTTAAATGCTACAAATGAAATAGAAATTAAATTACTACGTGAATTTAGTGTAGTATATATTAGGAATGTTAGTTCACCAAGTTCACAGTAGTGGAGTAAGTTGAGATGAAAGTCAAGGCTATTGTGGGATAGAAAATGATTCATATTAAGACTTTTCTTCTCATCCACGAATGCACGTTAAGTTTACGTGGCTTAATCTTCCGCCACGATCCATCCTCATGGAATGGAGGAATAGAATCAAGATGAGATTTGCCTTCTTAGAAAAGGAGTGGGTTTTCATATAATAAATCCTGCATTATACGTGCAACACTAGTATACTCTGTATACATTATATTGTATAGTTACACTTGGTACATCTGTCTTACAATACTTAATTCTGTGAACGCAAGAAGCGGTCTGCTCAGTTGTCCATGCAGTCCAGTCCAGCAAATCTGATGTCTATCTATAAAGAAACCGCTGCTACAGAAAATAACTACAGAGAGCAGACAGAAGGAATAGTGAGTCCTTCTGGAGACCTTTAACTTTGCTTGGCTTATCTTTAGTTTAAACTGAGTGACTGAGAGAGAGTTCCCTTTTCATATCACTTTTAGCGTGCACCACACTAGAAAATCATGTTACAGATAAGTTTGAGAAACAGCACCCAAAGAATATTATCGAACTAAGTTGCTTTCCTTATTGCTATATTTATGTACTCTATAACAGACTTTTTATTGCATAAAACAACACTTTAATATTTGAGCACAGAGTAAAAAAATGTTATAGAGAGCAAAAGGCTTAATCGCATAAAATATTTCATATCTTATCATCTCCCCTGTCCCTTTCTTGCACAAAGTTACATTATCATATCTTCATACTAATAAAAGATATCAAAAACGTAAAGCTAACCCAAAAGCATGTCTTTCTTCAATTTCAACATCAAAAGATAGATGAAACTTTATACGTAAGCATAAAGAGTAGATTCTATGTGGGTACATACAACAAACTGCAATTTACTAATGTATTGTAATACTAATAGTAATAGCGCAGTCACATCGAAGGACCAACTTCTAAACCTTAAAGAAAACCGAACTCCCTTTCCTGTCTAGTCGATCCTACTTGATAAGACGAAAATAATGCTTTTTCACTGAAATAAATTCCTTATAACGCTTATTGAAAAATTGGTTGGGATATGTTACAAAGGATAAGCTTTTTAGTACAGATATTATATCTTGTTTTCTTACAGCACACCGCAGTGATATTAAAGGAAAGAAAACACAAAGTGTAAAAGCATCCGTAAAAAAGGTCAAAAGAATATCATTGTAATATGAGTAGTGTCGCATAGATATATATATTATCCAGTCTCTTCTTTAATTATACTGATGTAGATAGCCCTTAAATGTACCTACTTTGGGGATGAAGGATGAATATATATATACTACTGGCGGATGAGCTATACAGATGGGAGCTAGATGCGAAGATTGTGCAAATTTGTTTTTATAGTACTCAGAAAAACTATGTGAGTTTATTTTCACATAAAGAATTGCTCACACTAATTATTATACTTGAACTTCAAAATACTAATAATCAACAATTGAATATAATGATAAAGGGAATAACAAACTAATTACCAAATTTCCGAATCAAGTTTAATCTAGTCTTGAGCGTCTTATTACAATGGCTGACCGCACACTTCACTCTCTGAGTTCCCAAATCTATCTCTCTAGTTTCTTGCCGGCTCCTTATTCTTGGCTTTTAGACATTACAAAGCCAAGCCATTTTTTACAAAGAAAATGCGAGGTAAAATAACAAAAACACATGACTTCTCCGATGTTCCACTCTCCAGGTCGCTGATGCCTACCGTGGGAGTTTTATGTTAGTAGAGGGAACCGACTTGCCTCATTCCTTGGTAGAATGTCATTTCTACCTTCATTTCTTACTAAGGAATATTGCCTATGCAATATTCCATCCCACAGTAGCATCCAATAAAGGATACGGTGCATTAAATCCTTATAGACCCAAAGCAGGCGAAATCGAAATTGAATAGGAAAAGTGCAATGAATTTCGTGTTATTCGGCAAAACTTGCCGAATTGAATTCAGTTGAAAACAGACTCCATAATATTCCCTTATTATTTTCAGTTGAGTGAGAAGACCGCAAGGGAAAAAGGAATTTGAATGGGAGTGTCTTTATGTTGCCTAGTAAGGAGAAAGAAGGCTAATGAAAAGTAATGCAGAAGAAAGGATTCAATATAATTGTAAAGAGTCTTCAGAAGGATATTGGCTGCAACTCAACCTACATAATGTTCCTCAGTGCAACTTCTTTAAATCTAAAAGTAATGTTCCTTTCAATTCACTCAGATTCACTTTTCTTGTGGTTCCTCCAAATTCTTCGGACGATAAGTAAGTTGTATCCATCTCAAAGGATACGCGCTGACTCTGACTCCATTACCAAATCCTTTTAAGCTTCCTGCCTCCAATGTACACAAATGAAACAACTCGGATTTACTTTTACATTTTTATCATTTCAATTACTCACAAATACAAACAACATGCAATGGTACAATACCCTACCATTCTAATCTAGCACGTAATTTTGGTTTGTGAATATATTAGTTTGTACTGCCTGTATCTATATATATCAGATCAGTGTCAAGTGTCATTGAGTCATTAGTTTCATAAGTTTATTTTATAACATGCACGCAGTAAGTACATTTATGCCGGATGGACCCTTACAAAAACGAAGCACCTACCTACTACAGCTTATAACTTTTGAACCCGTTCACATGTGATCATGAAATTATGTTGACTTGATTTCTAACAGAATTTTCCTTCTCTTAGGTGCATTTCATTAATACCAGTGATTGAGTTTGGCAGGAGTACATAAAGCGCAGCTCATACAAAACTGAACTTTTTTATTCTGCAAAGGTTGACAATATTTTAATTCATGACATGCTTTCCCCTACAAATTTTGAACCCGTTCACCTATAATCATGAACTTAATTTATTGAATTCTTTATAAAATACTGCACTTGAGTTTGCTTGTGAGTACCATTAAAACGTTTTGGTCTTCGCATCAGTAGTCGTACCCTAAAGCAAATAGTGCAATTCTTAATCTCTCTAAAAAGGTCTCTTCCCGGCCTTTTTATAGTAAAATTTTTGTTTTTTTAAAGTGGAGTCACTTTTGCCTAATTTGACTCTAGGTTCAATAACTAGGGGATATGAATTCATTAGAAGTGTCTCCACTCTGAAAAACCCAAAGTTTTATTTTAAGTATGCTGCGAAGAGTTACCTTTGAAATCTGTTCAGTATTAGATTGATATTACAGGCATCTTATTAATTGCTCTCAGTGTCTCAGTAATAGCCAAAAAATCGAAAAGTGTCAAATAAATGTCTGAAACCTAATGAATGAATGAAATAGCAGAGAATTTGTTTTGGGGATAATAATATCTAATATATTTTATTTTTGTACTAACGTGCAAAAGATGAGATACTGCGAGATACATTTTAATTGCCAGCACCAGGTACGTCTTAGTTTGGCTTGGTAGTAAGTGCAACATTTAACAAAAACCCAGGTGTTCATTATACGAAAGTCAAAAATTGAATAGAAAAGAAAAACTGGCTTTGAATTGCACAGCAAAATTCCAAGTTAAATAGACAGATCCTGCCAACATTTCTACTTTGCTTTGAAATTAAAGAAAAGTTTTACTGCCTTTGTGGAGATGCTTGTCAATTTCTATCCAAGATGATCTTTTAAGGTTAAAAGAGTGTTTTGGGTGAACTGGAGAAAAAAGAGTTGATTATAATTGTGAGACTGATTCATTCATTTGTTGTAGTAGGAAAGGATTGCATTACTTCATTAGGATTCCAGCCAGTCGCCATTACTGTGGCCATTACTTCTAACTACGTACATTATGCGAAAGAGTCGGGAGCCCAGCGTGGCTCTTCCACACTGGTGTGACTTATGTCTAAATTTACTCTCCAGTCTCACTACAAATCTACCTACCACAGACTCACTCTTTCTGACATGAAAACAACCTCGCTTTTTCTGAGCAGGACATGCCTACATACACAAGTCCTTTGTCAGTGAATTGTTCTGCAGTAACGTTCATCTTTATGACTATCAGAAGTATGTACGCAATAATACACCCTTAAACAGCCTCACGTATTGCTTTGGGTGGTTTCCTTTCGTTATCTTCCAAATTCTATTTCGTAGCACATCTGCCGTAATCTACGATGGATTCGATGCAAATGTAATGAGGAGTCAGCGACTAGAAAATGAGTTTTGGTGCGAATTATGTCAATCAAATCAAGTTGCCCAAAATGGCGAATTCGCTTAGCCTCCCTGCTTATGTAGCAACACAGATAGCAATTTCTAAGTAATTTGAATATTTTCCTTTTCCTTATTTCTTCACAACTGTAATAATCAAATCCTTTGTAGGCATTGTAATGCTAATGAGCAGTCATATTCACAACACATTATCTTCATTACATTTGCTACCCAAGTGAGCGAACACTTACCAATCCACAACAAACATCAACTTCAACTCACATCTCTAACTATTCTCATTTATGGAATTCTCTAGGGCCCATTTTACACTCAAATTCCTAACTCAAAATCAACTTATATGCCATTATCTACAATACTAATATTTACCTATTTTGTTATTTGCCTACGCCTGACTCAGAGAAATATTTTTACGCTCCAGTTTGCAGTTTATTAAAAACCTAATGGGATCGCAGATCAGGATCCGGATGAATAACCAACTTTTTATGCCTAAATAATAATTAGGTTCTAGAATTTCAGAGTATTGTAATAATTAATCAATACAATTTACTAATTATTTAACACAGGTCAATTAACTGTACAGTAGAATCTCTAAGTAAAATATGTAGAAGTAAAATCGCTTAAAATTCATATAGTTATTAATGTAAAGTATTAGTCTGTGATGGCAATGTGGCTTGTCATATATTAATGTATTACATTATATTAATGTATTATATATTATATATTATTTCGAGTTGAAAAAGAAATATTTAGAGATTAGGTAAATTACATAACATTTGGCGGAGAAGAAAAGGAAGGTTCACTTCATGAAAGCAACAAGATAACATAGCACAGCTAAGTCATAGAAGAGCAGAGCTCAGCGGGAGAGGATGGGCGACGCGTTGCAAATTGTTATTGCCAATGCTTCATGCTGATTCATATTATTACCATCGTAAAATCACACATCCAGTCAAATAACATTCTCTGAGGGAATGCCCGAAATGAACAAAGATGAACTTCGTATAAACTGAGCAACAATAGAGTGCAGGCAAGCCAAACCAGAAAGTTCAAAATTGCTGATACTTACTACACACAAATTTCAGTATTTGAATTTAGTTACGTTTCATATTTTAATACTTCACACTCAAAGCAAGTAATAACTTAAATCTTAAGAAGGTATTAGATGCGCATAATATTTTTAAATGTTGTCGTATTGTCGACAGTACTTTTTATGTACTAAAATTATTTTGCAACAATATGACAGTAAAAAACAGCAATAATAAATGAAAAATGTTTATTGTGTGATTTTATATGCAAAGATTAACTTCAAAATTACACCGGTAAGGATAAAGGTAATGGTTTATAGAATGATATACAACAGTATATGTAAATGCAAGGAAAGGTATGTAAACGGGAAATAAATAGGAGAGCAATGTAAATTACAACGGTAATAATAACTATAGTAATTTTAGATTGTCAGACAAATAAATGACAATGTGCTGAAAAATTCAAGCATGGCTGAATAACGTTATGAGAACAAGAAAGATTAGGTCGGCCACTCGCCCAGAGATCTTCCGTGTCCTGTGAGCACATGACTATGACTTTGAGATTTGACTCTGAGATTTTGACTATCCTGTAAGCACATGAAATGGATAAGACCAAAAATCATAACGACGACCGTTTACATGGAAATCATGACAGTTTTTTGTAACCGCCTCCAAAAATATTGCTCGATTGCAATTAGGACTACATATTTCGAATCCTGGAATGTTTGTCTTCGATTTGGCTAATTAAAATCAATGATGCATAGTACCTACAGACAGCTTTTGGACATTCTTAACATCCTAAGCAAAGTTCTAAGGCATATAGTAATAATACAGAAATGTAGAACAGGCATGGCATATATTAACTTTTTAGAAGAAAAGTCTTCTTGTATGACTTTATGCTCTGTATGAGTTTTCATGCTAAGCAATCATTTTCCCGATTTCTTGAATGTCGATTTTACTCTTCCTTTACATTACTGCATACATTAGATACCCATTTTGGCCCTACGTGACACTTTGCTCTTTTCACGCAAAATACATTACTGTATTAAGTTGTAACTGGGCCTTAGCTTGTCTGCTTTTGATTTACTCACCTGGCTTACCTCCTCGATAACCTAACCTGTGCTGTGCATGGGTAGTGAACTCATCCTTGGAGTACACTAACATTATTCTGCTCTTATGCCCAGTGCATACAACACACATTAAATTACACTACTTAATGGAGATAAACCACCACATCATTTTCCTTCTCTGCTCCTGAACTGAACTCTGAACACTGAAATCGTGTTCGTATTTTTGTTCTTCTGTGAACTGTCAAAAGACAGAAAATTGTGATATTCCAAATTGCAATAAAATACGTAACAGTTGAAATGGCTTGGTTTGGCTGGGTCTCCAAGAGGAAAGAAGCAAAGCTATATTTTACGAAGCTAAATTGAGATGCAGATGGTAGCAAATTACCTGCCAGACCCTGCCCTAGTCACAAAAAGGTACTCTAACACAGCCTACAACTAAATGTAGTTATATCTTACATAGTGAGGGGAGCATTTTGCTCCCTATAAAGTAACGCCAATACTCGGTTTCTAGTTAAAGTAGAGGACAATTTCTTGGTGACAGCAAAAAACCACCAAGTAAAGATAGATTACTGCAATTTAAGGACAATGTGGCATGTGCGAACAAGTCACACCTTTGTTAATGTCCTCTCCTCACTTCACAATATGCTAACCTCCCTTTCCCAATAAATAAGTACCAAACTGGATATAAAACAATAGCATAGGCATACACTTACAATGTATATCTAAAGTGATTCTACTCTAACTACAATTACTTCTATGTAGTAATGTAGTAGTCCTACTTTTATTCTCATGTATTGTAAATATAGACCGTGCTCCAAAGCACATTACAGTGCATACGTTCATATTTAATTTCTTTTACGAAGCATGTATCACAATAAATTAATGGCCTTGGCATGAGAAACTCGACAGATTTTTTTCATTTTTCAAGTTAGTACAATAGGTTACTGTTCGATCCAAAACGACTCGGTCGATTTCCTTAGAGTTGTACTAAAAAGAAAATGCACATTGAGGGCCAATATACTATAACAACGGAAAGGGAAGCCAACTGACATCTAATATGCAGCACAAAATGCTTGTATTTGGGGGCTTGCAATTGCACAACAATATCAAGAATCTCAAACTGTGGTATTTACACCATTTCTAATACTTTCGAAATTAATTGTCAGTGTCAGTATAAAAACTGGATATTTCTTTGTCTCTTTGTCTGCTTCTGAAGATATACAGGTGACTGAAAGCTGAGTGCGTGTAATTACATAAAGATAGTACAAAAATAAATCAAAATATATACCTACACTAGACTGTAAGGTTTATAGTTAGTTAACTGACAGCAAAACGAACTTTGGTTGATCCGTACTCTGTACGGTAAAGTAAAGTATTTTTCGCTTTAATAATTTCTGAGGGTTTTACGGATTGCGTAGCATTACTACAAGGTACATGAAATACCTAAGTCTACTGTTGTTTGGAGAGAGATTGAAATTTTTTGGAAGTTTTGTCGGTGTGGTTGCAGTTTGTACATTTTTGTGTTATTTATTATTAGGTTTGCTTAGATTTCGGGTTGAAGTGTACATTAGTGTTATGGACGTGATGTGATGGTGTAAGAAAACAGGGGATGAGTGATGGTGGACCATGTCAGAGTCCAGAAGAGAGAACAGATTGAAATAATGGACAAATGGGTTGAACTTGATCTGACATGAAAGATGGGAATGGAGCAGATTGCTTTCATTCAAGACTCTTCTTCCCATACACCCCAGTATCACAGGCGGCATTAGTAACTCTACACTAGCCTCTCCACTACATAATATTGTCCCATGTACCTCAACAGAGTTAAAATTTTTCCAAAATATATTCATAAAATATGTGGCAGTTGCAATATTTCCCTTGTGCAAACTGTGCATTTAATGTTGTTTATACAATTAAATATAATAATGTGGAATCAGATTTTCAACAAAATACATGAAAAAATATTTAAAGTTGATGCAAATGTACAATGAAGTTTTTCAAGGAGTAAAACACGGAAAATGATTGATTAGTAATAAATTATAATTCAACAGCGATTGTAAGCAAGAGAAATAATGTCAATGACGCGATCTTGTTCCTGTGTCGATAGAAAAATGAAGTGTTGAGAGTTGAGTCTCCGTACTTCAATTATGAACTAAATTATGAGCCACTTGAGACTGACGACAGATCATAAATTGAGTCACACGAAGAAATGGTGTTTGTTACATATCAAGTGCCATAGATTAATTACGTAACAATATCCCATGCCGGGCTCCCATAAATAAAAGACATCTCTATTATTAGAGGATGAGGGACAAAGGAAGAGGATGTTGAGCCTGGTGGAGAAAGTTTTGAATAAGTTTCCCCATTCGTCTATTATCGATGTCTCATCCGTTCTGCCCGCAGTGCAAGGAAATGCAGCTTTTGGCGAGAGGAGAAAAGTAGCGAACCACTTTGACCCAGGGACACTATATCTTTTTTATCACTGCCTCACATTACGTATTTGGAAGTGGTTCCAATGTTCATCCATTACCAAATGCCAAAAGTACATCAAAACCTGGAGAGAGCTGTCTAGTCCGACGCCCAGGTTCCCTCACTCTCAATCTCTCTTCTCCTTTTTCCATTAATCCCGTTTTAATGCTCACACTAATGCACTGCATAACAGTCACATCAAAAATGGATTCAGATAGACTGTCCCTGTCAATGACTCAGGGTCAATACAACTTTCTTCTAAAGAATCTCTTTGTTCGGTGTCTTTGCCCCTTTCACCGGTTTAACTAGTGTGATTAAAAACTGAGCATGAAGAAAAATGCAAAAATGCAAATGGGCTTCATGCGCTTTTTTAAAACGTTCGAGTAAAAAAGTATTTGTAGCTGTATTACCTAAAAAGTAATGTACTAATGTAACATAAAATTCTGTGAAAATTAAAAATTCTGCATTTTCTTGCATTGTTTTGAAAGAGTTAGAAAATTCAATACGATAAATTAGATTTGAAAGGCTTTTGTAAAGGGTGGTATTTAATCTTTCGTCTTAATGATTGAAACTGTCGTTTTTATTGATTTAATATTTCGTCAGAGGAATTTTTCGTCTAACAATTTAAGTGGTCGTCTTTTGATTTAATGTGTCGTCTTGCACATAATGGATGTGTTTGGCAACCTACACGGTAAGTAGGGTGCATTGTAGGCATGTACATGGGACATACTCATGCATTAACGCGAAGAACATGAAAGAAATTATCATATTGTTAGCATATACTACGTGGTCTTATCATATTATAAAGGTAAGATAGATTTGTAGCCGCGAATCAAAAATCGTTAGTATGTTTATGTGCTCCTAAGAGAAAGCACCATGGGGTCTCAACTTGTGTACTGTTCAGATACAGAATTTTCGGATTCGGAGTCAGAAATTATTAACATTAACGAGAAATCTAGAAGAGGAAAAGTTGCATACGACTAGAGTTTTGTGCGGAGTTGGCTGGTATTTGAAGACTACATTGAATCAGAATTCACAGTTTGGAAAGTCACCTTGAATACAAAACAGTGGCTTACTTTAGTGTTCCTGTCCTACTTACCAAAAGAATTCATTATGCAAACACATAATTGGTATTGCGTCCATAAAGAAACTTACATCTTTTACTCCGTCAGTGAAGAAAATTCCACTTGGACAGAAGCGCAAACGTGGCAGAAATGAAAATTTAGTAAACTATTAACTAAAAATACTGCATAAAATACTAAAAGTCTTAAAAATATTGTATGTAACTGTAAATACTATATGACTTCAAAAGACGACACATTAAATCACAAGACGACACATTAAATCACAAGACGACCACTTAAATCGTTAGACGAAAAATTCCTCTGGCGAAGTATTAAATCAATAAAGACGACAGTTTCATTCAAGAAGACGAAACTTTAAATTTAAGTCTTTTGTAAATGGAGGATTTGAATATGAACGATTTGTTGGAAATTGTGTAAAGAAATGCTTTGTGATCTGTTCACATTATAAATCTGTTTTCTAAAATCGTAAATAAAAAGTGTTTGTCTATTTCTGAAAAGTGTACACTGGTGAGAGGACTGTGTGGATGAGATAAGAAGAGGAAATGGAAAGAAGAGATGAATCTTGGAGGAAAGTGGAAAAGAGTTGGTAAATCAAAGGTATACATATTTATTACATTATTCTGTCTGGTTTGGTGTGACTACTTTGTTTTATTTTTCGTTTGTTGTTATTACAGTTAGATTTTCAGTGGTGCCTGTGGCAATAACTCAGGAGAGACTCCATGCATGCAGACAAGACAAGCAATAAGCGAAGCGCAGTGGTTCAGATCACCATGAGTATGAATACGTTTCTTCTGTGGTGTGGTGTGACATTACTATTTACTATAATGTCTAGCAGTTTGTTGTGCTAATGCAAAAAATAGTATATCACTGCCTCCTGTTACATGACACATGATATAATGTGATGGAACCGGAAACCTGTCGTGTAGCTATACAAACTACAAACTAGAAGCACAGATACAAGATGCAATAGATGTATGTGCACACGATACACGTTTTTTAAGGAAAGAACAAGAATCACACACAAATATCTATAAAACAACCAAAAGGTGTTTGGTTTGGCTCACTGAGTTGCAGTGGCCTTGTTTTCTTGGTTCTTTCGTTTTATGTGATACTTGTGCTTGTTCTGCAACCCCTACTTATTACAATTTACTGAAGATACCAAGTACAGTATACTGCTGTTTCGGATTTTGTTAGGTAGCAAGCAGACACTGTATTATTTAATTGCTTTTTTCCGGATCACTCGTCTTCTTTGAAAGGCTGTCATCAAAACTTGCGACGACTCTCGACGAGAGTAATTGTCAGCTAATGGTACTTGAGTTAAGTCTACCGTTACCAACCTTCATGTATCAACAGCTAGTACTTAGAATTAGGATTACCTTCCTAGCATTAAATTCAGATACGAAAGTAGGCAACACAACAATAATTTCAACCAACTTTTTTAGCAGAAAAACATTATGTACTATAAACTTCTTTTCTAACCAACTCTGTCCCATACTCAAAAGAAAGGTTATTCTCTACAAAACATAACATCTTTTCCAAAGAGGATGTTCAAAAAAGTGTTACACTTTAGTATATCTGCATATAATGCATAAATGGGTTACGTACATAAACATACAACATATATATTAGAAAATAATTGATTCCCCAAAGTCATTCATAATCCTAAACAGGGTAAGCATTTTAAATTTACAAGACATATGTATTGTAAAACAGTTCAGATTTACTTTGAACTGACAATAAGGCAAGTATTTTAATTCTATTCTAATTCTAAGTAAAGAAAACCACACAAAATGCTACTTATTTATAAATTGTTCAAAATATTTGAATAGAATGTACCATGCCATGTTGTATTACTTTTAACTATTATTACAATGGTAGTAGAATAAGGAGAGAGAGTTCATATAAAAATTTATGGTATTTTTGTGGTAAAGTATAAATGAATGTAAGTGTAGTGTGTGGAGGGAACGCAGTAATTCTCGAGAGGAGTAAATTTATGAGAGGAAACGAAAAAGATGTTTAGAAGAGAAACAAAGTCTGAGGCTTAAGTCTCAGTGATGTGGATGTGAGTACGTGAAATATGATAAATTTTTGGATAGTAAAATACTAAAAGAATATCGTTGCCGTTTCTTATGAAGATTAATGATCCCAATGTTTCATTTCTCACTGTATGTAATGTACGGTTCCTACACATGTGTGCCTTCCTCCTAAGCCTACCAATAGAAAAACATTATTACCGATTCTCTCATTTCACCATCCTGCTTGATACTCTGCAACTTATGCTTGTAGCTTTCCATTATTATTATTCTGCTACTTCATACCTTATGTAACAAAATCCGTATAGTAACTACTGCATAGGAACTAAAGTCTACTGGTTGCTTTTCATCTTCTCATCCGAACTAATCCTTTGAATTTCTACTCTTTAACAAAGGAAGGATTACTACAAACGAGGTTTGTTTCCTCCGTTTTGCTAACGATGCGCGTCTCGAAAGGAATTGATTCTGTATAAAGCAGTACTTCTTTCATATAAAAATGCTTCCTGTTTTAATTAAAGAGTAACACAGGCAAAACTCCCTCCACCTGTACAATCATATAATGAATAATAATTATTGTTAATACCATGTTATGTTTTCGTTTGCAAAATTCCTGCGAATAAGATTGATTATATTAGAATGGCAAGCCCAAATATGAGTAACTGTGATGAGAAATAATAAATCAACGTTTGTTGACATTGAAAATCTGTAGGAACACAATGAGATGCATGTAAACACATGCAGCGAGAATAATAAATTGTGATGTATCTCTAGCAGTTGCAGATTATTTGTCTGGAAAAAAACCTACACTTAAATCATCACAGTCCTTTTTTGGCCTGCTTTTATTGACATTGACAGCTACAAATATTAGTATCATCTTTCAAATCAAACCAAACCAGCTTCCCAGTTCCAAGTCAAGCTTTTGTTACATGATGTCCACTACTGTTTCTGTTATGCCATGATAAAAATCCAAATAGGAGCTAGGGCAGGAAATGACCAAGAGATAGAGAGGATACCTAAAATATTACTCGCTGAAAATGTTATTGACCGGACTTCGCGCGGCTAGAGTCCTGCTATGTTGCCTACAATAAACATGAAAGTTAAGCAAAATTCATATATCACTATTATAGTTTGCTTATAATATTGATCAAGCCAGATCGGATCAGAAAATTTATCTTTCCTGTAT
Source organism: Yoshiicerus persimilis (assembly GCA_020352615.2). Lineage (NCBI taxonomy): Eukaryota > Metazoa > Arthropoda > Collembola > Entomobryomorpha > Tomoceridae > Yoshiicerus > Yoshiicerus persimilis. The sequence goes on from CM036941.2 coordinate 44,597,025, forward strand.
AATAAAATAATGTACAATAAATGTAAATTCACCCTAGGCAATATCAGTTAACTATACGTAGGAACAGACAAATATTATGGGTGAGTACATGTTAGAATATAACTTACAGTACTTACATGTTCAGTAACAAATAACAAAAACAATTTCATCTGATCCAGTGTCAAACTAAATCTTCCTGTAATTCCAATAACATTGACACTAAAAGCGGATACAGAAAGACCTTGTATATATTGAATTGTTTTCTACTCCGACTAAATAAACCACCAATTCTGTGTAAACACTCTCTGCAATTTCTACGTACAAAAGGCATCTGTCTTGAACACATACCCTAAGCATAGAAAGCTGTAAAGATTAAGTAGTAATTTGCAAAATAAATATTATTCCCACCACCGTCTTCAGGAAAATCATTCCATAAAATAAAACAAGAATTTTTTCCATTGGTTAACGCATCTTCTTATAGTGACTTTATCTACAAACTAAACTTGTAGTTTATACAATACAAATTAGGTTTGACCAGAATTATTTGTATACAATGCACCGGTCGATTTCATAACTGTGTATTTACTTTGTAAAAAGAAGTTAACTTATAGCTAAGTCCGAAATAAAATGGAAGCTGAGTGTTTGGTTTATTTTCTTTGAGGAAGCTCGGTCTGGAATTGATATTGTTCTTGTCTTGTCTTTGCTGAGCCGCAAAAATGGTTTCATTTCAACTGTATGGTCATTGCCACAAAGAATACATGGATTGCACCACGGAATGCGTAAAACACAACTGTCCAAAAATACGTAAAGGAAATCCTCGTTTAGAGAAAGTGTCGGATTACGCCAAAAGTTTTCTGTTTCCATTTCGCTACAAATACAACAAGAGGTCAGAGAAGAGCTCACCAGTTTACTTTACACTCTTCCAGATCACGTAGAATGTTTTTTATCCAGACTGTCGTACCACTCTTGTGGAGTGCCTTATATCAGTGTTTCTTCTTTATCAGACTATTTATCTCCTGTTAGCCCCATTTATATAGTATATAACAGTTGTGGTAGTATTTTGTAGTAAAATGCTGAAAACTATGTTGTAGTATGTAAATGCAAATAGTATAGCGGATAAAGCATTAGGACTTACGACTACAGTTACAGCAGTGTATGTAGTTGACTGACTTGACTTGGCTTACTTGTGTAGTAGAAAGTTGATGCAATGCAATCCGGGAAAGTCTTGCAGTTCATGTTCATCCTCTTAAAGTTATATTTCCCTTCCATATGTCGGCTTGACTCATCGTCAGCCTTTAACTTTACAAATACACAAACATACGACAACAAACTTTGAATCCGAGCGCAGTGGATGCAAACACACAAGTATGTAGGAGTGCCTTTGTATTGCATTCATGCAATGAAATGGTGTGTAAAAATTGTCACAGATTGGCACAGTCTGTAAACAGACTCTGTGTACTCTGCTCTACATTCATAGACATGTTTCACATACTCAAGTTTCCTCAACTCCTAAAAAAGCGTCTCCTCTCACAAGAGTGAAATCAGAGGGGTACTTGGCTCGTCTGACAATGACAACAAGATCATCGTCATTCTTCTTTTCTTAGACTCACTCCGACTACGCCAGCCAATTTTACAACATGCATATCACGGACACACCAATTCTACATAAATACTTTATAAAGGTAAGCGAAACTTTCCCCAAGAATATATTTAATATGCAAATTCACTCAACATACTTTTCTACTCATCGTCTCTGTGTCCACCGTTGAACTTCCATTTGCATCACATTATAAATTCACAGACCTGATTTATATATGTACATATTTACAAGAAGCAAATAATTGTCCATGAAGTAGTTTTAAAGGGCTTTTTTAATGCTGCTATTTTTATATGCCTTATTAGAAACAGGAAAATATTTGAAAATTGTATTTATAAAAAAATTCATTTTATGAAATCAAAAAAGAAGTTTTTTTATGAGTCATTTAATCAAAAAAATTTCTGCGACAGAAAAAGATTTGCCCTTAAAAATGTTTTGTAAACCTAAATGCCGCAAGTGGGTAAAATACAAGCAATTTTACTTTGTATTTATTTTTCCGTTGCTTATTTGTGTTGGCACCACCGCTTAGGGCAATTGAGTAATTGTTAAAATCTGGGTACTATTTTTTTTGGACAACTGATTATTTTAGGGCCATAACAAATTATAATACACTTCTGTATTCCTAGACTTATAATTTAGTGGAGAAGGACAAAACATTAACTACAACAAGGAGAAATATAGTTGCTTTGTATTCTGTTAATGTTGATACAATAAATCCAGGATTGTTTACTTTGTCTAATCTAAAATATGTGTGCGTGTTCATTTATAAATCCATGAACATATATGCATTGTCATTTCATTTACTTTTGGTTTTGGAATTGCAGAAGGCAGAAATTGTGATTTAGCAGGAAAGGAATTCTTTGTAGACGCTTTAAAAGCAGTGCACAGAAATATAAACAGTTAGATAACCAAAAAAGGAAAAAGGCGAAATAATTCCCTGGTGAAACTGTTTCTATAAACATTTCATTCACAACCAGTACATACACACGTTTGCAGTTGGAAGATTTGTTCCACAACCGAAATCCCTCTTGCCTAATTCTGAAGATCAGCCATCCCTTCGTCTCTTGTATCCCAATTCAGATTTCGAGTGACTCTTCTTATTCAGCACACTTTTAGTCTATTTGTAGTATTCCTCTCCTTAAGTGAACCCTAATGGTCTTGTAAATGTACAGTTCAACCTAAATGACTATTTTTGTACGTTTTTAACGAAAGTAAATTGTGTGCCCTGCCATGTCTCCTCCACTCCACGGTAGTCAATTAAAGGAATCGCCAAATTTCCTTGAGTCTAAACAGACACATTACATCACTAACAATAAGTTACACAAGTTTAAAAGGCGAAAATAAAAAGAGTGATTATATTGTCGAAACGAATTGACGTGATGGAATGGAACCAAGTCAGCATTTTTTCTCTCTCCAAGATAAGAATTGCATTCGAGTTTCAAATAAAAGCAGAAACAAACCCCAGTTGCATGTACTCATTACCATTTTACTATATTAAGTAGCAATATACAACGTACTATCGCCATAACCATAGAAAATACATGTAAGTAAGGAAAAGAAACGAAAAATTTGTATCTTGCCATATAATGTAAGTAAAGCAGCCCAAGAGACATGATAATACGAAAGAAGACAAGTTCAGATTGTCTGGTCCATGTGGTTTGGCATGCGGAATGCAATAATATGCCACACCAAAGGAAATCTTATAGGGAAGAGAAAAGATTTTATAATACCTTTGTTGACATCACAGTTGTTTTAGTGAAGGATAATAACGCATACACTTTTGGTATGGCATTGATATTGACATTGTGCTGCACTGTATTATAAATACCTTTTGTGTAAATCACTAATCACTGCATGTAAATAAGGAACGTGTGGTGCATATGGGTTTTGTTGTGTAGGCGTTCCTTTTTGTACAGCGAAATAGTAATGCAGCGTTTGCAATGATGAAGAGGAGCGTAGGTTAGGTTACGTGACTGGCCGTGTTCTTTAACTTTCGTTAGGAGTTTGTTTCTGTATCTGTCTGAGTTGCATTGTATTGGGTATTGGTAATCTCGGAGGAATAAATTCCCGAAGCTGGAAGGAGGAAAGGGTTAGGTATAAAAAGGTAGACCGGCAAGAAGTCTCTTGTTCTCTGTCAGAGTCAGAATCATTACTTCATCTCGCATCCTCCTCTGTGCTCTGTTGTGTTCGCTGGATGCCCCTTCTTCGTCTATCACACCAAATTTGGTGCGAAACAATATTGGTGAAGAAGATTCTCGATAAAGATAGCTCTCTTGGGACACAACCTCAACCAGTCTTATTGGACACTTTGCACATGATAAATTTATACTAAACAATTGCACACTAATATAAAACACATAACAATACCATGCTACATACATTGATTTACTCTTCCAATATTCAAAATAATATTTCTATAGGGAACATTGTACCACTTAAGGTATGCGTATTGATTGCCAATGTATAAGAACAGAGCAGTATAATTTAAACGTGTGTACATACATTCTCAATTCATTTCTTTTATTACACAGTTATCCATCATTTCTACTTCCCGAGAATTGTTTGTAGCGTTCCTCTGTGTTTTTAAATCGCTTCTGTCTTTTCTGATTGCTACAGTGTGATAAATAAATCATAAATCATGAGGTTGTAGTTATTATCGTTCATTTACACGCGTCATGCCCGTCTAACGTATTAAGTCTTGTCTGCATCCCTATTACTTCTCTTTATCGCAATTACATGGCGTGCATGAACTCAATCTTCTCAATTTATACCAGAGTCCATTCAATCGGCTTACACTAAAATTATATCTTAACTATGATCTTTTACTTTATCTTTTATTTATTCTTATACTCCAACAAATTTCGATAATCATCTTCAATTAAAATAATATATAAAAATCACTACGATTAGCTGAGCAAGTTTTCCATCAATATCATGTGCATCATTTGCTTCCTGCGAATTGTAGATCAGTCGTGGAATATTTTAGTCGAGCTACGAAAATATTCCTTTCATTTAGTGTAACCACCACAGTACAATAAATTTATCATATTAATTGTACGCAGTTTTTTCCTGAAGGAGAATTTTAATTTATATTCCATATTTGCCTTTATGTGCTAGTTAGACAATTGGAATTGGCTTCCGAGTTTCATTACATCCCCTCCCTAAATTGCTGATTAAGTTGGAGAGTCACATAAAATTGCAATAACTAACTTGTTTCTTTGTACATCTTGATATTCATGATTTCTGTTTTCTCTGCTAGTGATTTATATGCTCCTAAAAGCATAATAAAGAAATGATTACATAAAATTACAAACATCAAATCCTTTTGGATAGTCCATTTGCTTTTGTAGCACTGCATTGTATAAATAATTACTGTAACTAATCTTCATATAATATAAATAGAAGTGTAATAACAGAGTTGGATTTAATGAATGAAGCAATTTCACAATTTATGGAGATACTTAACTAATTAGGTTTTCAAAATTGCTTATTATTTTTTCTCATCTAATCCTGTTCTACTGCATTCCATTGACAATCCCACGGATAATTTTATTAGCAGAGATCTCAAATGACTGGGTATTTACTGCATTTCATGTAGTATTTGTTATAAAAAGTTGAATAATGAAAATCTTATCCTTATCTGTGAGCATTACAAACAATTGTTTAAATAGCCAAAATCTGAATTGTGTTCATATCTGTGATCTAAGATCATGCTAAATGCGGTGCGAATTTCAACTTATGTATTTCGCATCCGTATTCTACCTGGTAGACTATAATTTGGTAGAACGAAGGAGAATATTGTAGGAGAATTGAACTTGAACTCAATTAAATTCTCCGTAGCTCTCTCTACATTACACAAGATACCATTTACAATACTTCAAGCCGTGTAATGTACATGGTTACCTACATGACGGCATTTCGCTAGTAGTTTTGTTGCTCTCTGGGAAAGAGGCATATAGATTGCAATGAAGATGCAATAAAACCACAAAGACTCCTCCCCCTATATTGTATAGAGACTTAACTCCTGAAAAATTATCAGAGTTAAAGTTCAAGATCATTTGCTTGATTTCAGAAGCCACACTACTACAATACAATCCACGCTGCAGGTGAATCTCAGAAAAAAATGATTGAACAAAATCATAAAGGTACTTTACAATTTAATACTGCCCTACACTACAGCAGAGCACAGCAATTCCTTATTTCCTTTGGTTCCCATTGGGAATGATTAGTTGTGATGTGATGTGTTGGGTGATGTGCGGACGAACAGACCACTTTTTCATTGATAGCCTCTAGTCAATTAATAAAATGAAATGTTTCTGTCTCGTAGTGATGGCCTCTGAAACTATTGTATATTTGCAGTATATGCTTCTAGAGCTACTCTGTATAGTTCTGGAGCAGTTGATTTATAAATCCGCTCTCCATTCTCAAATAATTACTATAATTCTCTGCTGACATCGTAACTTTTGAACCATTTCGACTGTCGGAGGTATGTGGGGCCAGTATAACAATTCCAGACTGAAATGCAATCTAATTAATAATTGTAAACCATTATATTATGTCATGACCAAGTGATCGTACATATGGACGTGTCAAGTAATATAGCAAACGTCAAGTGTCATTTCTCTATAGGACCATTACACAACTAAGTAACTTAATTGTATGCATAATAATAAATAAATAAACACACCATTGCAAATATTTCTTATCACTCTGACTCTGCCTATTGACAGTTTATTCGCACATAAAGATTCGTTGAGCAGATGAAGGTTCTGATAAGTAGTTCCCAATCCTGTTTCTCTTTTAACTTGTTATTGCCATGTTCAAAATGCATTGACATGATAATGCACAAAGATGTGATGCACAATGGAACATCAGCCGATCTTATCTAGTTGGATGTACTAGTGGACTATATACTATTGGCAGCATTTCCATAACGAGTTAAGAATGTTTCATTCATTATTACATTATATATGCTGGCATTCAAATTCAAATCACTTATCTTTTCACTTTGCAATGTAAATAATACATGCAAGGGTGGAAAGTAAAAGTAAAATAAGAAATTAGCTTTGTAAATTTACTTGTTCAGTAAATACAAACACAACACAACATCGCTATCCGATTCATTGTGTCTGGTGTAGAACAACAAATACACTGGACCTATTAAACAAGCTCTAGGAATTCATTTAAGACTTGTAAAAAACCTGACTGTAATCTATACGCACGAGGATAATGCAATAACACCCTGAAAAAATTTGCATTTGATTTGCAACAAGAAACTTGTATGCTCTATTACTACCATATGGAATGGTAAAGAGTACACCACTAATGGAACATGAAACCTTAATGGATTTACCAATGAATGTTTCACTTTGTACGTTTACTAAAATAAAAATAAGTAATCAGATGGATACAACATAACCTCACTCATAGAAAATCCAACCCAATTGATGAGAAAGGTCTAAGCATGGTTTTCTGGTTCACATTTACATGTTTGAGCTGTAGATATGTGCTAATAAAAGTATTTCGTCCAATCACTATTCAGTATATTACTTTCGGTTATACTAATGCTGTACCTAATACCCTAAATGTAATGATAAGCCTAGGTAAGTTAGGAATTGAACTAAAGCTGGTCTGACCTGCTGCCAATAATATATTGACATGGCAGTGATCATTACAGCACATTTATGATCCTGTACTCGTCCTGTTTGACTTGTCCTGTCGCTGTCTTAACTTAAGTAATAAAATCTCTGGTAGGACAATAAAGCAGAGAGGAAGAAGAAAAAATCAAATCAGCGATAATAAAAGAAAGTGAGCATTCCTTGATCCCACGTAGTAAATGCAGACTCAGTTAGGAAGACGAGTAAGATAACTAACGTAAGTAAATAAATAAGCGAGATACAAAGCACATAAGCACACAATACGAAGAGATAGGCCAGGCCAACATTTCTCATCTATAAACTGTTGTTATCACACGATAGCATAATAGCAAACCAACCTAACTAACTTCAGTCTCAGGCCTCAAGCCACTAACATCTCAAATTCAAACGAAGACTCCCTTTATTTTACGTGGATTGCACAGTGCTCTATTGTGTTACATAACAAACACAAACAACCTCATCTCACTTCACAATCACAACATTTCACGAGAGAGGCAACATTTATACCTATACCAATTATACTTACCTAATATACTTACAATGAAGATATAGAAACATGCTGTTTGGAATCTATATAACGTCCTATGTTTCTTTCACATTCAAATACTTTTGTCTTGTCAACTTTGCTAATCTACAATGACAGTCTGCTCTAGTCCAAATAATTCTTTTCCACAATGGGCTGCTATTACCACCATTCCGACGTCCACTATTCCCTTATCCTTTCCATCAATGCTAACTTTAAAGTAATATTTTAAGATCGTAGATAATAATATGGTATGGTAGGCACATCGAATATAAACTCTATTCCAAATTAATAACTTTTCATATAACGACTGGTTAATATTAAAAATTGACTAATCATGTGCCAAATTTATGCACAATATTTTTAAATTGCAAATGGAAGCATAATTTATTGGACTTGAGTTCATAAAAATAATACTTAATAAAAATAGTTTTCTGTACAAATGACCTTTTGGAGTATAGGTTTATTTTGTAATAAAGTTTGTTTAATCAATGATGAAAAGTTGAAAATTCCAAGAGTAAATAGTGATAATTCTGATATTTAAAACAAAAACTGAAGAGAAAAGTAGGATATTTATTTTGTAGAGTGAGACTACGTAATTTAGGTGAAGATCAACAGAGATCGATTTCTCGATTTCATTTCATGTGGGAGATACTGAGGAACACTTAAAGTTTGAAAGTCTTGCCAAAATTGGACTTGAGTTGTCTTGTTCTTCTCCCTCTCTCATTTGTTCGTGCCCTTGCATTGCTTAAGATGGGAAATATACTTATTTATTTACACTACTATTTTTCGGTTTTTATTTGTTCTGCTCTGGTTGGCTTTCTTTGTCTTCTTCAGTTACTCTCCTTCCCGGATGCAATATACTGTGTTTATTGCTAAACACATTCACGAGAATCTTAGAGACAATGCAGTGCTTGACGGGAATACTAATAGATTGCTATAATGTAATGATGTATACTCAGAGTGTTACTTTTATGTCCCACGATACAGAGTTCCAAGAGAAAAGGGGAATCCTCTATTTGTATTGTACTGTAACAACATTAGATTCAGAAACTCTATTTTATGTAGATGTTGTACAATGCAAGAAGAAAACCCCCAAAAAATCGAAAACACTCTGCATTTCATATTCCACGCAATCCACCATCAATTTTATGCTCTTGAATGCTAAAGGTACGGTATGGTCAAAATGCAATAAAGCTACCCTGGCCACTTCTTTCATTGTAACTACATTTGTTAAACATTGGGGTAGATAGAAAATACACTTTCTATGAAATACCAGATCAAATCATCAGATGTTTTCCAGATTGTCTGCTCTAAATCTTTGAATAGTTGTTTTATTTTACTACTATTTGGCTCAGATGTAATTTTTTTAAAGCTTACTTTTTGAAATCATTTTGAAACGTCTACTTGAGCTTACACAATTGATTTGGCATTTCAATTTTTAAATAACTATTACTTTAGTTTCTATATACAGATTTTACAATGGGGATAATTATGATAGTGTATTATAGCAAGAACACATCTACTTAAGTAATGTAGTATATGTATATCTGTGGGTGAACCGTAAAAGTTCACGTAGAAAATTTACAATGTGAGAGATGTTAAAGGTTATTTTAGTAATGTCAAATGTAATTTATATTTAAAGTAGGTACAGTATTGTAAAGACCGTGGTAACACAACATCCGGGAAGATGTTTGGAGGGTTTAGAGTTTCGGGTCGATATACCTATTACTTAAATGGACAAATGCATAAACTATTTATGCAAATGAGATTAGTTGGAAGAGAATTGAATCGTCTGTTCTGGTCGTGCCTCGTGTATGTGTCATGTCATTGCAATCCAAGTGTCTGACGGTATTAGTAAATAAAATGCATATCTCTAGGAATGCTAAGGGAAACAATCGCATTGGCATTTGCACCGACACCGACGGCTATAAACTACACGGCAAAGGTCAATTGGATTTATTTTCTGCTAATGGAAGTGTAACTCATCTTAATAATTTGAAAAATGGAGATTCCATTTGCACCACTGCAAATACAACCCCAAAGGTGAACTCTAAAGTATTTCTATGTTGTATATTTCTGTCCTCTTGTAACTCCATAATGTAACATGAGTTCATGCATGGAGCGCACTTTAGGAAAGTATTTATTGCTTTGTGAAGTTAAAGCGAGACATAAATACCATAGGACCCGCAACACAACAATAGATATGTGAGATACATTTATTAGCTTATAAACTGCATTATATTTTATTAGCATTGCTATATAGGTGGCCTTCTATTGTGTTGTGCTAACATGTAATTGACATTCATATGTAGGAACGTGTTCTTCAGATTTGGCTGCCCTGTCCACACGATATGCCTCTATGCTTGCAGTTTTCGTTGGTTAAATGTAAACAGTCGACTGCAGTGGTGAGTGTAGTGTACACGGAATAAGTCTAGTCTGGTTTGACTTGACACCGAGACACATTCGTTTTGCAAAAAGCCAAGTGAAGCCACAGAGGACTAAGAGGACGGAGACAATCCGTTTTTGATAGGTCGATTCTTTTCCGGTTCGTGATTTATTGACCACTTGGTGCAATAAATCAGCCAACTATTTCCAAAGTCTGTTACGGATACCTTAATAGTGCCAAGAATTATAGGATCAATCGCCTTCGCTCCTTCTTCTAGTCTCCACATCATCACACGGGACTTTTCCTTCTCTCCATTCTTTCCTTCCCTCGCCTGGCCTAGATGTTCATTTGCTTTTGCTGTCTATCTATCTACCCAGCGTCTACTATGCCTCTTTTCTAGCTTTTTATAATGCAATAATCTACAGTGCATTAACTCTACGCTCTACACAGCATATACACAAGTCGGGTGAATTCTGTTTACAGGGTATTTATTCCTTATAAAATATAAGGGAAAATCTATTTGCACCTACTACATTATTACCGGCTGGATGGGTATAAAACGGTTTATATAAGTTTGGTCATTTTAGATTTGTCAATTCTTTATTGTAAGTTTGCGTTTTGATTTTCGCTTTTTTCTTTCATTTTAACTGCAAACAATTTTGCTCAGCTTTTCATTTTTATCTCAATACCATACGTCGTTTTTCGCATGCTGTGTAGACGTGAAGCTTGTTACGTATGTATGTATACACAGCAATGTAAAGCATAAGCAGAGTTACATAGAAACTGAGATTTTCTGTTCAGAGGAAATTTATAGTGCCCTTAGTCTCAATTTTAATCACACATTACAGAACGCCATATGGGAGCACGAGAATTTAGTAGTTTTTTCATATTGCTCCATGTACTATTCGTACATATTAGCCAAAAAGTGTTTCTCTAGTTCAATACAAGGATGTGAACTAGAGTTGAAGCATCTTTAGTTGAACATTTCTTATTATTACTTTTCCGAGGAGAGTTTACGGCCGGAGATTATCTATAGTAAATTTGATACACTGTGCCTATATGTATACGGATGCATATAGAAGATACCAAGTAAGCAGAATAAATGTAATCCAATGACTTTGGATGCCACAATGGAAAGTAACAAGAAAATGTGCTGAGATTGAATGCATATACATACATGATGTAATTTTACGGAACGCTCTATGGCCTAGCCATGGAAAGTTAACTAACTAAGCACCGCCACCCATGAAGAGAATCTCTAATGGATTTTTGATAAGAAGTTTTATATTCTTTCAGTCCAAGTCCAGCTAGTTTCTCTTCCAGTTCTTCTGCTCTGCCTTAATGCTAAGACCCCAACATACATGCTGCACAGCACAACATTCACTATTTACTACTGTTTGCAAGCTTAAATACCCATTCAATTCAGTTTGTATACATATTTGAAACGAACAAATGCATTTTCCTTGTTTATCCTCCACAGTATACAAGATTATTAACAAAATGCTACGGACAATATTAAAAGAAAGGACACCAACAACGAAGAAATATTTTAATTTAGAAGGTCTGATGAACGTCTTCGTCTAACTAACTATATTACATGTAATTGCAATACAATTACGAACAATTTTTACTTGTAAGCAATAAAAGTTTTGAAATTATACTCGAAATCCCCTGTGAAGTTCTTGATGAGAAGTGATGATGGATCATTAACAAATCCCATTACACTTTACACACATGTAGGTAACATAAACATAATACCAACGGACAGACGCATTATAGACATGTAATAGTTTAGTTGCAGATACCACCATGTTAACTCCAGATAACAAGCCTGTATAGCTTAGTCTATTGAACACAGCTGAAACACACTCTGAATTGCACTTCAGTTATGCAGATGAACGAAGGATGTCAAAAGTTGTTTTATACGTCGTAATGCAATATGCAATGTTTACTAAATACACAATTGAATGAGTAGCGACAAAAACCATTAGATCATCATCTTCATCCTCCCTGTCTCGTGTAGAGCAATAAAGAACTGAAAGTCAAGGTAAAAACCATTATTTATTTCTATTACAAATTAGATGGGAAAGATTGAAAGATGCAGGGCTACATCTTCTCTTTCTTAATCGACCTACCATCACACCATCATTTACAATTCCATTATCATAGCATACCACCGTAGCAGAAACAAAAACTCTGGAGTAAATGGATTCCAATGAAATGGCCCTTAAAATCAGCGATTCCATTCGATTTATTATATCCTTCGGGCTAAGGAATATAACACAAGATTAATCTAATGTGGGTATTCAGGAAAATAGCATATCCTTGCAGAATCAACGTAGAAACTGCACTTTACTTTAGATTTTTCATTATATAAATTATGTAACTTTTACATACGAACAAAATACAGAACAGTTCTTCTCCCTTACCCATATCACAATCACAGCACGATGGAAATGCAAAATATTGCTGAATACTATGCATACAACATTCATGTAATATATAACTATAGAACATTTCTGTTTGAACTATCTTTTCATCTCTAAATTATATTTACGTAGAAGTAGCCTTTGAGGATCTGTAAATGGATTGTTTAGTCTTTCAAAAGAATTTCTATAGTTTATACCGATGTATATCCAAGCCAAACCAAACCACCCGACGTTAGGTAATTAATAAAATGAATTGCAATGCAAAATCTCCCAGAGAATTCATTTCGGACAAACGAAGCCACCAACGAATAAATGAATGCAGGCACAAATCTAATGAAATAAAGAGCATTCAAGTTAAATGGCCTTTGCATAGAGAAAATAGCTGGGAGATTGATTGTCGCCTCTCGGAAACCAACCGCGAAAAACGTGTCATTTATTCGTTTGACAATTATTTTCTCTATTTACTCCCAGTGCTAGCTATTACTTGCATATGTATTCCTATTCCATTAGTAAATGGCTATAGGTCCTTGATACAACGTGCTAGCTAAATGTTCCTTGAATACAGTTTTAAGAGAATAGAACTGTGGTGAATACCAATTTACGATTATATGTACTACACATAAACAGGGTATATAGCTTTGTAAGGAAACCTAGTGGGTTATTCTTAACTAGCCAAGCGATTCCCTCACCGCTGGAATGTCCAACTCTAAAGATTGATACGATTATAATACAAAGCACAAGTCCTGTCTCCCATTTACAGGAAACCAACACAGGAACGAGAAATGTACATACCATTCATATTCCTGTTCTGGATATCACCGCAAATTTTTTTCAAAAATTCAATTTCTGCCGTTTTACCATTTCTGTAATTTTACCAACCCTTATAATCAATTAAACACATAATTTATTTAGTATACTTTGCGGAAAACAAAAAATCATTCATATTTCTTTACGTGTATAATAAAATTGCAAAAAAACGTAGAAATATATAATAAAAATTATTTTGCCTCCTCAAGTCCTCACATTTTCTAAGGTAATTAAAAATTCACCTTACTAGTAAAAACGCTCTTTTGTAAGTAGAAGTTCGTTCTCGAGGGACAAGTGTAAAGTGCTATACATTTGTATAGGTACATTTGATAAAGGTGCAAGTAAATGTAATATTGTAAGGTGAAATAGTGAATAAGATAGGTTTGCATTGAGTTTGAGAGGTGAGTGTAGACTGCAGAATGTAGGAGTGGGAAAGTGCAAGGAGAAAAAGGATTAACCTGGATATGTATATTAGGCCTCTGGTTGACTTGACTGTGTGACTGGAAAAGGCACTTGGACTGTTTCCTTATTGAAGTAGGTAAATGTGATGGAATGCGAAGTGAGTAAAGGAAGTGCCTTAGCGTATTGAAGAGTTGCCCTTATATTAGAGTAGATAGAGAGAAGAATGGAGAGTGAGAGGATTGAATTGAGAGCATCAGAGGAAATCCCACGGGATTCCATCAAAGAAAAGCCCGAAAGAAGTGAAAACCGATCTAGCCCACATAAAACTGGAAACGGTGGGAACTGGGAGGCGAAGCCAGAACTGAAGCAAGTGCAACCCAACAAAGAGCCAAAGGAGAGACGAGAAGCGAAGCTGATCCGGAGACCAGACCAGACCAGACCACAAGCATTGTATTGCAATGACTCTGAGTTGTTGGCTAACGGACTTTAGCGCCTTCGTCTCCCCTTCGTTTACTTTTCACCTCAGTTGAGGAAAGTGAACTGAACTGCAAGGAATTACCACACAGAACTTTTCAAACTTTTCCTGTCCCTCAGAGAAAGCAAAGAGACGGAATTTACACTGAAGTGGAACCAATACTGCCACTCAAACTACATTACTCCAACAATGTTACCCTAGGAGCACCTACAATTCTGTAGGCCACTTAGACTCTAACTATAAATATCTACTCACACTAAATCCAATGGAATTGAATGTACAGACCATTCCAAATAGAAAATTCGGAATTAACCCAAATAAACATTCATTGGGAAATAATGAAAAGCAATCGAGCTGTTCCAAATAAATGAAAAAATGACAATTGCAGTGCAGTTTTCAGAAAAAAATAAACCTAATTGCACCTGCAATTAGCTTACGAAGCTAAGAGAATCTAAATGATGGTAAGCAAACACACTTGGGAATTTCAAATTCCACGAAACGTTTATTAAGTAGCAAAGTCTGTGGGATTTTTCCTCGAGTATTTTTAAATGACGAAATCTTTTCTCCCTTAGCACATCTTAAGGAAAACATAATTTGGGTATGGCAGAAATTATGTGATCGATTTATATTTTAGGTGGATAAAAATATCTAGGATGGAATGTAATAGAGTCCATGTAACTGAATAATACAAACAAGTTGTTATTCTTGCGTAAGAGAGAATAAATAGGATATTTGTATTTCATAATACTGTTTAGATGAGAGTAGACAGCAGTTTGGATTGTATAGAGTCACCTGCAGGTTTAGAACTATAGATTAGTCATGTTTAGCTTCAACTATTCGGCTCCAGGAAGTAATTTTACGCCTGGTGGTCTTCAATCGAGAAAAGTTCAATTTCTTGGTGCCGTTCCGATGTCACTTTGTCACTGAGACTTATCACAAGACAACTACACAAGTATTGCTTCTTCACTACAAATAAATACTGTGTTTTGTATAGGTTTCTGATCTCGATAAACTAAATTGCAGTTACTGATGCAATCTCCGTAGGTATAAAATCTTATTATGCCAAATCCTTTTAGTGCAGTGCTCCTAGAGTAGATTCTTGTAGAAGTAACTAAACAGTTCATTGCCTTAAGGCATGTCTCAAAATCAAAATTCATGCTCTACTGACTTTTGAGTCTTAAAATTGCAAAAGAAGATTCTTATATATTTGTAAACAAGATTTGGCTATTGGATTCTGTATTAATGGCAAACGACGATATTAATTGCAAAAATGTCTTAGGAACTCCCCAAGAATATCATAAAATGAAAGACGATCTTGCTCAGAATATTTACTTTCGAGAAAACGACCGAGACGATATGTACATGGCGAAAATGTAGAGCTACATAATATTTTATGTGTAATATTCAGTGTAGATCTGAATTACAGAGAGCGATTTGTATGGTTGGATGAATAATCGTGCCGGAAATATCTCATTTAACCCAACATATTACACGATACCATTTCTTGGGTCGGATACTAGAAAATTGTCTCTCCTCATTTCTAATGCTGCCGCCTTTCTATCCATAGCAATCCAACATTACAGTTAACGCTTAGCAAACACAGATACAGATACAGATTTAACAATTTCCCATTGCACTATTACCTTATTACCGACTTGGATTATATTTTACTTATGTGTGACGAATCATGTATCTGCAATTTCTAAGTGCATTATATTATATGTTTACTAATCAATTATGGCAAAAGGTATTTATTTCTGATGTTTCCTTTCTTAACTGTATAAACAGATATTTGTTTTAAAAATTCTTGTTTTACTTAAATTGATTAATTGAAGAAACAAATAATATTTGTTCTTTAAGGATGTGATATTCCTGACAACAGCCTAACTACCTGAGTATCATATTCCCTGTTAAAATAGATTTGCAAGAAAAGCTTGAGCGTCTTAACGATTATACCTACAGATGTAAAAAATATACTAGGAGGACCGCATAAACCTGTACTACAAAGTTACTCCTCGTTTTGGCGATACAAACATCTCTGGATAGAGATAAAAAATCATTTGTGACAGGTTACGGAATTATATTAAAAACTTTCACAAATAATTTTTTATCTCTAACCAGAGATGTTTGTATCGCCAAAACGAGGAGTAACTTTGTAGTACAGGTTTATGCGGTCCTCCGAGTATATTTTTTACATCTGTAGGTATAATCGTTAAGACGCTCAAGCTTTTCTTGCAAATCAACTTTTCATTTTGTCATGTCTTGTCCTGAAAATTTGAATTGTTCCATGTGTTGGGGATTGGGCTTAGGAAATTTGGCATTTTGCTAATTCGTATGTTGTTTGGTTGCCATTGCCATTGAAGTATGTTCTCAAAGAAATGCAAAGTAGGAAATACCGGCAATTTACGAATTTTAAAAATAAATATTTTCCTAGAGTCCTAAAGTCCAATAAAACTAAATTATTATTGCATTTCCGTTTTTGGTCCAAATCGGATGTCTTCAACAACTGTAAAACTACAAATTGTCAGGTGAGAAACTTTTATTTGCATTGTGAAAATGGATGGAACTGAAAAGTAAGTAATGAAAGTACACATTGTGAACAGAGCTGAAAAGTATACGGTGGTCATTAGGCCATCGTTAGTTGTAAGGTGCGTCAGGATTTGGTTGGATGGTGTCATGGAATGTACTGGCTAACGTTTCCCAGCCCAAAGCACCAGTGCATTCGACTCCCAACCCCCGTTTGGAGGTGTGGGGGGTAATCGTACACCCTTTTTATTTCGGGGCGGATTTGTTCGAACCTACACCAAAAAATCGGGTTATTATAGGAAGTCAGGGAGTCAAATTGCTTTGATAATAATGGTACCATTGCTACCACATACTCTAATCAAGTTTACGCTTTCAGTTGTACATGGAAAATAACTATTTTATATATTATTTGTGACTTAGATAAAACTAAAGACAACTGATACTGAAGAATATTGCTCCCATTAGCAATTTTAACATGCCATACTTAAGCAAACGCAAAAAACAGTTGGTTAAGGCAAAGTCTGTAAAGAAACCGAAACTTTCAGATGCTAACAAATTATTGGAGGGCAATCCATCTGAAAAGGAAATTTCAGTAAGAAAAACTCGATTACCGAAGAAGCCTGTTGGCCGTCGACTAATCGCTATAAAGAGTTTGGACATTGCATTAAATAAGGCCGCTGAACATGGAAAAGTTTGTAAAGAAGCAATATTATCTATTCTTAGTGAAAAACGAGATGGATTAGCTACAATATTGAATATTCTTTGTTCCTCATGCAATAAAAAGTTCCAAATTGAAAACGACAATGAAGAATGCACTCTTTCTTGTAACAGCGCAGGCATATGGGCTGCAAATGCATCAGGCACAGGGTTCTCAGTGCTACAACATTCTTTAACAGTATTAGAGGTGCCTTTTATGTCAAATAGGAAGTTTTTGGAGCGAGAAAGAACATTTCATGATGAAATTCAAATCGCGGCAGATAAAATACTGGTTGAAAATGGCAAGAAAGAGAAGAAACTCGCAACAGAGTTAGGATGGGTGGACTCCGATGGTGTCACTTACACTGATGTGGAAGGTGATTGCGCATGGGCTAAGAGGTCTTATGGAAATAAAGGAACTTCATTGGCAGGAGCTGCAGTACTCATTGGTACATTAACACGAAAACCGCTTTTTCTATCCACAAGAATAAAGTCGTGCTATACCTGCAAGACCCTTGGAAATGACCATCCTCATAGATGCTTTAAAAACTGGGACGACACTTCAAATTCGATGGAACCAAGCATGATCCATGAAGGTTTTCAGAAAAGCTTCGATATGCACAAAATGCGATATAAGAAGTACATAGGTGACGGTGACTCAAGCACGTTTAATAAAATCCAAACCGTTTATAATTCAGCTGAACATAATTTCACAATAGTTGAAAAGATAGAATGCAAGAACCATTTAATTCGGAATTTAAATAAAAACCTACGAAAATTAATAGGTGAGAAGATTTATGAAATAGCCGAAAGAAAATTATTTGCTGAAATCGTTCATAATATTGGTAAAGCTGTTACTTATGCTATCGCATATAACGAAGACAGCAAACCTAAAACAACTTTTGCGACTCTAAGGAATGATATAGAAAATATTTTGGATCACTGCGTTGGCGACCACAGTAAATGTCATAAGGAGTTATGTGAAAATGGACAGTTAAAAGTGCCACAAAGGTTCAGAAAATCACAATTAGAAAAAGAAAATGAGGAAGAACGCTTGCCTAACAGTACTTCTTTGCAGAAATATTTGTCGTTAAAGCACACACTGATATATTCGGATTGTAAAAAAATTATTGGCAAACTAGCCCAAAACTCAGCTTCTTTAATTCTCGGAAAAACCACTAATTTATGTGAAGGACATTTTAGTTTGTTTGCGAAGTTCTTGCAGGGGAAACGAACAAATACAGTTTTAGCTGGCTCTTATCATCGTAAATCACTGCTTACTTTATTTTCTTCCTTGTATGGGACAGCATGGTATTCACCAATTATAAAAATAGTTACTGGAAAGGAACCAGCGGATATTATACAAAAGCGATACAGGACAGGGCTTCAAAAGCGCAAGCAAAATTTAGCCTACAGCAAGTTAAAGAAGCGAAAACCAAGAGGTGTAAAATTGTTAAATAAGAACGCACCGGAATTCTTTAGTAATAGTTGCCTGTATAATGAAGATGACAGTTATGGCCCAAACCACAGAGAACCCGATATGACAGATGAAAGATTAGCAGAAGAAGTGACTAAGCATTGGACTGATAATTCGATAAAAGATGCCACTGAACAATGGAACTTACATTTACAAACTGTTGGCCAATTTAATAACAAACTTTACGTTGAGAAGCGAAGAACAATGATTACAGCAAGTATTGCGGGAAAGCTTTTTGGTCTCAAGGATTCCACAAGTAACGTTAGATGGCTGGATACTATTCTATATGGCTACCCGAAATTTAGTGGAAATTCAGACACAAATTGGGGAAATATTAATGAGCCAAAAGCAATATTAAAGTATGAACAAAGTTTTAATTGTGTTGTGATTAAATCTGGACTGTTTGTATCATTGGAAAATCCAAAACTGGGAGCTAGCCCTGACGGCCTAATTGGGACTGATGGACTGATAGAAGTCAAGTGCCCTTCTCGAGAAAGATACTCATTTCCTAAAGATGTTTCTGCCAGGAAAACTGGGGCTTATATTACACAAGATGGTAAAGGAAATATTGTTCTCAAGAAATCACACGAGTACTTTTATCAGATTGTTATGCAGCTACATATAACTCAAAGATCCTGGTGCGATTTTGTTATTTGGACTCAAGGTCCTCTTGACCAGAACAGTGTGCCCGTTACTCCTGATGGTTTTATTCTAGTTCACCGAATATTCCGAAATGAGACGTCATCAATATGGAACCTCATGAGAGCAAAATTTGACAAATTTTCCAAGGAAGATTTAATTCCAGAAATAGTCGACTCCAGGTTAGCCAGAAATATGGAATTCAGGCAGCCTCCTTACCGCATGGAAAAAATTAGCGAACTAAGAGCCAACAAGAAAGCCAAAGAAGACAAGCGAAAGGTAATTATATTCGTCGTATACTATCTTTAATGCGTGTTTTTAATGAAATGGATTGAAAAGTTTACATGGTTTTTATATAGATTGGGCCAGTTCCTCTCGTGCCAATGTCTAGCTGCCTTTCTGAAATTGGAGCCGTAATTGAAGATGTGATTAAGGCAGCTAAAAAGTAAAATGTATACAGTGTTGAGAATATTTCGTCATTGAGCATCAAAATATAAATTTCGTTCTCTATATAGATTATTTATTAGTTGTGATCCATTTGATTTATTTACAGACATAAAACCTCAAGTTGTGAAAACATGCAGCAATTTATTATATGTATTATATTGGTAAATCAGTGATGCATTGACGCTACAAAAGTAGAACAGTAGCATTCGTTGTTATTTTTTGCATAGCATAGTTTGCCTATTATCATTACTTATGACATTTATGACTCTTCAAATATTCCTTATTGTTATTAGGTATTGAAACTAGATTTCTCCATTTCCGTTTTTGTATACAAATTAGGTAAAGCATAAAGAACACATAATATGGGTAGTAGGAGAGCTCAAGCGAAGTACTTTTTGGCAGTTTTTAAAATGTATTTCTTAGTTTTTATGAAATCCATGGTGATTTGGACATTATCAAAATCATCGTTCAAAATCATTGAAAACGTATAGTTCCAAGCCTTAACTTTGGACTGTACCGTATTTGATATGACTGTCAGGGACAATTTATTTAGTTTTGACGTGTACATCTTACTGAGTATTGCAAGTGTTTTCCTTGTGGTATGATTGCACAGATGGATATAATGGGATAGGTATTTATTGTTACTATTGTTTTGCACTGAAGTGAGCTGTACACTGTACAGTACTACAGGGATTGGTAAAGTCTGGGCTCATTTTTAAAATTTAGTTTCGTTTGTTTGTCCTAGAAGGACATTACATTAAATTGGTATGAGACTATCAATTCAATTGTACCGTACCGTGTGGTACCTATCTGTGTACTTATAGTACAGTATACTTAGGAAATATACACATATTATTAGTATAGCAACTTCCATTTATGTGGACTGGGCTTAACAGGAACAGCAAGTGAGCGGACATAAGTAAGCAAAAAGTATCTTTAGAAGAGCAGTCATTTCCGTTATTGCATTAGTTCGAGTTCCACTTGTAGTTGGACAAACAGACTAGCCATACGAAGCTCCTCACTTCCACACCACCGCAAATATCCAATTCGAATTCATGTCCACGACAACAGCACTGAACTGAAGGCAACCGTGCACTATTTTCGCACGTTATGACAGACCAGAGACTACGTTTATTGCGTTTCTAACAAAGAATTATCAAGAACAGCAACACACAAAGTAAAATAAATAAAACAAGACTTGGTTAAGCTTGACAACAGAATTAACACAAGTGTCGGACAGCGGGTCTGTTTTCCTTGATACTTAACAACTCTTAACAATTACATGGAATTAAGCAACTAAGCCAACAAGCATTCATTCGCTGTTGTAAACAACGTCCATACACTTCATTCAGTTCATTACAATAATGTAATAGTTATGAAATTAAAAAGAATTTTAATATTAAAAATGTAATTTACCTAGTTATTAAATTCATAATATTTCTTTTCACGCTCATAAAAAGTAAGAATTGAAATTAATGAATTTCATTGCGCAATCCTACATATACCTAACGCTTCAATAATATCTGTCTAACACTTCAATCCTTACTTAGGTAGAGGAATTAGAATTGCGAGCCATGTGAGTGTGACATGAACTGGATTATAGTAGATAGAGTTGAAGCCATGTAGGAGCTAAAGTTGAGTTAAGCTTACTACGTGAAGACAGTTATAAGAGACCGAGTGAATACGAACATCGAATTTAGGGATAATCAGGAGACATTAGGAATTCTACAGGAATCCCCATTCATTCGCTCACTTGCTCACTCCAATCCAATCTATTTGCTTCCTCACTCTTCGATTGCTGTGCATTCTGTTCTGCCATTATTGCCACCGAGTTCTATGCACAAGCAGTACAGACGCTCTACAGAACGCTCTGATTTACTAAACACAGTTGTGCTTAATTTCAGCCAAGACCTCCGCCCTACACGCTTAGCATTTTTCTTTTGAGAATTTTATCAAAAATTGCTTTAAAGACTAGATAGAGGAACGAGAGTTCGCAAACTCTTTTTGGGAACAATGGACATTCAAATTACGGACACAGTTTAGCTCTCAGCGTTCGGAAACTTTCGTCTCGGTCCACGGAGTCTTTAACTGAAGGAAAATCAGAATCGCCTTCGTAGAATTCTTAAACCGTTTTCTATCTCCATGTAGTCTTTCCTATTTACTAACTTTTTCTTTTAAAATGCATTACTAAAAGTAGGTAATAGTTTTCTATGAATTTTACACTTCTACGGAAATTCTGAAATTCGATTTTCCAAGAAGGAAGTAAATAAACCTGAAATCTGATGGAACGTAAAACGAAAGCGAAACTTGCCTTTTAGGAATAGAAATTGATAGTGATACCTCTATATGTGATTCATTCCCAGATCACACCGACAAGCAATATAATAATTTATAGGGCAACCGGAACCATTGAATCTCGATAATATATAGCTGTCGCCATGAAATTCACATTTCTACGCGTATCGAACAATAAAAGCTTTGTGCAAAACTTGCCAAAATAAAATTGTCCTTTAGGTTATACTCGCAGAAATAAAAAGTTTCAAGTCTTATTATGAACACTTGATTTACGTGGATAAAGTGGCAGCGAATCCTCTTCAAAAATCAAAAACACTAAGGAAGCTCTGCACAAATATCAACAATAGATTTTTCATTTCTTATCTTTCAGTCGTAGTATTTATTATGCCTACCAAAATAATTCTCAAGTATGTACAATTATTTACTTTTCCTTTGCTTAAAAGGATAGATCTGTTAGCGTTGTAAAATGTGGGTCTGATTTCCTTACGTATTTTTCCCAGACGATGCACACACTTTTACTACTCTGCACTTCTACACCGTGTCCTCCTACACGCATCACGCATCTAACACAAAACACAGTTCCCCAAGAATGTGCATTTCGCGTGTTGACTGACTGACAATGAGTTCAGTCACAAGAGCTCGGTGAAGAATCAGAAGAGCGGAACCACTGTGTTTAGTCAACTCATCTTCCTCTACTATAAGTCAACACATATAGGAAAAATATTAGGAACTATGAGGGATGAGGCATATTACGTTTGTATCTACACACATTTAAATATGAAAATTCTCAGTCGTTACAACACATGGCGATAATTTATATGTGAGTATGTAGGTGTAAAGTTACAGGAGATAAGTATACGTACTGCATGTTTCAAACTCTCAGAATAAGGGACAGAATATATTTTCAGTTTGCGAAACAGGAAATAAAATTTAGTCAAGCGAATCGAACAATGTAACACATCTTCTTTAATACTGTGGAATTAATTTTGTAGACACAAACCGAGATACGTTAAAACCACAGAAGTGCATAAATAAGATTGTATTTTGTGTTACAACTCAACAACCTAAACACACTAACCTGTTAAGTATGTCTGTAAGGAAATTTTTTGCTGGTGGGCATCTCAATTCTCATTATCATTAAGAACATCACTGACACTGATAAAACAGTCAATTATAAAACAGAAATCAGTCTACTTAAATTAAATGATCACAGAAGTATTGACAAAGCTAAGCTACTGAAATGCGAGCGTTACATTTTGGCACAAAAACATCTTGAGCAGCAAGCAGAGTAAGAAGAAGTATAAAGCACTACGCATCCTTCTCAAAACTCATATGTACTTACTTTATAAGGAAGAAGAAGCACCTAATTGTTCTGACTCTGCGAAAACTTCGTAGTCACACCCTCACTCTATAAAGTATTCTTGTAATACTACCGACAGCGTCTGTGTAACAAAGGATAACTTAATAGTTCGCTGAGTAGGATTACATATTTACATTACAGAGATAGGTAGGAAGGGATTGAGAGAAATGAAAACTTGCCAAAAGTTACAAGTACGAGTATCATGGCTAAGTTTTCTTCAACTAGCAACTGGATGACAACATTCTCAACTTTTCCCTTTAATTATCTGCAAGCTGTTTCAAAATTAGCTTTCATACGCTATCAACTTCATGATAAATATTAAAAATGCAAGTTTGTTGCCTTAATCCTAAAATGCACGGCAACCTTACAACTTACACGGCATTTTATATATGTTCTATATACTTAACTTCGGATTCATTTTCACATCAATTTGTCTTATCCTAAGTTAACTGTTGTCACATTCATAGTCACACTAAATTAAGCACTACCCTGGAAGAATCAAGAACTAAAAGTTGTAAAAAGTGAAAAGAATATTTTATTTTAGCGAATATTTTTCTTACTTTCCCAAACATTTAGCTCGTTCACACCATTATAAGTAACAAAAATCACTCTCCCTAACTAGCTAGAGATAATCAGATTACATCCCAACTTGCAATTAAGAAGGCTAAACTGAAAGATCAGATTTTTGGAGGATTCTTCGGCTACTAGACGTTTTAGCTAACGAACACGTACCCGACAAGGCAGAGCTATATATAATATACTTGATCCGTTTTCCATTTCCACTTAAGCCAAAAAAGAAAGTTTGCTTTTTCTAGTTTCCTTTCGCCAAAGTGGAACATGAAAGAGTTTTTTCCCGTAGTGGCTTGGCTTTTCCTTTTGCTACGCATGTATGAAAGTGTTAACGTTACATAAAACACGGAAGAAAAAATTGCATGTACACGTAACACGTTCCTTTCTACGTTCCATTCCATTAGTGACGATAACATACGGTTCACAAATACAGTAAACTACACCAGGCACACTTCTACCCATTATTCCTACATAATACACTCAATACCCGTCTATTTCTTATTACCAACACAAGCACACATTTCTCACATATGGTTCATATTTGCAAAAAATACAATACACAATTTACGCAACCAATAAAATAAAGTTTGCAAATTCCTAGATAGATATTAGATATACACAGACTTGTATATGTATGTCAACTGATTTGCATCATCTGATTTTTGTTGCTCGTTACAAAGCGGCCTCCCTTCAGTCGGATTCTTATGATCATAATTTTGATTGTTATAGCCGCTGTAACTTTCGTAGAAGTAAAGTCTGTCATGTCTGTATTAAAAATAAGTAAGTGAATAATGAATACTAAATAGGCAATAAAGGCATAGACTGAATCGACAGATAAAAAGATGCGTGCTCATCTGTAAACAAACAAGCTATCGAGAAACTCTTAAAGGAAATGAACTGGTTTTGTTTTTAAATTGTGTGTTAAACTGTAACAAATAATACAGCTGTCAATTTCCTTTCCCTTGGATCAAACCACAGCCCACCCAAACACGATTTCATTCTTTATTCTGCACAGACAATTAATTGTCTTCCAACATAAATAATCTACCTACAATAATGCGTATAAGCAATACCTCTGCATACCTAAATAGAGCTTCGCTGCTATAGGATGGTTCATTAAATTAATATCATTTATGAAAACCTATGTAGAAAGGTTTACTAACAAAGCATAACAAAACCAAACGACCAAAAATGGAAATCTGCTGTACATGCAATATACGCAGGCAATAAGTCAAATGAAAAGAAAATGTGCGGTAGTATGTGTTAAACATGGTCTACACATCCTCATTTTATGGTAAAACAAGATTTTACCATAGAAGATTAGCTATTGATCTTTCAGACAGTGAATTAGCTGTGATATAGAATCCTCGTGCAAATATTATGGTCGGGTCATTTGTTTTCTTCTGATTTCGTTATTAACTTGGGTTTCTAGCGTATTGTCCTATCCATTCATGGTTAGAGAAACGAAGAACTTTGATGTGGCTATTATTGGTATCATTACGCATTCAAACTTAGAAAATGCAAACAAATATGTGGGCGCATCTGCATTTCAATAGTAAATAGAAGGCAATGTAATTATATAATATTCAATGTACGTAATCTAATGTAAATAAGAGTAGCTATAATAATCATTTGCAAACAAGCATGCATTGGGTACAGCATTATGAATATATGGACATAAAAAGGTTTAAAAGTAAAAAGAGTAGGGTTTTTCCATTGCATGTGGTATTTACATGTGAGGCTAATTTAGTATTGAACATTAAACATTCGTTTTCTATTTACCATAGAATTCGTGTATGAAATACCAGTGTTATGTAATGCCCCAGTGTAATTGTAGTATAAAGAAAATGCGATGTTCAGCAGAGTGAACAAAGTCTGTTGGATTTAGAGCTTGCATTACCAAAGTTCATCTCCCGTGACTTAACGCATAGCAATGTATAGGATAAGAGATCAGAGATGAGTGGGTAACCATATATCGACCATTGGAATCCATACGAATCTACATACACTTTCTATCCCCGTTGTACTAAAGGTAGTGGCAAGTTGCACGGAACTGTGTAGGGTGGAGTTCATTTCACTTTGCTTTAGTTAGTTCGTTTGAAACGCTGTACAAAAACCTTTCAGTCCCTATCTATACTCAACACACATCAAACAGAGGACCAGTAAGGCAGGTAAGTCAACTATTCACAATTCACACAGCCCTGTAACCATAACGTGAATTCATCGTAAATTCACTCGCATAGGACCACAACATACAAACTGCTGCATTATACTGCTTCATCACAGTTCCAAGTTACAGCCCTTCCTCTCCAAACATGCAAACAACATTCAGAGTGCTTTACTTTGGTTTTAAAGCAGCCTATGACAAAGTTCCGCATTAAAATGTGTTACTATCTCTTTCTGATGAATCTAAGGGACAAGTAATTCAGTAATAATAATTGTAATATTTAAGTGCAGTTATTATTATTACATAAAATACGTCAGGGATTAGATTAATTAAGTACAGTCTTGTGCTTCCTTGGTTAGGTACATAAACAAACACTTAAAATTGTAAGGTGGTGTTTAGGGTTCATGGAACAGGAAACAGACACAAGCTACATGAATTTCAAATGCACTGAAGTGAGGAATAGAAGTTAATAAGATCCGCCGGATTTATGCCAGACAGACGAGCTAACCAGCAAACACCTTCCATTTCTGTTATGACTACTATGAGGGTAGCAAGGTTTGTCACTTCTAAGCTCTCGCGATGTTCTTCAACTAGTAAAGGCTTAAAATGCATACAGTTCTATTTTTTATTTACCTGTCTTGAACATCTTATTCTTACGAATAACATTTGTGTTGGTAAATATACATCTTGGTTTACATTTTGAATATATAACTCTATGACAGTTGACACTTTTCCACGTGCTATTTATTTGAAAAATGTATTCCATTCTCATGTGGTCATAGTTTACATTTTTATTGAACTGGGAAGTAGGGCAGTGTGTAGAGTGTATAGTATGTGTAACTGTTATTAAAGATGATTTGATGAAAAGTCTGGTATGACTTGCCTGCATCATAAGAAAGAAAAGATTCTACTTGGGTTATTTTGCTGTCATTGTCACTCACAATTAGCTAATTTACCATTTGCCTCGCTTTTCATCTGTATGCACAGCACCGTACAACATCCATATGCTACATGCCGTTTGTAACAAGAGAGAATCCTATTACCGTCATATCTGCAATCTACATGAATGACTGCAGTTGCATTGCAGTCATAAAGTGAACCTTAATATGATAACCAAACAAGCTGAATTTAATTCTGACATATTGTGACGTTCAGGGAACAACCTTGTTCACTCAAGTAACTAGCTATTGCACTGCGTCGTATGTGTATTGAAGAAGTTATAAAAAGACAGTATTTACGATGCAGATTGCTGAAAAACATTTACTGTCCCAGAAAGACCGATCATGTATTAATTTTTATTCACATTAATTTCTCATGAAATACAAAGTAAATAGATTGAATTCTCTCCGGACAGCAAAAATATTTATTTTTCCGTATTTTGCACACCAGATTTATACTGGTAAGTTAGAGTTATGACCCGTTATTCGCTAACAAAGTAACAAAGAGTGAATAACATGGTTAACCTAGTCATTTGTTGTGCACTGCTTTATTTTTTATCGATTATAACTGTACAGCTCACCTGATTGTTAGGAAGCTACCAGTCACATGTTTAAAAAGTAGTGGTTTGTTATAGGTAAACTATTTCACGTGTACAATGCACTATTATGTATATAGGTATTTACTGGATATCCTAAGCACTAAAAAGAGTGAACTGTGAATCTGTGTTTTTGCGTGCACTAATGTGAGTATGATATGTCTGTGTCACGTAACTTACTAACTACAAACAGATAATGAGAAAAGCAGACCGCATGCTGAGATTTAGGAAATATTACACATTTCGGTAATAAACTTAAAAGTATGTACTAGTGTTTGCCTTGCGAGTAAATCTCGTTGAACTTTTGTAATGTGCTCGCTTTGCTGGATACTAGGAATACTTCATGATAAATATTAACTAGTATTTCTACTGTATACAATAAAGTGTCCTGCCTCATCATCTTATTAGCATTCCCTAAAATTATCCGTTAACAGAATGCAAATTCTCCACAGACAGGAACATCAGGCAAAACATGCCAGGAGCTTAGTTTAAGGATGAACTGTAATTGAATTCTCAATAAAAGACAGAAATTGACCCAGATTCAATTCAATGTTTAACAGAATTACTTTTCTATGCCCTAATCTTTAGTAAAAGGAGTTTATTAGTGTACATGTATCTACTAATTCTAAAGTAGTGCAAAGCCACGATTAGACAAATCATCATTTTGCGGTTTTCTTGCTTTGCTGCAATTACTGTAATTAGTATAAATATAATCAGTTGTAAGTACAATTTCTAATTTGCTAATGGATTTCTGCATTCGCTTGCTATTTTATTACCAGAACCCTGTAGCAGCCTACTCAACTGAAGAGAACCGAGAAACACCTTGAAAGTTATCATTGCAATGTTTCATTTAGATTTCTATTTTATTTTCCAGTAGCAATAAATCCCTCAGATCACATTTCCCAACACAAGCTTAATTTCAGGCAAGAAACGATGTCAAGTTGAGTTCAGTGGGATTTACTTTCCCGAGAAACAATTTCCGCATTTCAATCTCATTGCGAATTCTCACTGTGCTTCCATATTCCGTCTTAGTGCCTTATACCAGTACAGTAAATCCGCGAAAGCAATATTGAAAGAATGTTGTATTATAATACGCAGTGTAAACTGTATACTTATTGCGATTCTAAATTCAGACAGTTTTGCGTGTATACTTGAGAGATCTTGCAATTAGATAAGTTTTTCGTATACTACTATTAGTACTTTAATACACAAACAGATATTCTTATCAATTTAAGCATGTAAACACTAAACGCATTGAATATAATATGTATGAGCAGTATTGTAGTCGTGTGCTGTGCACGTTTTATTAGGTTGACAGATTGTGGAGCACCACAGGAAGAAGACAGAATGAATATATGTCTGGAGTAATAAATATGGGATTACAATGGAGGGATGTATTTACAATTTGGTAGTAAAATAAAACAAAAGAGGCAGGAATTTTAGAATAAGAGTAATAAATCTATTGTGTCTAGAACTTGAACCCTTTTCAAAGTCAGCGATGTTATGTTATGTCATGGAAGTAAAACAAGTCAACTAGAGTCAAGTCAGACCATTGAAACTGAAACCGTAGTTGTGCATGACAATAGAACGCGATCGGCAATGCAATCGAAAAAAGAAACCGGAGACGACACAAGAAGATTAAGGCATTCGTTCTCCTTCAGACTCACAGATTTAATTTCTATGCATTCATTCAGTCCACACTGTTATCTGGAAACCAATCTAAGACCTAAATTCAACTGGAACCTTAATTGCTTCCAGTGCACTTTTATTTGAACCGTGCATATGTTAGGGAGCGTACATATACTACGAGGACTTTTTTTCGACGATTTTTGACCCCCAGCCCCCCTTGAGGACTACTTCGCAGCATTTAGCCATCTTGTAGCACATAAGGTGAGGACATTTCGGGTACCCCCCCTAAAGTGGTCCTCGTAGTATATGCACTCTCCCTTACACCATGGCTTGGAAAATTAACTGCATTTATTAAAAGTAATGTAATGTAATTATTGTATTAAAACACTCTAAAATTTACAATTGCCCTTAAAGTACTATGATTAATTTTTACTATGAATATTAGGGAATAAAATCGATGTAAGTAAAACTGGAAATACATGCTTCCCTTGAAAAGTTTCCTCCTTGGGTTTGGGAGCAGTACTAACAAAGAAATATCTGCTAATGAAATTGTGCTTCATTTCTCTCTTCGGGAATGTTTTACAGTGTTTTTATGGATTTCTTGAATTACTTTAATAGTGCTACTATTTTTCTGCTTCGTTATAGGAGGATAAACACTCCATTTATTCTGAATTCTCTACATCACGTCCACATTCGTTTGCTTACAACGTAGATTTAGCATTTGCATACCTACATCTGATTTGCTTGCCTTTTAGTGCGGGTAGAAATCCTGAGGAATACACTTGGCCTTTCTTTACCTCGTCGTCATATATATTGCAACGGTAAGTAGGAAGAGTGCTAAAGTGTCGCGCTGTATAATATTGGCATATCACTCGGAAATCTGTGAGAAAGAGAGAGCAGAGTATTAAAGTGCATAGATTCGCCAACGAGGCTAACTTTCTGTGTATTTTGTGTGTTTCTTGCCGTTTGTAGAATTGGTTGGGTTGACACTACAGGCGAGTAGTTACAGCTATACGGATGCTGCTAAATGGCCATTAGACAGCATTATGACTGCGACAGAGGCAATTTTAGCGGACAACTTTTGTCTAACTATTTTCTGGAAGTGGAAAGAGGAGCGCTTAGCAAGTGTGGATCTTAATCTTAACTGGGATCCTTTGCAGCTTGGAAATTTGCTTGAAATTTAAGATAGCACTTGCACAATTCCCGTGAATTTCGGATATCCTATCTGCATACTTACTTACACCAAACCTACATATTGGCCCATCTCTCTCTCTCTTTTCATGCAAATGTCAAATTACTTTCTGCATATAAATACGCGTATGCATACATACGTACGTAAAGTGTGTAGAGATCGCTTCCCTGTGTAATACACATTACACGGTGTAATCTCCTTAAATAAATAAAACCGCTCTCTGGCCACCACATCAAAATCACAACATTCTAACTTGGCAAATTTCCGGTTTCTTTAATTGTTTTTATAATTGCAAAGAATGCGGATTTTTACAAGATTCACATTTTTCCTTTTCAAATCTTTGAATCTCATTTGCATACTAATAATGGTGTGTAACAGCCTCCGTATAAAATTACTTCAGTACATTAATTTATTTCTTGTACGCATTCCGCACAAGTACATATTATGTGCTATATACTGCTGGATAGTGTTGGGCTGGGAGTAGGCAGTCCGTAAAGACTCTATGCAATTAACTAAAAGGATTTCGTATCATAAATAGCAGTGACATATTTGACTTTAAGTATCATAGGAATTATAGACATTAATTAGCGTTGTAATTTAGTGCAAGGAACGAATGTTTTCCTGTGTTATCCGTTTGGCTTTCCCTTTGCACTGCACAACACACCACAATAGTAATATCTTTATGGAAATGTTTTTCAGTCTCCCAACTTGCTTTCCATTCCAAATGCATTTCGTGTGCAACGAAACAAAACGAAACGAGCACATTACATTAGCACAATTATTTTCCTCAGGCAATCAATAAACGCACCAAATGATTTCGCACTTTTTGCATGCAAAGTGCACTCCTACAGCATAATTTCACCTAAATCAGCCTAGGAAAGGTTAACCAAGTTACACGTCTACCTAGTGTTTACCTACCTGATACAACTTAAATATATTCAACCACAAAAAGACTCACTCATGGCTTGAACTACTAACACATCAACAATGCTTTGTAATCCGACTACTGCATTGTCATGTTCTCATGTCATTCTCCCATTCCTCCAATAGTGCAATATACATTTTATCTCGGAAAGGATTTTCACGCAGAAAAACTAAACAGTTACTCCGTTAGATACTCGTACTGACATTACCTGCTACAGGACCAATGTTTTCCTACATAATTAGGAAAAACCAACTTAAATACACAAGAAAGCTAATTACTTAAAAAAATGTTACGCCATTTTCATGTTTAGGGTCTAACTTTTAAGTATAATTTTTAGTAAAATGGCTGATTTAGATATCACAGAATCACAGTTAGTTAAATGACGTAGATGGTTTGGTTTGGTTAAGTTTTTATAGAGAAAGATAATGTTGTACCTTAGCAATTTTCATCCTTGCGCTACAGTCTCCCTAATTTTCTTGGTATGATTAAGAGTGTCGTTTTACAGAAGGTGAATTTGCTAAGCATTCATTTCACGGATTTTCCTTCATCTTATCTCCACCGACTCTGCCTTGGTTAAACTACAAGAGGACAACTTTAATTGCCGTGTAATGTCTCAGTTGATGAAATTATTAAAGTAGAACGAATTTTGCGCCTGGATTCACGACTACTTAAGAAGTACTATATTTAAGAGATGAGACTCTTAAAACGACCTCCATTGTAGCAGGCAGACGCTAAAACGAAGTGGAGGATGGTTACAAAGGATATGCAAATGAATAGGTTGTGTGTGCAGTGCGTGTGTAATTCAATTTTATAATATTATTTATACGTTTACGAAGTGAAGGCCTCCTTATTCGCCGTAAAATAATGTAGTAGATAGAACTATCGTAAACTCACAATCAGTCTTCTCCTCTGATACTCCATAATCTCATCACGTAGCCATTAGGTGTATCAAAATGAAATGCTATGAAAGGAAAAGCATGGACCTTGCTTGCAGTTGCAGTGACTACCCTGACTACCTGCCAAGCCAACAACATTGTTATTCGTTAGCATCGCCAGACTTCAGTTCAGACGTACACAATATTAGACGTACTACTACTCAAGTTATAAACGAACCTAAGTACCTAATTGTACTCCTGATTGAAGTTCTTAATATTATATACTATGCACCATTAGCAATGAAACGTCCTTGCTTCACTTTAAACTTAAAATCTTTCCAGGCTTTCTATCGCCCTCAGACAAAACTATAATAACAATCATGGAGAAGCCAGACCACCCGTAAGAAGTTCCAACGAAAATGGCTACACTCAAACAAAACAACTTTTCTTCCCTTAGTTTCTTTATTCACTTCAATTTCAATCCAATTAGCTTTCATCTACCTATTATAGAAATAACCACCCCACAATCTTCTAATGTCTAATACTCCATATTTACATGTATCTTTTCTCTGTGAAATTAAATATGTCCGTTTCCATCCACTTCATTTTTCTATTCAATATTCCCTTTACCATACAATAATGAAGAGATATATCCCTATTTGTATTGCATACTATGAAATCTTTCATATAATAAATAGTACGAGTTTTGAATTACGATTGGAGTGATGAGTTGCAATTTGTTCATTTTTCCGTTAACAAACTTCCTCTGTGAAAATGAATAGTGCAGAACCTGTAGCAGGGATTTTTGAGTGCACACATGGCTATCGGAGTGGTACTGGAAGCTGAAATGGTAATTTGTGTAGTACACTATAATTAACACGTCATATCAGTTGAGTCCAGTCATAGAGTCTCAGTTAGTCGCTGCCTATAAAAGACTATCCGTTGAGCAATTGAATTTCCTCTGGAGAATTTCCATGAGAAATTCAATTCTGTTCCATGTCTAATCTCTTGGTTGAATCTAGAAGCTCGCTCTTCCGTTCTAGGCTTACGCCTCGGTTTACACAAGTTCGCCTCTCTAATTACCAACAGGGAATTTTCATCTCTCACTAAATCAAATGTAAGAAATTCTAATATAATTATAAATTGTTAAACAAAGTTTCGAATCCTAAAATCAAAAGTTATATATCACAACTACCATAGTTTTTGTATGTCTTATCTGTACTTAATGCAATAAGTAAAAGTTTGTAAAGTGGCCATTGAGAATTGAGCTAAAGTATATTTCATCACATCCTAAAAATAAATATCTACATTCTCCCCAAGTTTTCTGTTTGTTCATTATCATCATGCTAAATAAATGCTTTTACAATTTACAAAGTTAAACGAAACAACAGAAACCGCTTTCCCTTTCTATAACTCTTCATAAATATTTACTACTGTTTGCAAAGAATGTCTTATGTCTGTGCAGACAACCTCCTTCTCGAAAGTTGAATTATACTGAATAATGTAATTTGTATTGTATTACTTCATAAAGGATTTCTTCCCCAAGTTCTGCATTGTATGACATTGATAATCAATTTCTACTTCCTTTCCGTTATATTGTGTTAGGCTTCTGAAATAATCGTTGGTCCATATTCCTATTTCGCTATTTCTTCCTGGCGATGAGTGAGAACATTACAAATTGTAATAGCTTAGCCGAAGGCAAATGCACATCTCCACTCCACCCTAATTTCCAAACTAATTACAGTCTTAAGGCAAATTATTCCACATAATAGTACAAAGGCATTAGCCCACTTTATACTAATTAAATAATAATATGATTACCATTCTATTGTATTGCATATAGCATTATTTTCAGATCCCATTATGTATTTAAATGATAACGTACCCATAAAACAATAATTGCCACATGTATCTAAACGATACACACTAATTACAGTTTGTAGTACCATTTTTTCATCAATAGAAAATGCCCTAGCATCATAGCATCATATTCAATTCTAATATCTCATCTTGTCATTTCACGTTCAGTCAACTGAAGGAAACTCATATTTATTTCCTTTGCATATTTGGATATCACATTAAAACCCCTTACAGTTAAACAGGAAGCATATACTTAGCAATTTCCCAAATGGAATTTTATATTAATGAGTAATATAAGACTAATAGGTGAGTGAGTGTAGTGTACCTGTGCCATTGATCTTGATCCTGAACTTGAACTCGTTATAGAACAGGAATACAACAAAAGTAGTCTGTGATGATGTATGCTCCAGTCTTTGTGTATTGCATGTAATATGCAAATAAAAACATAAAGAGAAAATGTTCGTGATAATAGATGTAGAATTTCTAATTCCAAAGTAATTATTCCATTCCTAATTGACTTTTTATCTTTAATTCAAATCTCATACTAAATGAAGTCTCAGAACATGAATATTCATATGAATATAAAATTTGACCATACCTGTTTGTCGTTTTGTCACATTTTACCCTTTATGCTGCATTCTTCCAAATAATCAAGAACATTTCTCTACTACTATGTATCTTATCTGCAATGTCTTGTACACTCTGTTTTAGACAAGCGAACTCAAATATGGAGGGGGTTGACTGCCAACTGCCAACAAATAGTCAGCCCAAAATAAGCGAGAGTACTGTAAGTTCTTCTTACCTGTAAAAAGAAAAAATAAAATATAGGCATTAATAATATTATTTGGAATCAGTAAATAATCAGTAAATAATATTATTTGGAAACCTGGATAAACATAACAATTAGAAAACTAAATTTTCAACCTAAATGACTGTTTTCTGTTTCTTTTCAATTATTACTTATTGTTACAAACGTAGATGTATGATTGATATATGCGGTATACATACACATATACATACACATACACATACACATACACATACACATACACATACACATACACATACACATACACATATACACACACATACACATACACATACACATACACATACACAATTTGTAATTTTACGATATTTACCGCACACTGCAAACGTGCAAACTGCCATAAATGAAAGCAATACTGATCTTCACGGTGGAATTAAGAATTATTGGATTACAATATGTAAGTACACAGAAGAGACAATATTTTTGTGCACAAAATATGTCCATATTCGTGTTACACACTGTACAAATAGGGCATAAAACTGAAGAATTAACAAATCATAAATTACAATTTACAATCACAAACTACTTCAGTTTTGATTAAATTACAACAGTAGCGGCACTTGGGAATAACGGTTCATTGCGTGTAAATCAGATAAGGAGGCGAGAAAAGGGCATAAGATAGACGGAGACCTTTGCAGATGACTCCGGCCGCTTTCATATACTATTTATTAGCTAATAGTTCCAAGGGCCCTGTAAGTATAATGGATGAGATCAATACTCATCTACGCCTAAATTTTGTGTTTCAGAAGAAAATAGCTGCAGGCTTTCCAAAAGTTTAGGGCAGGATGATTTTGTGATCGTTAATTGCACTTTATGATTTTTGCCCTAATTTTTTCATATTATTATCGATTGTAAGTATGCAAAGTATCCATACTACTCTTCATTAATGGATCCTGGTTATGACAGTTTTACTCACATTTCCTTTTCTTGAATGTGCATGTAAATATGTATTATGTCTTCATTAAGGAGAATTTATTTGGTATGGGGGCATGAAGAAAAGCTTAAAGATAAGGCAGAGGATGGACAGAAAGGACCGAGCTGCCTACACATGCAAAGCATTCTCGTTTGCATTATGACCATATAAATTTGAAGCTCCTCTCATTTGTATTGGGTTAGAGAGTGGTTAGGATGACTATTTACTTATGTGTGTT
This sequence comes from Yoshiicerus persimilis, assembly GCA_020352615.2. Taxonomy (NCBI): domain Eukaryota; kingdom Metazoa; phylum Arthropoda; class Collembola; order Entomobryomorpha; family Tomoceridae; genus Yoshiicerus; species Yoshiicerus persimilis. The sequence goes on from CM036941.2 coordinate 44,633,455, forward strand.
GATGTTTTCTTTGTACTCCATGTTATCTGCTGCTCTATTCGACATTCAGTTCATGTCCCAGTCGTGTGTCACGAATCTTCTCTGCCATACCGGACCAGACTACTTACACTCACTTCATATGTTATTACTAGGTTTAAGCCAAGCATTACGATTACTATATCGCTTTTTATTTTTCCGATAAAAAGTCGTACCTGGTAAATAAACATTAGAGATTTTGTCTTATACCAATTGAATTACAACCAATGCAATATTTCCAAACGGCTGAATTTTCTACTGGTTTATAAAACATACTACATGCTAACCAAAACTCATTTTTTAATTCTTTATTTTATTACCCACTAGCTGCATTTTCCGATAGAGTACAGATAGACGTGCACTCAACTGTCATAAAAACTAGTAAGGAACTATGCAATTCCCTATAATAAACATCATTTCCCTATAGATATAAATGGACATTAAATATTCTTACAACTTTACCAATTACTTGTTTAGATAGATTTTTCTTGTTCTTCCTTCTGTAACGTCACCTTATTACTTTTAAGTACACATGCGAATTGAGAACTTGAAAAACTAACTTTTGAGCATCTGCCTTCCTAATCATATTGAGCACTTAATGTTTCGTATATAGGAGAACTAACATAATGCACAGTTGCATCTTAAATCACTCAAAAATCCCCATTCATGTCACTAACATTAACGGAGAAAATATTTTTTACTCATTAATGCAATTTTTCTACGGATTTTGATGTGCAATAAGATTATTGAAAATTATACCTTTCCCTTACGAATGTCCTGTATCTTTTCGACATCGATACAAATGAATTTCAATCTAGTTAACGTATTAAAAGTCCATCATAATTAAATTTCACAATCTTTTCACTTTGTTTTTTAAGTCAGACCACAAACCAAGCAAACCTCAGGAAACTGAGTATTGAAAATTATCTTTTTAAAGAAAAGAGTTATTGTTCATCTGTGAGTTGAGTTCCTTCTCACGCCTAATTTGTGGCCAAGCCATCACGGCACGGATTTATTTCCGTCGATTACTGTTCGGCTATCTAATTTGCTATTATTCTATGATTATATATTAGTACTATATTCTACTATTTGGAAGAACGTCTAATTATTAAGGACAGAGTTACAGATAGTCCTAAATAGCAAGAAAGTTTCCGTGAACTGTCTACATGTAGAAATACCGTATCAATATCACATAAAGTGTAGACAAGTATAAAGTATAGAAAAGAGAACCAATTAATCGGATAACCTAATGCTCTTCTTGTTTGCTGAAGAACGTTAGCTCGTTAGCGAATATAAATGTCTTATCATCAGAAATTGGGAGCATGGTTGGTGGAGATATAATATAGTTTTGTTTGACATTAATTTCTTTGTGAACCGCCTTTGTTACCGTTTATTCTGCAATTCAGTTCACGCACTCATCAGCCAAGCCTGTAAAAAGCCGAACTTTTCTCAGTCACCTCAGGATGTTTCTCTATCATAATCATAATGTCTATATTAGTAATACCCTACCCATATCGTATTACTAATGAAATGAAACCTGTTAGAGGATAAGATTTCTGACTTGGTTTGGTAATCGTAATGGAGCAATCGTAATGATGCGCTTTGTGCAGTTTTAGCAGGCAAAGGCCAAAAGAAGGAAAGCCAAGCAATACTAATGGAATTTTTACTTAATTATATTTTTCTAAAAGTAGAACAGAACAGAACATATGATAAGCGTTATTTTATTGCAGGAAAATAAAAAATCATGTTTAGCATATAATATAGCTGCGCTGTACTTATTACTGGACTGATAGTGCTTGGTACAACATGGGAAATGTATTATGATTACTTGTGTAGTGTTGGCTAATAATGTAACGATAGGTACTACTCAAAGGTAGACATAGTTTAATGGAATGGACGTTACTGCCTAAATGATCACACGAATGCTGAAAATAAAACAGAATTGAGAAGGAGGAGATGAAGACGAGACCTTATAAAGAATAATAATCAGCAAGAGACGTAAAAGATGAAATACTCGTCCATGTTCCAATTATTACTGGGCGTGGAGGACTCACGTTCACGTTTCCTATACAATACCAATCTCCCTAGTGTCTACTCCTATACGTGGCTAGTAACTATCAACCGAAACATTATTGCACCATATTATATGACTTTTCTAGAAGATTATATACAGAAATACAAAATATAACTCTGTATTCTATTAACCTGCTTATTGGCGACTCATCTTATAAAGCAAACGAAGAAAACTTAAACCACAATAATAATCACAACATAACAGCTAGACTGTGAAGAGGGTTTAAAGCATCTGCAAAGAAGTACAGGAACATAAAACATATATAGTGGAGTGATTCCATGGGATGGAATTGATTGTGAAGTTAGCCTACATACTTGCCACTTACTTCTTCGGTTTGGTGGGTTACAGCATTGTAATATTATGTGGACAGTGGAATCACTAATGTAGACATGAACTCTATTCTGTGCAGAGCTAACCAAACGAAGAAGAAATAATGAAGAAAACCAAAGCTCAAGCTATCTAACCAAAGCAAACATTAACTGTGATGAGACTGAGGAGTGCCGTTAGCCATGTCTGCTCACTTCTTTTCTCAACTCGACATTATTGGCATGAAAAATTACATTCTATTGTAAATTGTTAATATTAAGACTTCAATTGTCTACAGAGCAGAGATCCCCAGTTCGTTTTGTGGCTTAATACCTATTTCGTATTACTGGTAATAGTAACATATTAAAAACGTGTACACAAACTCAGTTGGTATCGGTAGCTAACTTTCTACTACCTATAGGGATAGATATCAGTGATTCATTCTGTAATACAGTATTGAAATACCAAAGAATAATTGAATGTAGTTACAGGTACTAACGATAAGTATTCACAGTAAGAATCTAATGGACAAATTACATTACATAGAAAATCTGCTCCATTTCCAATGAATATTTCTTTAATGTATTTCGTATGGTGAATTCAAGTGCTTCAATTTCTGTAGTATACCTATCCAGATATCTTTTCATCCCAATTTAGTATTTCGAAGGAAATTGTCAGAGAATTATTCCACGTTTGTCCCCCATAGGCATACATAATCATTGATATCATCTGATCAGATTCCTCATCAGCGTTCTTTTCTCCCTTTCCAACTAACTAGAGTTGCAAGCCTAGAAAATCCCTTTTCCAACAGATAAGTAATGCATTTCAGCATTTGCCTACAGATTCTTAAACATTACAAGATTTTTTCCTCTCAAAGTTTCTAGCAAATGAAACTACATTTCCGGAAACAAATTGCAGAGTACGATGCAAAAGTAAATACTCAATATCTGTAGCAGAATATTACTCCAAATTACAAAGGTTTTATCATGTAATAATGTTTAACGGTTACTTTTTGTACAGATGAAAGCTTGCACATTCATTTGAATCGCATTGTAATAATATCAATATCCTCTGGGCCACTACTATTTATGTTTTATCTCCCTCTCACAATTCAACGCAGTTGTAATAAGATGGAATAAGATTTTCCAGGCTGTTTTTATCTACGTACTCTCATATTATTTTCTCTGTGTAAATTATAACTCCCTACTACTATCTTCAGTATCGATTTATAATAAAATGCAAAATACAATGAAGACTAACAAGTGTAGCACAATTTGCCAGTAGTCCCTATTCCATGCATTACTAATAAGAATTATGTAAGTAATATTATCGGAAAAATAAACAAAAGTGTAGAAGAGCCTTAGAGAGCAATTTGCCTGTTCATCGCTAGTATTTCAGCTCTGAATGTTTCTATTACCGCTGGGCAATCTCAATCATTGTTTATCAGTTTATCGTATTATTGCATACGACCCTTCGTTTACTTTACAATAATGTGCATTCATATTGTGGACAATGTAAACAAATGTGTTCTATACCTATAACATTTATAACTGCTACATAATGTTATAAACTGATACAATGTAAAAATTTTGTATATTTTGCTTTCTAGAACAATAGTACAACTAAATCAATACAGCATAGTTAAGGCAATGATTATCTCACAGCTACAATTTTATGCTCTCGGCCTGAGTCTGGAAGTCTGGATCATAGAAATTTCATCAGGTTTTGCATTTGGATTAGCTATCCATGTTTCATGTTTAATATTTAAAAAGCAGTATACATTTATTGTAGGGAGAGATTCAAGAAAACATATTTGCAGTGAATGTTGTTGATGTACATTAATTTTATTTATGGGTAGTGCAGGTAAAGAAAGCACGTAGAACTATGAAAGTATCAATAAAGAGTACGTGCCTTAAATTATTGCTTGTTGATTGAGTGCTGCATCAATTCAAATCTTCTCTACTGTAAAGTAGCATAATTTAATAGAGTCAGTCTCTGTACAAACGAATTGAACCCCTGAGACAAAGTCAACAAGATTATTAGAAATTTGAATAAATCTTGTTTGACTCCCGCATTAAATGATTGCGTAATTTCATGGCACCCTTTTAATACTACTCGTATTAACATACTGCACACATACACATAACAATGGTGGTAATTTTACTGCTATATTATAATATTAGTGGAAGAGCAAAAGAGTACCTACTACCTACATAATAACATTGTATGCATAATCGATGTCTCATGTTATAAAATAGTATTCATTGTTATATGGTTGAATAATGATATAAATTAAAAAAACCTGTATTGTAAATATGTGCTTAGTAGTTCTCTAATGTATTGTGCTGTGTACGTGAAGTGGGACAAAAGTATTTTTGGTTCACTTCAGAAGTAGTAGCAGTTTTATTCGGCCGAACAATCGATAGGTGGAGTTTTACTACATATTAATTTATTATTACGGCAGTAATAGGGATGTAGGCTAATTGGCTAACTGCTAGTGAATGTGGACAGTTGGCGTTTAGGAACTCACATGATTCTTTGGACATTAATTTTGCGCAAGTTGAGAAAGATGTGGATGTTGGGACGATGTGACACAAAATAGATTTGCATGTGAGTACCGCTAATGCACCGCAACATACATCGCTAACCAAGCCAATGCTAACAAATAATTGCAAACCAAAACCAATCTAAAGCAAACCACTTCATGTGTGGGTCGCAATCGTTATGGGAAAAGTTCTCACCAGCCACAAGAGAAGTTGAAGCTCCGTAGTATTCCCTACCTAATCCTTATATCTCATGTACACAAACAACTTGTTTTTGTTTTGCAATATTTATTATGCGTATTAGTAGTATGTTTACTATTTGCCACGTATAGCAATCCTTCAAACCTTTAGAGGTGAAAAACTGCATCAGACTTGACTTTCCCAATAGTCAACATAATACAACGCAAATAGCGTCGTCCTCAATTTACGTTCTTGCGTTGCATTGCATTGCACCGCTCTCAGCTTTATGAAATCTGAACATAATGCGGACATGCTGAAATAAACCTGCATAGTGCTTGTAAGAGGGAAACAAGAAAACTCCACCGTAGAATGCAAAATACAGAGACAACACTGAGTGCGTTGTATAATTGTTATTATTAACATACAATACTTCCTGTACATAAATGAGCTAATTTTTATGCCCTTACTGTGTAGCACGTGTTACTGTCACATCTCTTTGCTTTTTCCACAATGCATAGAATTTTGGCTAAGAATCTTGCAATGGTGTAGCTTGGGACTTTTATTTCTATGAATAGATATCTAATTCCAAGAATAAATTAATATTATTGTAACGAGCAAATTACGTCCCCTGATTAAGCAACAATATTATAATTAGATATAAAATATCACACAAATTGCTCATATATATTCATGTACTTTGTATTCATGCTTTTAATAATGTTTATATAATTGTTTCGATAGATTAAAGTGGACATTCTTAGCGATGTAAGGAAAATCCTGAGTTCAAAACGGGCAAGTTTGGTTGAAGCACTTAACGGCAGCAGAATATTTAATACATTGAATAATTACATTGACCATGATAATGTACAAATATAAGACAACATATTATATTGTAGCAAGCTGTGATTTGAACATAAATTACTTATATATGTTGTAGCTACATACATATGAATATTTACGTTTGGAATAAGTAGACAATGATTCAACACGAATTGTTATGAATTTGTGTTCTGAAATTACAATTGCCTATATTACATATACAAGTTAGCATAATGTTAAAGGGAACATGAAATGTAAATGCCACAGGATAGGATTCTGCTTGGTTGTAGTCTGCTGTGTTACCTTGCTTAGATATCTATGTTAATGTGGCTTACCGTCGTGGTGTCCGACTTTGTTAGCACATGGAATACAAACACAAATCTACATGCACAGGTGTAAGATACCATTATAGTTTAACTTCACCTAAAGTAAGCATAATCCTGCACTGTAATTTACAGCCAAACTGAATGTAGTACAAGTGCAGTACAGAACACCAGCAACAGAGAGTAGTACAGCAAAGAAACAAATGAACGCAATGCAGTAAAAAAATTGATGTGCTAACCTAACTGTTGTCTTTTTCATTTTCCTTTTTTTCGTGTGCCTACACTGTCTACGTTTATTTGTTGTGTTTTTTAGGTAGTAGCTTATATAGTGTGATTAGCTCCTCGCTCGTGTAACCGTCGCAAATGTAAATACCGTTTTGCTTCATTTTAGGGTAGTAAACTTGTAAAGCTTAAATGAACTCATCTTTAGTGTAGCCACTAATATCAAAGATAAATATAAGATGTAATAGAGTAACACTTGTCTGTATTGTATCACAGTGTTTAATTGCTTGTTAGAGGGGTATTGTTAAAATTCACACCGTTTCTTCAGTCGACAGTAAGTCTGACTTGTATGCTCCCAAATAGTGTGCCCATCTTTAAACTATTTCCTTATTTTGGGTACAATTTTTTTTCTAAGTGATCCTACCTAGTCAGGTACATTCAGAGGTCTGTAATTGAGTTACTGTTACTGTCAGTACCATCGTACACAGGTTAAATAACACGGGAACTGCCACTCAGTGCACTCATACTGTAAATACGGCTATAATTATCTTTGTGGCAAAAAGTGAAGCTCTTCTTTACTTCCGCAGCGTGAGACTGCGAGTGTGAGTAACAATTTAGTTTATATGTTGCAGGGATGTGCAAAATTAACTGTATAAATAAGCAGTGCAGTAATAAGAACATGGAAAATGGAGTACGTAACATAACTAGAGGCTGTTATGCATGCAGAACTTGGGAATATTTTAAGGTTTTAGGTCAAACTTAGTTTTACAGAAAAAAGTGGCCTGTCTGTTTGCATCACCTGCACAACACAATGTGCACGCGACTTCAATTCCCTTTTTTATGTTCTCTACGTGTACAAAAACTACTAAACTTTTCCTTCTTTTTATTTCCTTTGAGACTGCACGACTTATTGTTTAAAAAGTATTTTCTGCAAGCACTTCCTTAATATCTCTTGCTGATTATACCCTAAATTCTTTCAGTTAGTACAAATTGCAATTATTAGCAGTAGGGTATACAGTGTTTTTGCTCAAGATGTTAATAAATGATCTACCATTCCTAAAATACTACAAATTCCTTGAAGAATAAATACACTGAATCTTGAAATTAAGTAAAGAAATCGATTCCCGAAACAGTTTATTGTTTACTGTAGTCGTAATATTATTTTCAAGTTACCACACAACCAGAATTATTGTAGACCAACCGATAAATATAAGCTGTATTTCAATCGTTATACAGTAGTAGTACTACCTATATACCTATAGTAGAGGCTACAATAAGTGCCACAAAGTTAGGTTACAGGATTACAAGATACCGAAAAAGTGCGTAAAAGGAGAACACTAAAATCGGTCGATTTGTTGAATTTCATGGAAAAAAATGGTTAACGAAAGAACGTTGTTAGTGTTATAAAAGTTATAGCACACGTATTTTTGGCATGTAGTTTTTAAATGACCGTTCTGGTATTCTGAAGGCAGTAGGAAATGTGGGAACCTTAGCCTCAAATTGAAGGAATACTGGGCCTTAATATTTATAGCCTTAGCTTAACTATATGTATCCTATCCTATCAAAATACATTATCAGTTGTGTGCTGTAATGCAATCTATTTGACTGTGGGATAATATGTAGCTGTTAGGTATTGTGTACTTGATTTTTTGGTTTGCTAGCTATGCGGCATCCTTTGGTATGCAACAATACATAATAGATGGATACAACACTGTATCAATTCGGATTTACACGACGATACGAACTTAGTGGGTAGTAAATCGAAAACAGGGCTGTTGGAGGGAACAGAGGAGATCCATAGTTATAAATAAAATAAGGTGCATAGAAGTGGAAATAGAAGAGTGAGCGCTAATAAAATATATAATTTTATTTAGCGTGTATGGAATCGAATGTCTAGAATAGCGGTATAATTCTGGGAATCTGGTCTATAGACCTAAATAGTTGGGAAAGACATACGTGGAATTCCGCGAAGAAGAGTAACCGTTGAGCCAAGACTTTATTTACACCTCACGATAAAAATTACAGGAGCAATTTTCACTTTCCGTTGTTTTGCTGCACTGGAATATTGACTTGGGGCTCGTTTCTGGGATTTAAGAGTGGGAAGCAAACATTGGAAGATACAAAACATAAATACAAGGCTGGAGAATGGAGGAGAGAGGGAATTGTGATGTGAGGAGCAAAAGAAGAAGAATGCTTTATGGGTTTTTATGGGGAGCACTTGACTGGCTCTAATCCCCCACTAAACTGTGAGTGGAGGAGAGAGAGGAGGAACGAAAGTCTCAATAAATTCCTTGTGATTCAGTTAAAACATCAAAAAATAAAGGAAGAAAAGCTTTAAATCTCATCTTACGATGGCTTCCTATATGGGCAGAGGAAACCAAAGGAAATACAATACACTTAACACAATTTACTGGATAAGGTCCTATCAGACCAGATGAGAGCGCCTTTCTTCCTTACATTCAATTCCATGTAACTAACAATAAGTAACAGTGCAGTAGCTTGTCCCTGGAATATGTTACATACACGCGAGTCAGGGAACATGACTGCATATAAATATAATGTCTTCTTCAATCCTCAATGCCCAAGTCAAGCCAAGAAAACCAAATCTTTCTACCCCAACATTTTTATTGTACTTTATTGTTCGCAACTTTGGAAGCTTTAGTGGAAACTTTCTAAATGCATTTATGCATGCATCCGTCTAAAAAGAAAAGATACTCTTTCCCCTAACTAATTAAACCGAAACTAACTCGAATACACCAGACTTAACTTCATTCAACTAACTTAACAAGGAAACAACCCCAAAAAACAACAGAAACCCAACTAAATGTCCAACTAACTATTTGTAATTCTTCTTGTTCTTCTAAGAAACTAACAAAATAGATTTTTTTATACACACGGTAATACAATCATCAAAAGGAGCGAGTAAAGCAATCATTAGCTCCTTCATTATTTCCCAGTATTCCCCAAGATACTAACACAAACTTCGAATTGTATTTTTTTATCTATGTAGGACATGTTATTTGCTAATAATCAAAGTAATGTGGATAAAATATTTGCAATTACATGTGAATGCACATAATAATATACCTAAGTATAATTCCTGATATACCTTAAACCTGGAAACAATAAAATTTTCAATGGGCAGAACAAAAATGGGAAAGCCCCATAAGTTATCACTTATCAGTTAGGAGTCACAGTCTCATTGATATACTCCGTTAGCCTAGAATCAAAGGTTTTACGTTTGTTCAGGTTAAGATATGCACGGATAATTCATAATGATTTCCAACTGAACGAAAAACGACCTTTCTAAATCTCTTTTAGTGGCATGGCAGTAGTTTTACAATTACAGAAGTTGTACTTGTACCTAGTACGGCAATCCATTAGTCGACCACCAAGCTACACTTAGAAACGCTTAAATAACACTGGGTTATGCGAAAATTGGCTTTTAGTAAGCAGAGTACAGATTAGTTGGAAGAACAGCGACAATCTGTCGGTACGTTTGAGTTTTATTGGATTCGTAACCAAAAAGTGGTTATTAGATAATAGAAAAGGTGACTAAAGTGCAAAAACAATTTACGCAATATGAAATGACATGTCATAGTAAGCGAAAAGAGAACAAAAATGTGAATAAAATTAAACGATTGAATTCCGAGAATCAATATAGTATTCATTTTTATGCAAATTTAAATGGAATAATTTCCTTATCGTGTGAAAAGGCAGAAATCTACTGCGCTGTGAAGATTTGCTTGTCGAATGTGCAGTAATCCAGTTTATTTGTGATTCACAGTGATGTAGAATTTTTTAAATTATTCAATCTTCGAAGTAGCTTGAGTAGAAATCGTATATGTGTGTGAAATATTACAGTCTACTTTTTAACCATATTTATTATACAGGAATTGAAGTGATGTGAGTGAAGAGTTTTATGACGTGTCAGTAAAGTGAACCTGAATATAGAGAATTGAAAAAATGAGTAAATTTTTCTAAACTGTACATTTACTGATTACAGTTGGCAATTGACATGCTCATTTAGATGATTTTAACGAATCCTGCAACCACTGCGCATAATTTGATGTGACCACACCATACCAACCTTCTCTGTGAAATTAAAGCACAGTTATACATTATTTACCTGTTGACAGGACAGGCAGGACCTACAAACCTTGATTCTTCTCCCCAACACATCATATGTGGGTTTATTTTATATTATTACACTGCCTACTTGATCTTGCAAAAAATTCTCATAAATAAACGGAATATGTCATATTATATTTATGCGAAATACTTTGCCTTGGGATTTGCTCTTTTATTATTTGTAGGCAGCAAATGATATGTCGGTAAAACTGCTAAGGAAATATTACCATTCTTTTCTTACACATGTTCCACATAGCCTGCTTCCTTTTTGTTTCCATTCTCTGCGTGCACATTTAATTTTGTCCCTACGAAACTAGAACTAACGTACGTAAACGAGCATTTAAGTTAAAACAATAGCATACGAAATGCACATAAGAAACGTAAAGGTAGTAAAATTTGGAAAATGTGCGGTTTTTGCGTGAATAACATGCGAAGATAGTTTCCTCGCATTTCTGCAAAAAGAAAATTGTTTTAAACGAACATTAGCTAAAGAACGTAGTTTGGCATCGTACACTTGCTTACTACAAGCATAAGTATCTCAGATCACGTAAAATAACTTCTGTTGTATAGCTGCAGCGTATTTTACATATAGTAGCACCACAGGTTTATTTGTAACAATACCGACCAATTACATATGTCTATAGGGTATTTCTATACTTACTTGGAATATTTTATACCCAATAACTTCTGTATAACAATTGGAAATAGGTTTTGTGAGAGAGGAAACCGCCTGGGCTGGATTGGACTGACAATCTTAACGAGAAAAACCCAAGAATTTTCAAAGCAAAGGAAAATTGGCTGACCACATGTAGATATCTCACAATAAGCAACGAGAATCGGACTGTAGAAATGTTTGTATTGGACAATTAGGCTAGGGCAAGCAACTTACTTCGTTTTCGCTCTATTATCATCCTAGCCTGCTTAAGATTCTTTACTTAAGCGTCCTACCACATGTAAAAAGCGTTTTATTTCTAATATTGCAGTGTGGAGCAACTGCAAAGGATGGATAACGAATGAATGTCAATTCAACGTCGATTTTGATGCAGAGCGTGTAATAAACTCAAACAGAATGGACTGCACTCAGATTTCTAGTTCCTCTCTGTTGGATATTTCATTCCATCCAAATGCATTCCTCTGTCTCTGGACTGCACAAAACCCTATAGCTATGTGATCGTAATCTCTAATATTGCGTCTTCGTTATCTTAAGTAACGTCTTCCCGTGATGCACAGTAATAATACTCATGTGTAACAAGTCATTACTACAATTACGCCACATTTACATATGTACCTACTAATGATATTTTGGATGTTGGCATTTACGCTTCAAGTTATTACTTATTTATTGCTACCATCTTTAACACACTGGAATGATTTACTTACTTGTCATAATAACGAAATAAAACACAATCTTCTCGCATTTACAAAACAAAGATTTTCTAAAAGTAGTGTATCTATTTAATTCGTCTTCTTTACTGTAATAAATATTAAAATAATAAAAATATAAAACTTTTTTGTTCGCAGATTAAGTAAAAAGGGGGCGAGGGAAAATGGATTCTCTAAAAATGCAATCTTCTAAATGGATTTACCTTGTTGAGAATTAGGTATATTCCTTGATTTTAGAAGGTAGAAGAAGGTATTAATTTTTGCATATGAAATGATTTTGCTTAGAAAATGTAGTTCTTGAATTCAACGTATTATATTAATGAGTTTTGACATAAAGAGTTACGACTTTAATGAAAATGAAAAGAAATGAATTTTATTCATTAGTGGTCTGTTGTAAGTTTGGTAGAAAATGATAATATAATTGTGTATAGTTGACAGAGGAAATATTTTGTAGGACGACAATGATAATAGTTGAGAGTTGAGGGATGCACTTGCCTTGTGGAATACAAGATAGAGTTGATTGCAGAAAGAAGAGTGAATAATAATAAGGAAAAGAAAGCATTTTCACGCTTCGTGATTTAAGTTGTCGTCAGAATGAGCGTTTCTTTGAAAGAGTAAACAATACGTTTGTAAATTAATATGCAGACACAGAGATCAGCTGCAGGAATAATTCGTGATGAACACTGAGCATAGAAAGAGGGAAGTTTTTTAAGTTTCGCTTTTACAAATGGAACAAGACAATTGCGTTGACAAAGACGAAAAGCGAACAAAACCTGGCTAAGATAGAGAAATGTACTTAAGGACAAGTTCAGGGTCATCCTCGGTGTATAACATTGTTCTGTGAACTTTAGAGAACAGAACTTTATATATATATATATATATATATATATATATATATATATACATATTTGTAAAACAAATACTGTCTCAGAAAGAAAAGGGTTTAGTAGATGAATACAATTATAATTATATTATAATAGGAACAGATAAGTCAACACCTGCCTCACAACGGACGTGTTATCTTATTCAGAGTGTCTATATCTCTATGCATTGATAAGATCCTTCGTATTCGTAATAGAACACTTCTTTGTGTTGGGTACACCTCTTATCTTCCCTAGCATCTCATCAGCTCTGTTCATCTTGGTTAGAAATTCGTTTGGATATTAAAGGAACTTTTTGTAAGTTTGAGTTGTCTAAGGAAATTCAAACTGAAGTGACATTGTTGTTTGTGTGTCTCGCACACAACAGCATAAAGGGGCAATAATGTGTTTTTTATGACACGAAGAAGAAAAGAAACGCGACAAAATCTCACACTTGAAATCGTGTACCACTTTTTCTCTCTGAATATCCTTATTCAATATTTCTTCTTTCCGTCTACCGTTTTTCTCTTCCTTGACAGAGTGCTGAGTTGACGTTGACACTGCAACACTAAAATGCATTCAGTGCCTAGACAAATGTAACTACAATCTAATGTAAATACCTAGGAACATTGTACAGCACTATCTCTATATATGCATACAAACACAGTGTTTCCCAGCTCTGTCCATACATGACTCATATATAACTCAGTATAGTCAGTTATTCAGACAGCATGACACACCTTCCATATGTCATCACACAATTTCTTAATAATACTCAACTCAAGACTTCCAAAAAACACTGCACAACATAAACCAATACTCTTTGATGGTAAAATCCTTGAAGGTAACGTTAGAAAATCTTTCTTGAATATTATACTTATATTTACTGATAGTGACTGGTATTCTCGTAACCTACATAAGGTAAGTGTTAGAAAAGATTCAAAGTCCAGAAATCATTCTTACAAGCAAAGTCATGCAATATTTTAAGGGTTGTAATAAATGCAAGAAATCCCCTTCTTGATGTGATGACTTTTGAACTTAGGGAGATTCTTAAGGATATTATGATGAGACGGGAAATATATCAAGTCGCTTTTCTGGAAATTCTCTCATCAAATCAAGTGCCAAAGTCATTTGATGGTGACAAGGACAAGTATACAAACTTTATTTTGCATTTCAAATGCATTGCAAAAGTTGAGCAGGTGAATAGAAAGTTGGCCGTTGCCTTTTCAATAACATTGCAGTGCGTCAACAATAACGTCTCTAAAGCTTTTGGAATACCTTGACTTGTCTGAAAGAAAAGAGATGGTGCTTTTTAAAAGATTGAATTTTTAATTTTACAGGTTCAAAACTTAGTTTCGGGATTACTTATACAATTTTAAACTTTTGTTTTGAAACGTTATTGTTGGTTTGCACTGCTGTTGGATAAGTTAAATGCAACTTGTGTACAGTTGAATAAAAGCGTGCTTAATATACAATAGTAAATGGAGCAGATGTTCTGTATTGTTCTTTTATCCAGATTAGATCTTTGTAATTCCAAGTAAGGCTGATTTCTCCATAGTGAATAGATTTACTAGGTACACGCGGTACAAATAGCAATTTGTCAACTAAGACTAAGATACAGAACTCAGATCGAAAGAGTTGAAAAAACTAGAATATTGCATATGTGAATACTAATCAGGTTCTTAACGAAGTTACTTTTTCATACAAATATTAATTAAATGTGCTGTAGAAATAAATTTTAATTGCAAGTTTTAGTTATTGGTTATACTGAAAAAGTGTTCTAACTGTTAACCTTAGAATGTTCTGAACTTTGACTTTAGCAGTTTCATTTTTTAACAAACAAGTGAGCACAAAGAAGAAGTAAAAGGTGGATTGCCAACAGTTGAAATGAGAAAACCCAGTAGCAGGCTTCCTCAAGAATGCAACATCTCTCTCAGGCTCTCATGAATATTCATAAAACCATTTGGAGACTAACCAACTCTTACTTATTGTTAAGTCAGATTTCGTTTATCTTAGCAATTGCTATATCTCTTGGCATGTTCATATAATTTTTCAGAATATCACGTTTGGTTTATGATTCAACTTTTCTGAACACTGAATTCAGTTTTCATTACCTTAGTGTTACATATACTTAGTAGCTTAGAGTAAAGAAATTACTACACAATTTTCAATAGTGTGGTTGTGTAACAAATTGTCCTGAAACTCAACTAAATGTCTGAAGTAAGCAATAATACACTTGAGTATCAGTATGCATGCACATGACAGCCTACCACACCCTGGTACTGCAAAACACATTAATCTTTTTCTTTGGAAAAAATTGAAACTAAGCAGTTCATAATTGTCAAAAAGTATTTATACTTGTATGCATATGCAGAATCAGGTCTCTACACGTAGATGAATATCCCTAAAATTATGCTCCATTAAATACAGTTGCAAAGTGTAACGGAGATTTTTAATGATGTTTATTCAAATTCCTTTGGAATGAAAGGATTGTATTTTGAATAGCATTGTAAATGTAATTACTCTGCTTTCACTACCTACTTTAATAACAAACACAAACAGTAGAAAAGAAATGAGAAACTCAGTTGGCTTTAGAAAAATTGCATTTCCTAAACCCAATGTAATATTGTACCTACCTAACTCAATTTCAATTATTATTCTGAAGTACCCAACTTCACTGTACTTTAGTAAGAGAAATTTGCAATTAAAATTAAATGGAAATTAAAATCTTGTGCGATATGATGGGATTAACTCTGTTAAACTAATGGTTGTGCAAAGCGAAGCAGCAGAACTTATTTATGTACCTAACTATTTATTTGTTTTCTCTTGGCCATAAAAAGTGATTAACTAGCGACTTGACTTACAGTGACTGAGCCATGACAGTGACATTTACTTGTCAGGACAAAAAATGAAAAACAGCCGTAAAATATTAGTGTGAGGACATATCAATGTGGGTTAATGAAATCTCCATATTTCCTTATGGCCATGGCATAATACATTGTTTTAAAATTTGTTTGCTATTTGTACTTTGCGATGTGCTGTCGCGGACGTCTATCTGTCAGTAAGTTAGTCACAGTCTTGTCTCGTCTACAGAGCTTTAATTGCCAAATAGGAAGTGTGTACATAAAGATAAATGACTTTCGGCTAATGTAAGACTGTAAATAAGCACATTGCAAATACTCTTCACCAGACCCCAGTCATTTCATTGACGCATATTCTCTTTCTCGTTATTCAATGTAGGTTCACCCTTAGATGCTGCTGCTCCATCAACAGATACTGCTGAATTACTTATGTTAGAAGAAATTGTACACTATAGTAATATTACAGTCGATTGTACGTACTTAAGACAGTACAAGACACATAAATGTGTTTTGTATGTAAGAGAAGCGTAATTAAGCAAGTATTATTTGTTAGGAATGGGTATAGAATTACAAGCAAGATACATCCCGAAATTAAACCAATTAAAACACAAGTTAATTAATTTAATACGCTTGTATTTACATCTGCGTCTCGTTTCATCAACCGACAATAAGCAACTAAGCAAACGCAAGAATTTACATAAGACCTAGGACGCAAGTATCTTCACAAGGAATAAATTGTACCACTATTATTTTCCGGACCTAGGATTATTACGCAGATGTACTTTTTCAAACAAGGTTAAACAATTTTAAAGTTGCAAATAATTGTTTCAAAAATTCGGTAATGTCTACTTGTCTACAACCGGTAATGACAACCGCTGCAATATTCTACCATAGCCATGATTCTACTAAAAACTATAAATAGAGTAATATTAGCATGTATAAAGTGTATCTTTATATGGCAAAATGAAAACTGTTTTTAGAGCAGCGTTTAGTTTAGCTTTGCCTATCTGCTTTCCCTTTCAGCTATTCATTTTTGGATTCGTTTCTTGTTAGCTGGTAATAAGTGAATTGGACTGGATTGGAGTTGACATGAGATTCGCAAAAGACAATCCGTATCTTATTTGTATCATTAATTTTGCGTCTGTTAGCTACATTACGATTCGCTATGATTGTCAAGCACAGTTATAAATTACAGTCAGGCAGTCGAGTCCAGCACAACGAAACAAGTTCAGTTCAGTTGGGTTTTAATTCAGCCCTTAAGTATGTAACGTAGAAATAGAACTCGAAGCCAAAGCCATCAACATCAACCAGCAAACGAACGGATGCAATGAAACGAATAAAATAGAAGACAAGATGACAAGGCAAAGGCAAAAACGCCCACAGAACTTTTCTCTCCCGCTCCTTTACATAAACCAAATTCCGCTATCCTGTGCAATGCTTTATGATTCTACCAGATAGAAAAAGCGAACAGATACTTTTTGCACATTTCTGCATTACAGTAAAATAAAAGATCTACTAAATAGGATTTGGTTTATTAAATTATGCTAACAGAATTCGCAATATCGCAATGTGTGTTAGAGACATCAATCTCATTTATTTGTCTTCCATATGCTCCCTCTAATCTCAATAGAAAACTTTAGCACATAAATGTACATCTCTTATATTATACAGTTACTTTTTCAAAGAACGTACAAAGTATAGAAATTGACAGAAAAACTACATTTACCTATAGGTCAAATTGAATATTCTCATAATTTGTCATTTTGACTCGTTTTCATTAAAAGCACATTCTAGTCATTAATAGAGAATTCAAGGAAAATTGGAGAGAAAATGATTAGTTTTCTTAGAAAACACAGCGAATTCCCAAAATACTTTGTTAATATTGGAAAATACAAGGAAGATGTACATTTTCAACTGGTATTGGTATTAACAGCATTAGAAGATGTTTTTATTGACTAGCTACTACTGTGGGGCAGTAAATAATGTAAGTATTCAGATAAATGAATGAGTAAGATGAATCGAATTGAAATTGAGAGCTGAAAGCGTAGCTCGACTTTATCTCTCCGTCCTTTTGTCGTTAACAAGATTCTATTTTTGTCAGAACTGCGGGTGGCTTCCTTTTATTTCCTTTCCTTTACATTTATATACCTTTATGTTCTTTAGTCTTGCCACTGTGAAGAATGCACGTTCCTCAAAGTAGCAGATGTATAGAGAGTATATTCAGTTCAGGTACATATATGAAAGAGTTGTTTGGATTTGCTTCTTACAAACACAAAGTATTCATTCTAGTAAGGAGTGAGGAAGCAATGTTATGGAATAGTGCGTATTCTTAATGTGAGGAGTAGTTAGAAGACAGAAAAGACAGTGCAGGACAAGAAGGCAGCTCATGATCAATACAAGGAGCGACAACCTTCCTTGTCTTCTCACTCCATCAGATAACGGCCTTTAATTAATGCAAAAGGCAGCCCAACACATTCTACCAGCTAGCTTCCACATAGAAGAACTAATTTCATTCTAAACAAAAACGCATTTACACTTTGCAGCTTAGAATAGAATATCTAAAGGTTACAGTCGAGTCTCAAAATAGAAAAATATATCTCAAAAACAAAACGTTCAGGTAATGCATACTATTTATAGCTGACATTTGCAAAATAATTACGATAACCCAAATAAGCACGGCAAAATGCGCACAAATAGGTTTTTCACCTATCCTGTCATAAAAATAATCGCCTCGCCAGGAAAAAATTCCAAAATGTATGTAAATTCAAATTTTGAAATATAATTTTGTGTTTGCTATGAAATAATTTAATAAGTCGTATCATGAATTGAAAACCTGATTTCCGTGGACTGAAAATTATTTCTCCAGATGTCGAATATTTACCACGATCAGCATTTCAAACTGATAATTTCCCATTCGAATGTGTGAATGTCGAATTTCATGATTACGATAATAAACACGAGTCGTGGGAAATTACATTTGTTTTCCTAGTACTGTTGCCTCAGTACTTTGAGCGACAAAGATGTCATCTTCGGCATCGCCGTCTTCCTCCTGATTGGCTGAAAATATTTGTAAAATACTCGGCTTTATTGGTTCCTTGCCGACCGGCGGCCATCTTTTTTTCTTTATCAAAATTGTCGTTGCCTCAATTCTGAAAAGCGGAGTCACATTCTCATCTGTTTTCGTTGTCCAGTCACTACTACTATACAAACTGCGTACATAATAATAAGAATTGTACTGCAAAGCTACGGTAACTTGCAGAAATATTAGAATTCCATTGAATACCATGTAGAATGACATGAAATGACTGAAAGATGAAATATTTCATGACATAAAATAATTACAAAATTATAACGATAATTTGTAAAATGTGAAATTGAATGGTATGATTGTAAAAATGATAATTAAACAATCAATAAATTACTACTACTACTACTACTACAAAATTATAACATAAAGAGTAAGGCAGTCGCGATCTCAATGTTGGCAGAATTGTGCGATGGAAATTTCTTGTTAGCGTAATATGTGTACTATCCCGTTGTGTATTTTCCTTGGACACAATTTTGTTGCTTGAACTGAGTAGCGCAAAATGCATGAGTCATAAAATTCTCGGGAGTACTGAGTACTACGCTTTTAATAGCTATGCATTTATGCAATCTTGCTTTGAATGCCATAAAATAAATTTCAATGCAATATTATTTACGTAGTACATGTTGGAAAACATTATTCTAAATACAGCAGAAATAGCAGAATTCAACAGAGTAATATTCTATGGTATTGCAACTTGAAGTACAATAAATCCTTATTTTATGTCATGAAATATTTCATCTTTCAGTCATTCTACATGGTATTCAATGGAATTCTAACATTTCTGCAAGTTACCGTAGCTTTGCAGTACAATTCTTATTATTATGTACGCAGTTTGTATAGTAGTAGTGACTGGACAACGAAAACAGATGAGAATGTGACTCCGCTTTTCAGAATTGAGGCAACGACAATTTTGATAAAGAAAAAAAGATGGCCGCCGGTCGGCAAGGAACCAATAAAGCCGAGTATTTTACAAATATTTTCAGCAAATCAGGAGGAAGACGGCGATGCCGAAGATGACATCTTTGTCGCTCAAAGTACTGAGGCAACAGTAATTTGTGAATTCATGGTCCACGATTAGTTATTTATGGCAAAAACTATTTCAGGGTACAGACTTAATTTTCTGGGTAATTCGATGAAGGACTAAAAATCGAATTTTGCTCTAGGTAAAAATCAATAAGTTTAATAGAGAATTACTAAAATTTGCAGTAGTGGCCAGTATAAAGTACACAGTATGACTGTACAGTATAAATTTTCAATATAGAGCTGATATTTAATTGTGGATTAAAAGCATTTGTGGGTTGGTTATGTCTTGAGTTTGAGAAAGATTACAAAGCAGGTTGAATAATAAGTTATTGACAGGAGACTAATGGACATAATAATGGATGTGAAATGAAAGTCTTTTCGTCAAATATGATTCCTTAATGTTACTTTAGTCCAGTGTCTGACTTGACATGACAATGAATTGATGATTGCCTAAAATACAGAGGGAGGATCGTTTATGACTTGTGAGATGACGGATGAGAAGGTAAACTTTATTTATTAGAGAGTATCAACAATAACTAAGTGGGTAGCACTAAAGATAAATAGGGAGCTATGAATGTCATGTAGGTGGGCACCTACCTAATTACAATAGAGGAAAACCTTTATCTAACTATCGATTCCATTTAAATTCATTTACCTTGATCAATCTAAATCCTTAATTTCTTAACTATAGCCAACAGTATTGAAGAGTAGTTAAGTGCTAATAAATAAAGTTTGAACCATAAAGCCAAAAGTAGAATTACGAATAATAGAGATAATGAAGGTGTGTATTGTTATCTATTTATTTGAGTAGACGTAATCACTTATAGGTTTAAAAAGCTCTTTATTTCAAACAAGTAGTTAATACACATTACTCTATATGTGTGTTAATGGAGTAAGTAATGAAAAGTGATGCATGATTTGTACGCATCCACCGATTGAGAAGTTTCTTATCAAAGTATCTCTGTAGAACATTTGAATAGAATTCCAGAAGGGTGGTGGTCTGGTCTGTCTCGACCTGGACATCTTTTCTCATGTCTGATAAGTTAGGTATCGTAAACGCGTTGCGTTAGGAGAGAAGTTTATGATAAGGAAGGATGAAGTTACCTTCAGTCCCATTTAGAATCGCTATAAAGGGAACCCTCATTATTAGTTAAGACTAAAGACAAACAGGGCGAAGAACATTAACTGTATTAACATTGGAATTATGTCTCAAGCAAAGATAAATGAAATAAAGAAAGGATTAGGAGTAGGTGGAAACCACATCGCGGGTTAATTCATACAGGATAATACTTTTATAACTTTACACTATGAATAAAGAATCCTTTAAGAGGAAATAAAAGTGGGGATCACCCACGTCCATTCATTTTACGTTTTGTTTCGGGAATAATCTCATCTTTTTCAGATGCAAAGTGTTTTGTGAAATAACTCATAAGGAATTTTCTAGTAGAAAAGTGTGGCAGGGCCACAACGCTAAAAGATAAAAGGAATCGGCCTCGCGTCATATTTCATGGTTGAATAATGTGTGTATAAAGTTTTAGTAATTCCTTGAGTAGTCCATATGACACTGTAGGCAAGTTATCTTCAGATAAGTGGGGACCGTGGAAAGGATGAAGAGAATTCTTTAGGAACATTAATTAAAAATAATCTCTTGGCTGACATGACACATCACATCACACACCACACACTATCGTGTCAAATACCAAAAGTTTTCTCTTTAGTTTCAACTTCGTACTGATTGTGACATTGACATCTCCATTCTAAATGGCTCGTTAGCGCTCAACTTGTCATTTCACTCGATAAGATACAGAATATCATTTACTATAGCCAAGCTGCAGAGTGTTTACAGCAGAGTTGACGAAAATCAGTTGAAGCTCATAATGAGTGGTGGAGACAGAGCCACACACTCCTTAGGGATAATGCGATATGTATTAGTGTTGACTTTAACCAGCTGAAAGTGAAACTAAAACTAAACTCATTGTCTCTGATTGTGATGTATGCAATCAAATCATAAACCAGGAAATACTCTGTGCATAAATTAAATAATTATCTTCACCAACTGCTTAACTAAATTCATTCTCCCTCCTAAAAAATGTTTATACATCTATGGGATGTTTGAAACAGTATACAGAAAGTCGGCATTCCTTCCTATAATCAGCAAAAACGTATTATATTATGACTGTGACTGACTTTTCCCTTTTGCCGGTGACATTCCCTTTGTATTTCAGTTGCCAATTTAGGAACAACACTAATACAAGTTCAATATCAAAATATTACGATTTCTCAATTTCCCTTCGTTTAAAACACATTTTCTAATTTCAGGTTTTCCATTCGCCCACATTAGATTATTTCTACGTTGACTTTTATTTACAATAAAACCTATTTATTATGCACTCTAAGGAATCCTTCCATTGTATTAACACCAAAAACACGAATAATTTGGTGCATTCTGTCGTTTTATCTACTCTGCTCATATCTGTATAACCTAAAATAATAATATAAAATATTTTTTGGTATTTAGTAAAGTGGGATTGTAGTAACGTTTGCAATACGTATTACATCCTACCTAGCAGTAGAATTAGAATTGTATTCTATGATACAAGGCAACATCTATTAAGTTAATCCTTGTGTCGTGTTAATGACAGTAAGGGTAATAACAATAACCCTTACCTAAATATACGTTGACTGATATGCAATATGACTGTAAGTAAATCAACTTTGTTTGCATAAAGTATGGAGAAAATACTGAAAGTTTGTTTTCTTTGATAAATGCGACGTTAAAACAGAGACACGCCAAAATTAGTTAAACTCGGAAAGTATGGTATGTATACATAGACAGTCTGGATCTGGATTAGATGGAATTAAAGGCATAGGTACTCTGATAGTGAGTGTGTATATAGGCATATAGTGCACAGGAAAACAAATAAATTAAAATGACATTGTTATTACTGAGAATATGTAATTTAATCTGATAAAGACACGGAATGTCTTACATGCGTTTGCCGAGTGTATGCAGAAAAGGAAAGATTAGTTTAAATGGACAGATTATGTTACATTTCGATTAGTAAAGTAATCTGACATGCTATCCGTAGTTTACATGCAACATGCAAATCTAATGTAAACTAAGCCAAAGTGAACCAAGTAAGGAAAACGGAAATGCTGTCTGTTATTGTATAAAGTCAAGTCGAGTCGCTGTATTTATTTTATGGTGATAATACTGCAATATTTGATATCATAATTTTCGTCTTCATTCATTCAGGAAAATAATGTCAGTCTTTACTTTACATGCGAACAATTACCTTAGTTAGGAAAAGAATAGGCTTGGATTACTGTTAGGATAATAATATTAAATTGAGATTTGATTTTGAGAAGTGCTACACTTGAAGTCCCAAGAAGGTCGTCGCGTCCTGTTCATCCATTGTCAGACGAATTACAATAAGTCCCATGTTTATTTTCTATTCCTATCTGTTTATCTATCAAGCAAGTTCATGCGATACTCCACATTACGCACAGAGCCTTTTTATCCTATTACGGTTAAAATTACAATGATAAGTCTATTGCACTGCATGCAATCACCGTATTAAGAAATTCAGGTGCACCGTTCATGAAAATTAGTTTCTACTGTAATTCTAAAGAAGGCCAAGCCAGGTGACACATTTATACGCCTAGATATCTGTATTTGCACGAGTATTCTAGCACGCATCAGTATACCTTACTGTAAACGCTTCTTAAATTATGTGGAAAGACATAATTGGATTATTATTAATGGTTAGTTTCAACTTTTAAAGGAGTAAGGACATTACTTGGTATTTAGAGTAAATCAACTGTGTCTCTAACTCTCTTGAGCTAAATTGATTAAGATTCCCATGTGCAGATTGTCACACGAAGAATAGATATGGCAATATTTACTATTCTGTATAATATTTACTATCCTACTATCCTTGTATCTAAATCTGGGAGTTGAATGTCGAGTTAAACAGACTACATGCGTAAAATTGTGTATTATAAGTTGTAAACAGTATTAAATGATTCCGTTTGCTTTGTGGAACGGACGGAGATAAAGATAAGTGACAATGAGAGTGAGTGTATCGCTTTGCATGAGAGATTTCAGAATTTAATCCTGAATTTATTACATTAACATAAATGTGTTGGAGGTACGCGGAACGTTCTTCTGTGTCAAATCAAAGTAATTCTTACAAGTTATTCAAGTCAATTCACTATGCACGCTAATTTTCTCATTTGAGGTTACCAAATGAAATGGAGCGATGAGAATTTTTAACTTAAGAGACAAGACGCATGGCCATGTACTCTAAACGCCTTGGTAATCTACAACAGTCAATTTAGTTGTACTTGTATTTCACTATGCGAAGGAAAATGACGAATGTGACGAAGCATTTTATTCTGCCTCATTTCAAATTGCAATGCACCAATGAGTTAACTACAGGTAAAAAATACTTGAAAAAATGAAGTGAGACCTAAATATACCTATAATAGTTATTACTATAATGAAAAATATTTATTAGCCGACAACAAATTAAATGCTTGCTTTAAAGATTAGGCTTAAAAATGAATATTTTAATTACAACAAAAGTTTCAAATTCTCCGTACGAAGATAGTAGGCCTCTTTTAACTTACAATAATTTACAGTAAGCAATATTAAAATCAGTTGCTACACTAAAAAGTTCAATAAAAAACTGTTTATTAGATTTATACATGATGTAACCCTATTCCAAGTTCACATAAGGATATATTATTTTTAAAGTACTTACAGCAATAATACACAGTTGTCATTACGGAAACTACATTGTGCATTTTTCAATGTAAAATTCCCAGGAAATACAGTAATAACATCATAACCAGTAGTTATATGGTAAATAGTAAAGATAACTAGAAAAGCTGCTGGAAAACGCAAAAAACGAGCTATTATACTACACATTGGTTCATGTACATTGGCACACGTAATTAATAAGTTGCATATTCAAGCCACAACTGAAGTACAGTGAATTGAGTAAATAAATCAATTGCCCAACTATCCTTGATGATTTTCTCATCGCAACTAACATGCTTGCGCACAGAAAACAAATTAGTGTATGCATTACGTAGTACAAAGGTAAAATTCACATTATGTTGTTTAACAAAACAAGAACACAAGGTAAATGTTTTCTCATCCTATCCAAACAGCCTTTCGTTTCATTTTTAATCTGCTCTGCCATTTCTCTCTGTATTGCTAATATGTTTATCATTTCATTTGATTGCAAGCATTAGTGTTACACATTCCAGTTCAGTGTACAAGAAGAGCATAGTAAATGTTCACAAGGCACAGTGCAATGGAAATGTTTTAATCCACTCCGGAAATATCAGCCTCGTCATGCTCCCACGATTTGATTCGCTTCATTATTCAATTGAAAACGATTAATCAGTGACCTTAGAACTAATAAAATAAAACACTGCAATTCCCATTCATTCAAATCAGATTCGATTACATCTGTTCCATGTTATAATATAGCCTCACCAGCGTGCATTGCAGATTGCGTTGTTGTTACGTAGCCTTAACTAGAGCAATTGGCAAACTATTTCCTTTATTGCTGAACCCAAATTCCAACAGTGTTTACGTTTATGTAGGTAAGTTTAGGTTAACTACAAAGCACTTTAAATGTATCATTAATTTATTTCTACCGTAATACAATTAGCCCTCTGGGAAATTAACTTCAGTGGAAATGCTTCTCATTTACCCCAACACACAACACACTGGAGCACTCACCAATAAAGCAAGCCCAGCATCTCTATATGCAATTCTGCCCTAAATTCAATTTATTTTCACTCCACTACAGTATAATCAAGTTACAAGTGTTAGATAACTTGCAGTGCACGTATTTAGATTGCAATCTTTTAAATTCCACCTGTCTGCTTAAGTTTTAGCTTTCGATTAGTTAGAATTTTCAATGAGCGTACATACATACGTAAGTAGTACAAAATCACTTCTATGTCTTACAATACACATACCAGAACAGGTTTGCTGAGACTCTCCTTTACTCTCCTTTATAATTCAATTGATTAGAATCTATGCAAATCCATTTTTCTCTTTAATGTTCCAAGTTGGAGTCATTTTATGATATCTGCACCTTATATCCCAATATTTACGTCCTATAGCTTACAGTAATCAATAAAAGTACGTATGTATTACACATTGCTATATTTAATATGCTTCTCCGGGCAAATTAATGATGTGAGCAGATCAGTTTTAGTGTGCAGCGCTGCTTACGTAATATAGATTTGGGAGTATTAGTGTAGAATGCATTATAATGTGTAATTATATTAGGGAGATCAGTACAGAGGTTTGTGCAGTGAATTCGTGCAGGTCGATGATGGGAAAGTGAAAGTAAGTAGTACAAAAGACTGATTGTTCTTTTGGTTGACGATGATGCAGACACAAATGATTATTTTACTAACATTAGTGCGTTTGGCATTTGTAATCCTGTCCTATTACGTTATGTTGGATTTCTGTCTGTCGTGTCGCTTAACAAATGTGTTCTGTTATGTTTCTGTCAAAGACACAACGCAGGTACATACATTTAACCCTCCAATTATTATTATGTTACAATATTAATGTTCAGTTCCCTTGTGGGACTGTCATGTCACAGTTCTCTCTATCTTGTATCTACTGAATAAGCAATAAATCTCAAGTTATAGCCTGCTTTTAATATCCACGGCAAATATTACATTAAAGAACAGCGCGGGGGAATTATTATGTTATTTTTCGTGATTTAGATTCATATTTGGCACATTATCCTTAGACACGTTCGATCATTATTTTTATTTCGCACACTTCCAACTCAGGTACTAAACTAAGAATGACTTGTAAGTAATAAAACTGTAAAACATATGAGTTTCACCAGAAAATCATTTGTTATTGCTTCATTAGCTCAACTAATAAATAAGCATGCACCGTTTTCTATGTATTATAATGTACATTAAGACAATATTGTTAATTTAGCGTAGAATGCCTTTAGTTGCGTAATTTAGCGAGACATTTTAATTGCCGGGCGTTAAATAAATGACGAAAGAATGGGGTGACATTCTCATGACATGACATGACGTTTTAAAAATGTTGAACAGTCACATTGAAATTATTTAGATTGGCATGGCTCAGCTAAAGTGCTTTGGCTTTAAATTTGTATTGTGCATACGTGTCTATGTATCTCCACTTATTATTGCACTACTGCCCCATTGTAAAAATGTCTTCTACATTGCACGAGTGCATAGTTGGAGATGTAGTTCCAAGTTTCGCATGTACGTGACGATATTCCCCAGACAGACCACTAGCTATTTTGCAAACGTGCTGTGGTACACTACAGTACGGCTGCATTCTAATTTTAATTGCACTGTAACTAATTACGAAAACTGTGCATTAAATTCACTTAATAACTATGTGATAATATTACTTAAAAGCAACAATGATCACAATTACAGCATACATCTAAACAATATTAATACTAAATATACATTTATTTTGTTGCTCCTTATTTTTCATAAATGGATTTATAGTATGCAAGGGGATAGTTTTCCCAATAATCGAATTTCCAAAATTGAAAATCGATAGTTGTTGGAAAATAATGCTATTGTGATAAATTGAAATAATGACGATATAGATTTGTGGAAATCCGATTATTGTTATGGGTATGTATAGTTAAGCCTTCAGTGTATAATGAAAATTTTGTTTTTGACTGACTGACATTTCGTTTTCATGTATAAAGATGCTCTGAATCTGAAAGCTCATTGTATTTATGCATAATTGACAGAGAGTTTGAGACGTTGGGTACCGATTATAAGGTATAGTTGCGTGTAGGCAAGGCAGGTCTTCTTAAATTATTAAATGACTGTAGACTCGAATTGGGAAAGGAAATCCAGCAGAGAAAAGGGATTGTAAATAGAATGTTTAAATTTTAAAAGCTGAAGGAGGACAATACGCCTTTTTGCCTCGAGTAAGTACACTGAAGTTTAAATGTAGACGACAGTCTTAGTAGACTTGGACTTGGATTAGGTTCGTCATTAGAGTGAGTTGAAAAGCTTGGCTGTCGAATAAATGGCGATTTTCATTTTTCGGAACTTATTAGTATTGTGCATTAACTTACATTAGATGAGATCAGTACAATGGAAGACAATGAACAATAGTTAGGCCTCTATCATAAATTCGCCAACACACTTTTACATTCGTAGGCGTTTAATCTCAAGAGCCGTTGTCTGCAGTAATATTTGTCTTATCTGCGGCAGTACATAATGCAGATGAATTGCATTCTGTCCTTAATGCAATGTATACAACGACAATCTGTTATTTTAATCCTGCGGAAGTGTTTTGTTTAGTTTTGTTTGTCTTGTGTGTATTAAGTAGTTAAATTATGAATTAGCTATTTGTTTTACCTTTCTAACCTGTAGGCATACATAGCTTAAGTATACACAGTTATGATTATTACCATTCTTCCAACCCCTACCTATGCAATTTAGTATTTCCCCCTCTGGCCTAGTCCCAATGTGCGGAAATCTTCTTAGCACTAGAAATTTAATAATAAAATCTTTTATTTTGGCTCCATTTAATATTATTTAAAATGAAACGACCTCATTTTTGTTGCAGAAGTATAAGCACCTACATTTGAATTGCGAATTTGATTCAAGTTCATTCCTCTTGCTGTAGCTTATACGGTAATAATGCCAGCATGCAGAAACATTAGAAAGAAGAAAACATGGCATTAGTGCAGCAGGAGACCATTAACAAGCGTAATAACTCATAGAAGAAGTTTATAGCCAAAAAGTATCCCCATGAATTTTTTCCGCGATAATTAGTCCGGTTCACTTGACTCACTCAGACTGAGTCATTAGGCACAATATTACACTCGACTTCTCAGCAGAGATCGTCATCAACTAATATCACACTGTATACAGAGAAATCCACATAAAGTCTATAAGCTTTGCATTTTGGCTTGCATTAGGGTGCCAAAGCAATTCAGCATTAAAGAACGACTTATGTTATGAACATGCCATGTCAAGTTTTATTATACTTGAAAAGAGTTAGCGCAACAGAAATGCAGTCAGCCCAATTCTCTTTAATTTTCTTTATGAGTTTAATGGAAACTATACACTGATCATAACAACCTATTTGTCATATTATTATCATCCAAATGAACATAAACTGTATCTCGAAACAGGAACAAAAACAAAGTGCTCTTTATTTCACCAAAACATATATGTACCAAGTATTTAGACATGTCGCTCCAGGTGATATGAATTATTTGCACATTTTACAGATTTTACATTTCTCTGACGTAATCCTGCCATTCAAAACTCAAGCACTATCTAATCTCGCCAGAATAAAAACAAAGACGGAATAATATAATTCTTTTATGCGTTCTATCCATCGTTTTATTATTCCCGGTTTGGTTTCACTTAAGTGTTTGTAATTTCTGTTTAGGTGTTTCTAAACTAATAAAGGCGAGAATGTAACATAATACCAAGGTGTGTATAATATTTTGCAGATGTGTTCCGTACGTGTCGAATTATTTCTCATTTCACGATATCCTACATTTTCTACATCTTTTACGTAAATCTTGGAGAGCATTCTTTCAGTTTACAAAAAGGTGTTTCACCATTTACAGGAAAAAATCGTAAAACAGCCGAATGGAATAATAATTCATACCAATAAAAAAACTACAGTGAATTGCTGCTGGAAAGAACAGTTTTCTTCTATGGCGAGTTATTTAGTACAGAACGGTGTAGCATAGTGCTCCTACTAGTGTACATAGGTATATGCACGTATTACTAAGTCTTTTTGGCGAGGTGTCGAAAATCACGGGTGATTAACTACAGAAATTGTCGTACTAAATGTCTTTTCTTATAGAATCGTATAGTATACACGGTCAAAACTGAAAGACAAGAAATAACATTTTATATTACCTATACAGAACACAACACAATAATAAAACTTAGCAGGAGTAATGAAACTGCAAAACAAGTGGGAAACGTTATTGTAGTGTGCCTTCACGTGCTACATACTTACTATAAAGCTGTAAAATGTTTGGTTGTGTTGTAAAGATAAGTTAGAATTCTCGTTCCAAGTTAAACCAAGTCAAGTCATTTCAATTTTATAGAGTGAGGAATTTGTGACAATCCAAGATATTCCTCAGAAGAAATGGATTGCAGTTAAGTGAAGGTAAAGAAAAACGTTTGAGTTGACTTGGAACTCAGTTCAATTCACTTTACTCCCAACCAGTTCAACATTCAACAGAATTTTAAGAATTCTTCCTACTCCTCATAGAATTTAGTGATTTGGTTTGGCTGCAATCGTAAAATTCGCACTGCACGCCAAGCGAACTGCAGTGGAGAGACTAAGGACACAAATAAGACAATGGAGCAATAGGAATGAGCTCGGAATGTCTTTTGCTTCAGTTCATTACATTTCTTGTTAGACGAGAGCAAAGAGAGATAACTATAAAAAGTTATTTCCCAATTAACAATCAAAACACTATTACAGAGCACTAGCTTAGCTTAACTCGCAGTGCAAAGAAATACAGTTAGAAGTGCATCAACTCCATTTCGCATTTAGTGCCACATTTGCCTCCGTTCAATGGAACGGACTTCCTCACTTTTTTCTCTTTAAAATCGTGTTCCTCGCTCAATGTCGCATTATCAACATTATGAATCATTAAGCACACATTCGCTCTATCCATCCCTCTTGCTCTTCATATCCTCTAAACTTTAATGAATAGCATTTAAACTTACAAGTCTCCCTAATTATATACTAAATACATTATTTCAGCCATTTAACCCCATAAGAGATAAATGCATTAGTAACCTAAACGGAACAAGGTAGAAAACTTTAGATAACGACCAAGAAATTCGTTTCCTACTTTTTATAATACTTAAATAAATTCATATGACTGTTCCAATCTTAATGGTGTCCATGTTAATGCTAAAAGAGTATCTACCCTATGTAGGAGGTAAAATGAATATTGCTCTTGTTATTCTGTGGACATTGTACCTGACTTTACTAATATTATCAATCTAATTTTGCAGTTATCATGTAGATATGCAAAAAGCAGACAAACTGGAGTCCCTTTAAAGAAGACAGAAGAACAGGACAGTTAATTCTTTCTTTTTACTCGCCTTGATGTTGAAGAGCAGTATTCGATGAACAAGCACAAAATAAATAGCTTGTAAAGTTGCATCACGTTGTTATTCCGCTAACTACATCATACTTAAAAATAAGGCATGCTTACAAACTACTCAAAAATCCATTCTACGCATTATATCTGCATTGTTGAAATGTAAACCGAAACATTTAATCGTCAGTCATGTAAAGGTCTGCTAGTTGCATAGCTATTTCAATGCACTTTAAATTACTACGGGATTCGATTATATCTCTGTACATTATTTATTTGTGCACTTGTCCTAGCAATTTTAAATGGATATAGTTTACCATTATCATAATGTAACGCTTTGTGCTACACTGTAATAATAATTTGTAAATAATGTTTGTACTCATAACTAATTGCGTATTACGTATCTAAAAGCATCAGTGACAGTATTACGAAGGAATGTACTTACACGATATTTGCTTTTATGACGGACATAGCGCAACAGATGGATAAATAATGCAACTAATGTAAATAATAATATTATTGTCGAGCATGACAAAAATATGATCGAGAAAGGTATGGATACAGTTTGTTGTGATAAATTAGCGAAATAAAATGAATTTTTAGTATTTGGGATAGCACCGTAAAGAAAGTAGTAGATCGGATGATCATTATGCATTGCACAGTAACAAAATAACGTGAACAATGATTCTGATGCGCCAGGCCAGCACTCAGCACTGTGTAGCAATAAAATGCAGGGGTAAGCAAGGCAGTCCATAAATAACAGCATTTCCGTTCTACATTTTCCAATTGATTATGAGTAGCATTGTTTGTCGTTGTACTGTTGTGTGCACTTGTAAATAGAAATAACACAGCCGAACAGAATAAGTTTACATTGCCCATACTGCAATTATAGTTCCATCTGCACAATGTACATTGTACGTACCACTGTGTTCAACAACAACGGTAGATATACAATAAAATGAGATTTGACACCGTCATGTCATTATTACTATCAAGAGCACCAAGCCAAGCCAATCCAAGTAACAATAGAATTCTGTAATTGAACGATTGCAAATATTTCGCATTGTGCTCATCTATTGTGTATGGAAAGTATGGATTATTATAATATTAGTATTATTGTTGCTATTTAATAGTTAAAGAGATGAGCAGTGTTATGTGTTACGATGCGATGTTCAGATATGCCAACTAAAAAGGGGAATAACATTTTGTTTGTACTCCGCGTTTACATTATTTACTGCATTATATTGCATTGTGCATAAAATAATAGAATCACAATAACAGTAGAGAGAAGCGATGAGAACCTGGTGAATGTTAACTCGATATAATTTCATGAATGAGCAATCTTCACACCAAGAGACAACACAAGCGGTTGTTCTGTTCTCTGCACTTCGTACGGGATTCTCTCTATCTGCTTCATATCTCATTTATCTTCCGATTTTATGATATTCCTTATATTATTCTGTTTTCTGAATCCCCATTACTATAAACTGAAAATTATGAACAAGCCTTATGTTTCCGTCTACCTGCACAACTTTACACAAATAAAATATAAAAGCGCTAAGCTTTCTGTATTTATCATCACACTATGAATTTTTACATTATTCTACTCGTTCTGCACAATTTTTATAAGATTTTATCTACCCCATCTCATGCAACAGTCTATTGAAATGTGAAACCTAACAGATATCAAAGAACATTGACATCATTTTTGTTGCTTTTCTGAATTAGGATCAAAGTCACAAAAAAGCAAGATTTTCTAATCTTATTGAAAAACACGAATGAGTTTTGCAGTTTCCAAAAGAAAACTCCAACTGTAGGTATAGAGTACACAGAGGTTTTGTTTTATGTGCATGATATTCTAGAAAATCCAAAATTGCAATTGTTAGCATATGGCTAATTAAAATTGACTATTCATGCATAAGGCCCCTAATGACAACGTATTACTATACAACAAATAAAATAATCTTATATTACCAGATTAATATGATCACTTTTTTCGTATTCACAAACTTCCTAAAGTCAACATGTATTCTGGTTTTTATTGGATTTAGAGTGTTCATTTAATCTAATCGTAAGCTACATGTTAAGACATTTAATTCTTGCTTCACTTCACAAATAGATGAATACAATGTCACTACGATGTGACCATTAATTCACCTTTCGAGCTATTATATAAATATATTAAAACTCCCTTAAGCAAGACTATAAGGGACGCCTGGGTTTTTGTTGCTCCTGTATAAAAGCGTACCAGGGACAGAGTAGAGGGCTTTTCCGATGACATTTTGATGAATCGTTACAAGACCGAAAGCCGAGTGATTGGATCGGGTAGGAAAAAATGTTAAAACCAGAAGTTAAATTTTGATCTGCTGTGCAGTGACAGTTGCGTAATGTGAGGGAGCTATTCCATTTGTTTCTCCGGCTGGCTAGACATACGCATAGAGCATCACAGATCAATAATCAAGGTCAGAAAACTAAATGGATCAACTGCTTAATTATTTCATTAGTGCAACATGTGTCATTCAGCACACTACTATATACCATTATGTACAAAATTATTACAACATTTTTTAGGTATCACTTTTTTGTTTCCATTCTGGCTGATTGTACACTTGTGCTGCTGTATTCCTTCAATACAATTGAAATTACAATACTCACTAATCTCTAGTTAATTGGCGTATTGAAATCATTGAAGTGCTTAACTTGATTACATTGACATTACTGAATGCCATAATGCGTAAACTTATATTATAGTAACTGCAGATAAACAATATATATACACTTTTCAATAATGCTTCATTGATTAGGTTTCTAAAATCCATCATAAAGGCAGTTTGCTTATGTACCCTTAAATTAATACTCTCTGTAAACTCGCCATTGTAAATCTAAAGTACAGTTTGGAATTATAATATTCAATACACAGTCACCTTTGAAGACGAAAGGAACCAGTAGGGACTAGAGGATAATCTTACCTGTAAATAAAACAAAAACATTATTAGTATTAAATCATTTACTAATGAATTAAAATCTCAATAACTATTTATTAGTAAAATGTGATTACAAAACTGTCATACTATGGTAAAATTAATTATGTATCCCATTCTTACTTCTCACATATTAAAGTAAAATGTTTGTGTATCCAAAATATTTTCAGGTTGGACCACTTCTGTCTTATACACTGCATTGTGTTGTACGTGTTGCGCATTGCATTTCTGAATTTTCTTTTTTTAGTTTTGCATTTTATTTTAATATTTTGCTTTGAAATATGAATATAAAACTCCGGACCTATTACTTGTATGCATTACTTGTATGAAAGAGGCTAATGGCCTTAAATGGAAAAATTAGATTATTGAAATAGAATGGAATTAACGAAATGAAATAAATGAAAATCGCCACTCTTCTTTTCATCTGTTGACTTTTTTAGGAAGAGGAGGAATATTTAATGGAAGCGGGACGGTTGCCTTTGACATGGAATTGCTTTGACTTTGACTTAACTAATGGGCAATAGGGACTTGGAAGTTGAGTTGGACTGAAATGTGTCGAGGGTTATACAACTTTTTGCTTCTGCCTTCCATTCCACGGAAAGGAGCTTTTAAGGCGAACTGCTTACTAATATGAGAGATGCGTTGTATTAGAAAGTGATAGTGGTGGTGATGGTGGAGATGGAGATGAGATGGGCAGATTGATACTGCGTCTGATAGGAAAACAGAAGACATTAGTAAAGTAAAGAAAGGGAGGAGGACAGAGTGAGAGACTCGAGTGCCTTCGTTACAGCGCTAAGCCTCTCTTGACTCGGCGGAACGTCTCAATGCAGAGTGAAGATCAATTCTTCAGAGACAGACAACATAACATTTTCATTTCATTTCTCAGTAGACGGAAGGATCGTTTTCTTTGATTTCTCTCAATTGACATATTTATAAACATGTACATAAGTTGTATGTGTCTGTCTCCTGGTGAAGGGTTCAAGACACTCCTAGTAAAGCCAACTTGTCTAGGTACACTTAGCCGTGTCAACCCAACAACTTCCCAAAGGCAAGGCAACTAATCTAACCCCTAATAAGCCTTTCTAACCAAATCTTTTTTATGAATACTTCGGCTTTCCTCTTGGACTTATATATTTTACTGTATTAACTAGGGTTTTTCGGTTATTGGGAGTTTCAAGAAAAACCTGACCCACCTATTTTGCAAAACCAGACTCCATTTTCAAACCGAAAATCTGTTGTGCAACCTTCGCTGTGAACCCACAGTCGATTTAGGAAATGCTCAATAGGGCAATTAGGAAAACGCAATGAAATGCTGGACTCCTATTATGCACTTTATAATTAATCTTAAGAACTTTAATTTCAATGCTGATTTGTTAATTCGTTGTCTTCTCTTTGAGTGGGTTAAGTTTTTCTTGATTTTGGCCTCTTCAGTTCAACATAAGTAAATACTTGAGTTTGTTATACCTTTGCATACAAAGCACGTAAGTGTTTGCATTTGTGTGTACAGATTGAATAATGAAGTGCATTATTGTAGTGGAAAGGGGGAGGAACTCTTTGATGAACCTTCCACACTTGGTTTGACATTTGACTTGACTAAGAAACAGAATTGGTTTCAACCTCTTTTTATACAGACACATTTGCTTTGCTAGAGTTTTTGTGGTCTTGTGATTCAGTAACTTCAGTTCACAAGTGTCTGCATCAAGCAAGAATGATTTTGAAGTCTCACTTTGGTTTGCTATTTAAATGAGTCTCCTTAAGTGGAAATCAACTTGAAGAGTTCCTATGCAATGTTATGCTTCCATCTACTAGTATAGAAACATTTGAACTGTGAAGTGAGAACTGAATTATATGAGACGCCACAAAGTCACAAATCGTACTGTTCTTGCACCCAGAAGTATTACTCCAGTTACCCAAATAACTTTAATAGTACAAATCCTAATTTCCACTACATCCTTATCCATGCGTTATACAATTTAAATTCTTATTTTAGAAAATGAAATAAGGATCTAATGTAATATTTTCTAAACTATTGTTTATTTATAAACATTACGAATTGTTGGGCTCAAAGCATTTCTTTATAAAATATTAGTGAGAACCTCCTTTTCTTTAAGAAGTAATTCCAGCATGTACTCCATGTAAGTACACTCATGCATGCTTGCATGTATTAAATGGACATAAAACCCATTATAATCAAAATGTTTTACAAGAGGGACAAATAAGTTGGACATAATGCATTAATGTTGTTTGGAATGACTTATGGAAAAGGATGATGATGTTTTACTCTGTGTAACTATTTCCTTTACGGTTCTGTCGACACCCAACAAATACAATTAATACAATACTGCAGCCAAGAAACCCACCCATCCCATTTCGCTCTCGTTTCACTAAAACTTCTTTACTGTCCTCTTTACCATTACTACCGCTTAAGCTGTCCATTGTACATTCAGCATCAAAATACATGACATGCAATGATTTTACTTTTACACATTTCAATTTCCAAAGTACACACATACATATGGTACACAAGGCTTACCAGACAACGATACCTAAACCCTAATTGATATTGAAAATATTGAGACGACCGGTTTTTTGAATTCCCTATCTCTAATCCTCATACTGCCTTATGTAAACCCACAAAGCATTCTATATTATGTACCACAATTTTGTAATAGTATTTACCATTTTCATTCGAAATAATTGCGTATCAAAATCATGGGTTTCTATAAATGACATCAGTAATTTGCACCAATTTTCTTAATATTTCCATTTGAAGAGTAACATTTACGTATGTCTACAACCAAAGAATATGGTAGAATAAATGTATAAATAGACAAACAGATCATGTGTCTTTTTAAGTATATGTAAGTGAGAGATATATAAGAGTGACCTAAAGCTTAGGCAGAGGATGTATTAGGTAAGAATTGTGAAGAGCAGGCGAAGTCAGAACTGAAGACAAGTGTGGACTGTGTGAACGCCCTTTTCAGGGTGGATCTGTGGCTGTGCTAACTGAACGTGGATCTTTCCTTGAGTTTTGTGACTCGACTTGACTGATGATGCAGAGTGAGCTGGATGACCTGACCGAATGATGATGATGATCATTCCTAACAAACCTTCACTCAACTCGTACACTAACTTATTGCTTTATTAAGTTACAAACTCACACTCCACAGTTATAATACCATCTTTCTCTAAGCTCTATCTCATTAAACACTCTCATTCCTTGAGTGTAAATAGTGTGTGCTTTGTCTGATGTAATGTAATCACACATCTTTGCCTTAAAGCGATTTACAGAAGAATAGTTTAACTCTCAGTGCATTCTATACACACATTGCATTTGCATTGCTCTGCTGCACTAGAAGGTACTCCATCAACACATTAATATCTTCCTTTTCCCTTTCCTTACAAATACATGTTCTTTTTCATTCATTCCTTTCACATTAGCATTACTTATACACACGGATACATTACTGTGAAAAATTATTGGTATTACAGCACTGTAGGTATTAGTTTTTACACGATAAGGATAAGATACTTTATAGCCGCGGGACGTAATACTGCGTTATTATACACACCTTCCGCTTCTATATCATCATCATCGTCTCTGCAGTTTCTCACCTAATCCACTGACTCGTAAATTGCTTCTCTAACCCACTGCCTTATATTGCACCACATTAAAATAGATAAACTAACGCATTCTAATATGCTTATAATTAGAAAAATATTATTCTGTACTATAGTGTTAGTTAGTGTTGCATAATCTCCTTTCATTTGATTAAAGTTATAACTCTCTAGTTATAAATTATGGTTTCATGTCCAACCCACAAATTATTTCTATAGCGGAGTATATTATATAATTATAGTAAATTGTGGAGCATATCATCCTTGGTGAAGGTGAACAAATTTTACAATTTATGAAGTTTTACATAAATACATGCAACTGGAAAATGATTTACAAATATTTACAAAAATTGTATTAATCTTAATTAACCATTTAATTACGGGATAATTAATTTGTCCGGGAAGGCAACTTGTGATAAAGCGAACTAAAATATTTCAAGACCACAAGTGAAATCATAAGAACTCCATTACTCCGTTGTGAAATGCAGAGCATAAATCCATAAATTAAGCATACTTATCTCCACAAACACATGCTCCAACTGTCCAACTTACCTTCACAAATCGTTCACATAAATAAAATCAGCATATGCATATAGCATTACATTGCATTGCATGCTCTATGCAAATTAACTACTTTTAATCTGATGCATCATTCCTTAATGGAAGAATTTCAGCAGCTGCTTCGAGGTAACATTGTGCGAGTTTACGGAATTCGATTCCCAAATTAAACGCAGCACTATTGCATCGGTACTATTTACTCCAACCATTATATTGTAATGTGATATTATTCTAGAGAACAATTCTAAAACCATCCTAGATACTAGATACTTGAAATGTTCACTATTATATACTGCAAAAACCTTATTCGATTTTCTAAATAATGTTAATAATAATATTATGTTCCACATTTCACTAGTGTGTAAATTTATTCAAACCTTGCATTTTTACTTTCAATATTCAGAGATACTATTACAAATACAAATCAATTTAAGGAGAATGCAGAAATGTGAGTTTAGAGTTTACCTATTTATATTGTACTGCTTGCAAACAGAATTTAAGTAGAACTGGGATGGTGTATGTTGGAACTTGGAAGTGTAGAAAAATATTTCAATTGAAGAAAATGGTTTTAGGGTGTGACGCTGTGAGCTCGTCTAGTTAGTTTTATAATAATCAGTCAGTGAGGCTAACCAACTCGAGAACAGCAAGAGGTCCTGAGCTTAAAGAGGAGAGCAACACTTACTTACGCTTCCTATTTTCTGAAACAATACGCGGATGCAGGAATTATTCGTTTGAGAGGTGTGAGATTGACAGCAGCTGTCACAAGAGCTCATCCAACCACTTTTCATTTTTGTTTTGACCAGTCTCCTAATTTCTAAGATCATGCGAGATCAGAAACAGTGAGAAAGCAATGAATAATAAAGATACTGCGCCAACAAGTGCTTACTATTTACCCAAAGCGAAAGAGCCACACCAAAGATCAAATGTCATCCCTGGCTGATGTTTTGATTTGCATTCCACCTTAACTAACACACTCACACGCCAACTCACACATGCAATCCAAAATATCTCCAATACACCATTTATTCGTACACAACAATCGTTTGTTTCATCCTCTCATCCATTCTTACATAAATACACACTTTTCAATAATCTTTCCTTTCTTTACGGTTACTTTTCTTAAAACTATTACAATATCAATAGAAAGCTTAAGTTCACCAAAAAAAGCTTAAAATAATTTTTGCATTCTGTGTCTGTGTCTACCTTTATACGTATTCCAAATAATTTTGATTTTGTAATACGAAGAAAATCTAGATAAGTTATCAGCTGATATAAATTGAAATTGAAATTGTGCTTTATTAAAGTGTCAAACAAAGTACATCTGATACATAGTATACAAAATCAGTAGGCACAATCGACGACTGGTCACTGCTCTCCCACCCAAGACACTCAATAACTACTTTAGAAGCCGAAGAATTACATACAATATTAGAAGAATTACATACAGTATTAGAGTAAGTTAACATATGATATATGAAATGCCTATAGAGACATATTAATTTACCCCCTAATAATTACCATACAACATATATATCAGAGGCATACAGGTATCATTAATTACCACTTTTTTTAAATATGAAATTTCACAGATGTAACAAGCGTTAGTGTAGTAATATAAATATAATAGTATATAGATACTTTTTTTAATCAAGTAATAATAATAATATTTGCCAATATAATATATTGATGATACACAAACACTTTTAAACTTCAATTATGAGCTAGGCCCATTATACAAATGTTCTTATCAGAAATACAGATATTCCTTTTTCCTCTCTTTTATTATACTCTCCTTTACAATACCTACTAATTTATTGCTGGTTAAATCTTTATAAATCAGATTCTTTGGAAGTTTATTCCATGCAAGTGTTGAACTGTGTTGAGCAGACTTTCTTTTAAGCTCTGTTCTTACATTATTAATTTTACATAAAGGGAGATTTCGCGAGGTTTGCTCATTCTTGAGTATAAACCAATTGTTAGTACCTGCGAAAATACCAGTAAGATTTTTCCAAACTAACTTTATGGAATAAATACATTTTCTTTCAATTATAGTAAAGATATTACATTTTTCCAAAACAATTGCGGATTCAAATACATGTTTAGAGTTTTTCTTAAATATTCTCTTACTAAATTTCTTGATTTTACATAACCTGGGATAGAAATAGCTGAGTAGGAACCGTGTTATACGATCGTCTATGCTT
The DNA here is from genome assembly GCA_020352615.2 of Yoshiicerus persimilis. NCBI lineage: Eukaryota > Metazoa > Arthropoda > Collembola > Entomobryomorpha > Tomoceridae > Yoshiicerus > Yoshiicerus persimilis. Next base: position 44,673,788 of record CM036941.2, read on the forward strand.
TTCAATTGCAGTTTCGTTTGTGTGGCCCATACAATTATACCGTAATCATCTATTGACAGTACAAAAGTGTGAATAAGTGAACAAATAACGTTTGGAGGTAGTAATCTTTTGATTCGATGTAGTCTACCAATTGCACACTTTGTTCGGTTATCCACATATTCCTTATGATCCTTAAAAGTCATATTAGCGTCAAAAATTACTCCCAAATATTTAAATTTATAAACCCTTTGTATAGTACTGTTATTAATGTGTACCGAATCAAGAATTTGAGTGCTTACATTCGTGTCATGCGGTTTATGGAGTACCATATATTGTGTCTTTTGCAGACTAATAACTAGATGATTTTCGATACACCAATTATGTATGCGTTGCAGGTTTTCATTGATCTTTTTAATAGCTAAATTGATATCTGGGTTACTATTCCAAATTACCAGATCATCAGCATACATGCAATAATTTATATTTAATATTTTACCTATGTCATTTATGTAAAGAGAAAATAATAATGGCCCAAGTGCTGAACCAGCACCGCTGCCAGCTTGTAATGCATAGGACTTAGAAATATAATTCCCATTTCTGATTTTGAACGTTCGATTGTTCAGATGAGCTTGTAAAAGCTTTATCATGTATGGCTCAATATTAAAGTTGAGAATTAGCTTGACTATCAAGGAATTAAATTGAATATTGTCAAAAGCCATAGTTAGGTCGATAAATACTGCTACAACCCTTCCATTTCTGCTGTCTAATTCATTGTATATGTCTTGAGAGAACTTTAAGATTGCGTTCTCACAACCCCTATTTTTTCGGAAACCGAATTGGTTGTCGTCTAAATCTTTTTCTACCATAGTAGAAAGTCGATTAAAACATACCTTTTCAAAGACTTTACCTAAATAAGAAAGATCAACTATCGGTCTGTAACTACTAACATTTGAGTGAGAACCTTTCTTTTTATAGGTTGGCATTAAAATGGAGTTCTTGAATTGCAATGGAATTTTTGCAGTAGTCATTATTGCAGTAAATAGAACAGCAAGTGGAATGGCTATAGTTTCCTTAATTTCTTTAAATAACCGTGTAGGAATAAATTTATCTACTTTACAACCTTTGTCAGTATTAGTAATAGCTACTACAATTTCATCCTTCGATACATCACACGGATTTTCACATGCAGTTACATCATTATTGTAGTTACAATCATAAGTATCAATTAACTCTGCCACACTTGAGTCCGATATAATATTATCAGCTCTTTTTATAATGAAATGATCTGCGAGTTTATCACAAATACTTTCATCTGATTGCAGTATCTGCCCTTCATCTATTAGTTTGCTAACTTTGGGAGTATCTTTTACTCTGTAGTTTGTAATTTCATCAATTACATTCCAAGTATTTACGGTGCCACTGTCACTATCAAATTTCGTCGCATAGTGCTTGCTCTTGGTTTTCCGAACCAGGTTTGAGACATACGTTTTCATTTTATTGTACCTTTTCCAGTCACTAGGATTTTTTGTCTTAGTAGCCAGGTGTTTAATTTTGTCTCTGTCTGAAATAGCTTTGCCAATTATGCTATTGAACCAGGGAGCAGGTCTAGATTTGCACATTTTTTTCTTTTCTGGAGCAAACTTATCTAGGAGTTCAACAGTATTGTTTATAAAATTATGAACAGAATCAGAGGTATCATTGTTTTCTAAATAACCAAAGTCTACATTTTGAAATTCATTATCAAATTTAACCCAATCAACATTTTTAAAGTTTCTACTTATTATTAGTTTAGGTGGCAATTTTTGTTTTGGATATTTTCTAGTAGTGAAAGTTAGCTGGTGGTCAGAGCCTGCAAAATCAAACTGATTGGCAGTGTTATACAAAGAAGGGTTGCTTACATATATATGATCGATTAGAGTTTTCGAAGTAGGTGTTACTCTGGTCGGTTTCATAATTTTTTGCGTGAGGTCAAATTCAGTACAAATGTGTTTTAATTTTACTGTGTCCACATTACTTTTTAAAAGATCTAAGTTAATGTCACCTAGTATTATTATTTCGTGCTTGTACCGCCTAAGAAAGAGTACAATATTTTCAAAGCACAATAGATAATTACTTTTATGAACTAGATTAGGATGACAATAAATATAGCAAACAAGGATTGGAGGAATACCCTTTTTCTTTAGGATGTGAATAACACAATGCACTTCTAAGTTGTTAATTGTAGTAAAGTCGCTTATCGCGTAAAATATCTTATCGTAAAATATCGCTTATATCGCTTATATCGCTTATATCGTAAAATATCGCTTATCGCGTAAAATATCTTATCGTAAAATATCGCTTATATCGCTTATATCGCTTATATCGTAAAATATCGCTTATCGCGTTTAGTAAAATAAAGTCGCTTATCTTCAAGTACCTCCATCTAAATTTTTATTCTCCATTTCATAACTTTCTAGCTCACTTACTGACAATTAAGCTGATTAGATTCTGTACCGCATTTCCACATACAAAGGAAGCATTGATAAATAGTTTTTAGTTAATTACAGAATCTTTGATTGAATAGCCAGGTACCTCTTAATTGAACGGGTAAACATTGGAGCTGATTATTTGCAAACTTTTGTCCTATTGTGTGTTAGTTGGGGCCAACCCTGTAGTTAGCCATACGCATATTCATTCATTCACTCATACATTCATTCATTCATTCATTCAATTCAATATTATAAGTGAAGGAGTTTGCTTATTATTTATCTTCTGTATGCCCAATTTTGTCTTCTGTGTAGCCGAAATACTCATTGACTTAGAGCAGAAAGGGCGCAGACTTTTAAAAATTCTACTTTTGACAAAGTTTGATAAAAAATGAAAGATAGATTTGTTTCTGCAAATTTTGGATTTGCTTTAGATTTAAGTGAACGCTCATTGAGGCTGATCGGCTTGTTGAAAATATTGTAGCAGTTAATTCCAAAAAAATGTGATCCTCGTACTCTACGATATATTGAAATTGAAAAACATTACTAAATTAACAATGCAAATGCTACAGTAACTAGTTATTCTTAAACAATATCCTGTGTTCAGTCTATACATACACAAAACGGCAAAAAATGAAGGAAGGAAATAAAGCCTGTATACTTGTGTTGCGTAAGTTATAACTTATAACGCATTATTGAGTTACACGATGAGTAGTGTAGGGATTGCAGTGAATTAAATTGAGGATGTCAAAAACTGTGTCAATAGCCTTTGACCGCCCTTGCTACGTTTGGCTCATCACGTTCACTCAATACGTATGCGTTTCTATGTAGTTACATATATGACTAGCTTTTCTTCTTCATACATAAATACAGGTAGAAACATTAACGCTTTGTTTTCGTCATGGCAGTATGTAGTAGTAACCAGTGTGGATGTATTTATACGTGTGCAGTGTGTGCTAACAAAGTTTAGTAAGGGTATTTGATAGTAGAATGTTATTATCCATTGTAGACCGCTTTTACTACCTATCATCATTTAATTACATGTCTTAGCGCTACTATCCACTACATGTACAGGAGACTACCTTAGTGCTACCACAGAAGACAAATCTTCATCTTGTTCTTATTGTTGGCAATCAGGTTAGTATACTTACCTAGTACCTACCACACATGCTACACACATTAGTGTCTTGTCTTCCTTTGCCTACTTACCAACAACAGAGATATTTACTGTACTTCGCCTTGGAAAGAATTTCTTCGTTTTCACACCATTACACTTTGTATTTTGTCTGCAGGTACTCATGAGTTGCTATATTCTAGTGTTATCTATACTGTACCTAGGAGAAGTACGTAATTTGACGATAGAAATCAGAGAGAGAGGAATTGTACGACAGAGTCCTAGAATGTTGTCTCACAAAACAGAGGCAAGCAATTTAACGAGGAACATCTTGTCACGACACGATACGACGATCAAATCACAATTTACAGGCAGAATCGAGATACGCAGAGAGAGATTACACATAGAGAGCATTATTATTATTACCCTCTTGTAATAAACCCAAAGTAGATTTCCTATCATATCCAACTTAATGTCTTGGCTTTAGATAATTGTATTTTACTACTTAGGTATGTACACTAATTCATACTTAGATACTGATACTACCTATGTACAGAGCAGACACTTTCTTATTATCACAAACGAATGGAATTTAGTAAAGGCCAACGTAATAATAATCTATCTCATTCAGTATTTAGTTTTTTCCCCTACGATGTAAAGTTAATAATATTATTAAGAAAACTTTCGTTGGTGAGTCTATTATTCTTTACTTACGGTAATATTTAAGTATACTGTATGATTCACGTTCACACAACAACATTACACCGACCACATCAGAAATAAATGACAATTAACTGGGAGATTATACTCTAAGCCACTATTTTGCACATTGTTCTCAAAGCAGTACAGATTAGGTAGTCATTAGTAGTAGCAAAGTTAAGACATACCTACTAGGTGTAGGTACATAAAAAGAAATTGTATGAAGAATACTTTCACGTGTAAAGAATTAAAATCCATATCTCAGAAATAAAAACGCGTGTTCTATGACTATACTACGTTTTAATGCAATTTAAACCTAACTACCAAGGTATATTTTAACAGTGTGACCCATCCCCAACAGCTTTATTATTTACCTGTCTCCTTTTATTATTCTCTTTGTAGTTTCCTTCAAACGGAAAGTGTTGCTGCTTTAAAATTAATATAATGTTTTCAATTGTTTTCTGTTATTTAGTGTTGTTGTCTTTAAGTATCCTTAATACGTTGCAGTTGCATGGATATAGAAAGGAAAATCCAATTCATTGTTCATTACGTAAGGTAAGAAGTACATTCTTCCTTACTTTCAGAATTACTTATCTCTACGCAAATAATTTATTTACTTAAAGGAGACTTTATTTTTGTTAACATTTCAAAGTGAATAAAATATGCTTACAAATATGCTGCACAGCCCAGAACAAAAGAAAATCTTTAGAAAACAATTTCGCATACTCTGGTCGAGTTAATCCTAAAGATCGCACTAGTTTGGCTTTCATTTCACATTTCACACGGATAAATATGCCCAAAGTTCGGATAATAATAATTATGACCGGAATTTATGATACTTCTTATAAGAAAGTTTTTTCTTTCTCTTGTTTTTTCAGCTTACCGAACTGGAAAGTGAATAAAATGATACAAATCTGTACTTCCATTATTCACAAATTCCCATTATGCAACGCAGTTCTACTATTTATATGCTTAAATAATAACTACAAGAAACTAAGTTATAAATTACACAAGCAAAGTAATCTGTCTGGCTTTTCACCATTCTTTTCTTTTAGTTTTATAAATACTTTACTTTGTTCCTTCCTAACTTTTTCTCTATTTTATAATGTAGTTCTACTTCTATAATATATCTTCCAACAAAGTTTCACAGTTATGGACAAAGACAATGAAATGGAACGACAAAGGTTTGCATAGAAAGTGGAATTGCATGTAATTCTAAGTTATTAACAGGGAGGCAAGATATTTTCTCCATTTACTGCAAGTTCAACAGATAAAATAAAGTAAACGATTGTTCAATTGTTTTCTGATTGAAAAACAACAACAAGAATCTGATATGGAGACACCAGACCAAACTGAATTTGTGGTTTCTCCTAACTTATGTCCATTTTCGGTGACATTATCGTTTCAGCCAGAACACAAGCAACGCATTGAAAAAAGCAAAAACTATGTTGAATACAGTGTAGCTCAATAGTAAACATTAAGTTAAGTACGTCTTTTGGAGACAAACAGATAAATCTTTTTTGTTAATTCATTCCATTGTTTTAATTCAATGTAAACATATGTCAAATGAAAATGTGCAGCATACTCTGCATACCAATGTATAATAACTAAACTATATCAATTGAATAGCTATGCGTAATAAATACTGTGCAAGATTTTCAGACATTTTATTGCTGGTAGGAAGAATTCTCTTACTAGAGTAATTTAAATAATGTACGCACTAAAAATATTATTACACGTTTTTCACACGAGAAAAATAAAAATTGCACTTTTTGCAGCTTTACACTATTAGTGTTGTGTTTTCCGCGTGGTATTCGTAGCATTTCCTACAGTACAGTAATTTTATTTTACCTTGTAATTGTAATACTAAGGATTTTTCTTCCAACTATTTAGTATTGAGCAAGAAGCTCATGTAAGATTTATTGCATTGTTATTATAAACTTGCAAATACAGAATGTAAGCACTGCGCACAGCGTGTAACTGAAGAAAAAGTTTTTCATTGTGCCATTTTCGTAATTCTTTTTCTTCAGGTTTATTGTAAATTGTAATTAATGGGAATATTGGGACCTTTATTTATAGCCTGCCAAGAAAAAAGGTGAAAATGTCAGCAATTCCTGCATTTCTACAGTTAGTAAAATGCACAATCGAAAAGTAGCACAAAATGCATATAGGAAATGCACGGTAGAAGCTTTCCATAAAAATTCAGAAATACAAATAATAAAACTTTGAAATGCACAGCGCACAATGTTGGTTAAGCAAGCAGTTAACAAATGCATTTGCGATTTTGGTAAATAGGCATTCAAATATTGTCAGCATGTTATTAGCTGGTTGCTACATTCTGTTAATTACAGTGTCATAAATACTTGACTAACTGACTTCGTCGTGCAATTACCAGCTCATTAGAAAGTGCACTAATGTAAATACTGTGCAATTTTTATTTCGCTGACGAAGCTGAATGATTTTCCCATTTATTATTACGATAATACACAGGTATGCAATATACAGCATGTTATTACCTACGGTTTCATTCTCAAATGACTTAATTTATGTACAATGCGTAAAAGTACACATTAAGCTAAATTTAATATAGCAAATAATATTGATATATCGTTTTTCTAAGTATAATCATCTTTTACTTTCAGTAAACACTGGCATTCTTTAACTTGTAACTCTTAGACGCTAATAGAATGACGATTTATCTGTTTTTGAATGTAGTGGATGCAATAACGCAAAGTACTTGTACTAAATACTTCAGCATTACAAAACAACTTCATTCCAAATGTGTATACACAAATCTATCGCTGAACAAAATTATTATGCAAGCGTAAGCAAGTATTTATGTACATAAAGATTTTCTTTGGCTTAGGAATTTATTACATGACAATAATTTTCCTTTGAGACGCATTGGATATTTATGTACTCGAGTTGTGAGGTTTTATTTTTTTGTCAGAGGAGTCTGACAACTCGGACTTGGAGACTTAAAGAAGTCTCGTATGTGTAATTGAAAGTAAAAAGCTACGAATCCTACCTTCCTATGGTCCGACCTACACAAAAGTATCTTTAGTGCATACATAAAAGTTTATCTCTTATCCTTATTGCTAGTATTCCCAATAAATACTTTTGTCTCTGTGCTTTTCTTCTATCTATTAGTTAAACGGTACTATAAATACAAAGGTCTCCCTATATAGATACTCGCAACAACTAAGTTAGTAGTATTCCCAGCATGTAATTTAATTGGTCTTAATATAGACATTTATTTTTTCATTTCCCTTTCTAATGCGTTGCATATTAACCTAGAAGAACTCTAGCATTAGCGGAGAAGGAGATCGATAAGCATTACTGATAAGACGAAGAATGCATCACCTTATGCTGCTCTTTCCCTCTGTAGATTTACATAATAATAGCCCAACTGTTATCTTCTGTGATTTAATCAATGCAGTGCAGCGCAGTTCAGCTTGATCCCAAATAGCCAATAAAACTGAAACGAGGCATTCGATGGGACTCCTTTGATTTCAATTCACTTGACATTTTGACAGGACACACAAACAAAAACAAGGAATCAAGCGAAACAGTCCGCCTGTCTGTCTCTGTCATTACTTGTCAAATCCCCTCATCTGATAGAATTATATCACTCCTTGTCATACCTTTTATCTACTTACCTGCATTACTCCTATCCAAACAAAACTGTTCCTTTTTAGCTTTGCTCTGCTGACAAGGGAAAGTTCAATACTAAGCACGTACAACGTATGAATACTGATAAATATTTTCTACAATCAATTCATAAAGTTAATCAGTTCTAATGAATTTATGTGTCTACAAACAAAGAATTATTAATATAAATATCTATTATTTATTTAGGCAATCGGACAACTTGCACATACATGGGAACAGCCTAAAAGCACATCATTTCTCATTATGATAAACGTATCTCATAAATCGGTGGACCTCGTTTACTGATATTTCAACTTACAAACGAGATTTAAAAATGTAAAATATACATACCTGCAGAACACGAGTTGGTATTGGTAAAGGAATGGTAAAGAATCTTTGTAATGAGAAAATGAGATCATGCATGCCCTGTCTATCAAAACTAAAGAATGCACTCAATTCATTTAGCTGAACGATTCATTTCACTTAGCTTTGACATTTCGAGGAATGCTATCTGAAGACTATTAGAAAATAGATATTTAAATGTAACAATATCCCTATTATCAGACTGTGCACAAGTGCACATTGTGCAGTTATCCATTTTGCTGCTTCGTCTATTATGTTAAAGCGATATAAAGGAATTGATGGTAGATACGATTACAGCTAAACGGATTGGAAGACCGCAAGTGTGTTCCACAATACATTTAATAATTTCATATTGTCTTGAATTATTTAATTAAATTTTTGGAAGTGCTGAGATAGCCGTTTCGTATTTATTTGTCAATTATTCCATGTCCTGCTGTAATAATAAGAGATTTTGCTATCCAAAAGCATAACACATCACAAATGCTTTAAAGAGGCCCTTAATACCTATAATACTACCTCTTTGTTGTTACACCGCATCAAAGATAAAGACTCATTAACCATTTGCATTATTCAGTAATTGTAAGAATGAAACTTCAGTTTTGGTTAGCTAAATGTAATTCGTTAATCATTTGAACAATTGCACCTTGCACACTTATTCCGTGTAGAATTACACTGCAAAATATTAAACGACAGGACAAAGGAAAGTGTTTGGCCTCTGGGGACAGCACATTAGATACACGTTTAATTGCAAACTACTACGTAGGTACCTCAACTGTGTATCCCTCAAGAAAAAAATTACTAATACGTGTTATCTTATTGCACTTTGCTAAAGATAGTAAATATTTATGCCTCATCTCGATGCTATTAGTACACTCTGAATTACTGATACCTCTCTATGTGGACAAACGATTTGCTTATTTTTTCAGTCTTTTACACACAGAAACTCAGTCAAAAATTAGTGGTACACCATTTCTCTATAGTAGAAAACAATTGCTGTTTGAATCCAATTATTAAATATATTATTTTAGCTCAGTAGTGTATTTTTCGTAGTAAATATGTGTGAACTGTAGAAATACATAGATACAGTATTAATTTGAACGCAATACACATATGCTTCCAAGGGGCCGTAAATGTAGAACGGGGTGGAACGGGGTGGTCTGCCGGTAGTATTGTTTCCAATTATCGAACAGTACATTAAAAATAGCCAATTCTCAAGGAGAAGAAATTATAGAAGCTTCCTTGAACTCACTCTTATAGTCCTTAATAAACCAGTATTATTAGGTACGCATTGTTTACGTATTTTTTGTTTGACAATGCAATAGTTTACACATTACACGTCATTATACACGTGTAGAGTATTATGTGGAGTATGGAAGGAGCAGCAATGTATTGTTGAATAATGGAAAAATGGCGTTATTGTTAGCAGTTGAGGCTGAAAGATCCTTATAAGGTGGATTTCCTTTTTGGAGTGGAGGATCTACATTGATGTAATCTTGTACGTTATTACGTAGTGAACAATAAGTAATACCTGCAATTCAATCCAATAATGTTCCTTTAACAGTAACATTTAACCTCCCTCCCCTGCCTTTTCGACACTTTCGCCCTAAGTTAATGGCGCAGTGAATGCAGTGCAAAAAATGCAGTTTCGTAATTTATGCGGGCACACGAGACTTGTAGATCTTCTAAGGACTACCTCGAATGTAGCACAAAGCATTGCATCTACATTGTCTTTGGAGGACATACAATAGGCACTTAGATTGTTTCCAAAAGTCCATATACATCTTCAACTGCAATTCAACTCAACCTTTGAATTCACCTTTTCTTTTCTTTCTCGTTCTACTTGCAGCATACCTACGGTTTTCTACAAAGGAATAAATGTATGAATACTTGGTACTCTGCTAATACTCAACCCAACGTACAATACACTTACTAGAATTACTTACATTCGATAGCACGATTTGTCGACCGAGCCAAAAGAAATTCTGATCTGTATACACAGATGATTTTGATTTACGATAAGGTCCTAATGGACTCCCCGCCCTTAAACTCACTTCCATTCCAAAACTTATTCCTTAGATAAAACTAATGTATAACTTCACTCTATCGTCTAGAATAAAAATATTACTGTATGGTCTACCTTAAATGATGTATCTCCATTTTGGTAAAAAATATCTAATACTTTTAGTATTAAATACATGTCAATGATAAGAATACAAAAACACAAAGTATGTTTTATTTATATAGGTACATGTATGCTTTAATTATGATAATTAATTAGTTAACAAAATCACAGAAGCAGAAAATTACCTAAATTGAGTATTTGCATGTATTTATAATGTATTTACTAAATGGTTTCAATTTCCAAGAGGGTAACAAAACTTGTAACTTTTAAATGGTTTGGCAAAAACCGAAGAAAATAAATCAAACGTAAATTACGAATCACAGAAGCATGACGAATGGACAGAACAGTCGTTTGAGTAATGTGTTCATGAAGAAGTTTAGTTTCTGTTCTATGTACAACTTCTCTGGATGACGAGCCATTGTATGCCTGCATGAATTGAACCCAATAGGATTTCTGTCTCAGATGCACACTTCTAAAGCATACATAACATAGAAGAAGTACATTTACTTATTCAATACTTACACAAACTTGTTACATAAACACATTTTGACTTTTCATAGGTCCCTATGTGTCTCTAGTCCTTTTTCCACAATGCTTCGACTTCACATAAGGATTTAGGTGTTTGTAAATACGGAAGCTTTAACATAGCCGAGTATTACCAAAACATTTCCACAATGCATCTCTTTAGAATAAACGAGACTCTTTAGAATTTACACGCATTGCTCGTGTACACAATAGAGATAAAGGTTTACTATTACAAAAGCGTCTGAATTTACAACAAATAGTTTACTCATCCCATTTCCAATAATGATGAGTACAAATATTATTTGGCAACTGGCTCTTTTACTACCACTCTGGAGTAAAAGTAAACGCAATTCATGAGTCTATCGCCTTATTGGTAGAGGTGTGCTATTTAAAGATCATCATAAATCCAGAAAATAGATACTATAAGTACCGACCAGTAGTTTGAGGGGCTTCCTTGTAAAGATGTGAAAAAAGAATACATTTGGTTTGGTTTCCCTCATTTAGGTAAAGTAAGGTTGTATATAATTTAGAAGAATGAGTAGAGACAGGTAACTTTATTTGGTAACACAGTATGAAGTCCCTCCATAAACTCGCTTCCATAATAAATTTGACAGCTACACATGGGTGTTCGTGATGTGATCTTGAATGTGGAACACATGTAAGACTAAAGGATTTTCGAAGGGGAAATTGAAAATAATTAAGGAGGCTGACTAATTAGTGTACCACACCAGTAGAGCTACAAATTTTCACCAGACAGCCCAACCAACCAGATTGTACTCGCTTCTCGAAATTCACTTTACTTTTCTCCATTAGCCAAGCTCTATGCTCTGTTATATCTATTTATTGAATGTAACTTTAGCAGTAATTACTACATGTTCCGACTATTTCCATATAAAAAGCTCTTATAAATAGAATTTACATTGGTACAAACACAATAGGGGTAACTACATTTGTTTCCCTCATGTTCACCAGCTGCAAGGCTTGTCTCGAGAGATAAAAACAGAATTAAAGGAGACCATCATCAAGTAGTAATGTTTATTACCAAACTATTACGTGGTAAACAGTCTATTTGGGGGAGAAAACTTGTACGTCTATTTTCTCAAATAAATACGGGTAGCCCTACTTACAAATAGTGTGGGTGTATCTGTTACTCCAAAGCTAATCATACAATTCCTTCTAAACACGCTTTCAGATATCAAAATGTAAAATAAAAACTATTAATAATCTATTGCTTATTTAGTAATTGGAGTCTCAAAATACGTCACTATTACTAATATTACAGACTACAGACAACTTCCATTCAAGAATTAAATGGAAGCCAATATTGTCTTACGAAACACTCTTCTTCAAAAATAATCATCGCAATGTACGCAGATAATTATGCAAAATAATTTCCAAATCTTCATCGCATTCGAAAACAACGATCTACAATAGTAATCGTCAGCATTTTGCTATGAAGTTTTCAAATGTTGGCGACTGAGAAATTTGGTTTGCAGGTAAGAATGAAAAGCTGAAAGTTACATTTACGTGAAGTCATAGTCATAATGTCTTTATTTGTTGTATTTATGTGTAGGCTGCATGTTTACCTCCGGTGTAGTTGTGTTTTATGTTTTGTGTAATGTCTTGGGCTATTTATGTAGTTAGTTAGTGCAGGTGAGTTGACGTGGATTGTTTGCATGTGCACTGAATGGACATGGCTCAGCATCTCCAACACAATAACACTGGGCTATAAATGTTCATGTATAAATAGGACGCTTATGTGAGCTTATTTAATGTCAGGTAAGCTGAGCCACGTAGAAGTAATTTAATGTAGTTGTTTGTGTCTGGACTGGACTGGAGTATAAAGTCATTTGGTTGTAGATGGACAGACGTGATAACTTGACAACGTAACGTTACATTAGTAGAAAAATCTAGCGTAGTAATGTAGGTAATGTGCCGGAAAAAGATTTCTTTTTTTCTTGGTTTGGTTTGGTTAAGTTAGTTTCTATTGTGATTCTTCTTAAATTGTGAAACAGTTGAGATTGTGATTTCCGACTGGACCATAGCATAATATTATATAGGAGATAGATATACCTAAGTGCACTGAGGAATAGAACGGGTTAAGGAGTAGACGTTGGAGGAAGCGAGATTTGTATGTGTTGTGGATTGAGTATGTCTGTAGTAATAATAAGTAGTAGTGGTAATGGGTGGACGAGATGAAGTTTATCTACCTGGGGACATAATAATAGAGAGTAGATGCTCAGCCAAGGTGTGTAATATTCATTGCACTGGAGTTTTTGGGAAGACAAACGTTTCCACGTGGGAAGTCCGTCTTCTTTGGTGGGCATCGTGCCGCTTCGTGGGGGTTCTACGCACACAACACAACTACATCTCTCTCAGTCGTACTTTACCCACCACACTATTTGCATGCAGCTTACCCAACCCAGAGGAACTGGACCTGGACAAGGTGCATTTTCTATTTACCGTGCACCGTGTCTTTACAGGCATTCCTTATGTAATCCTAACACTCCTTATATAATCTATACCTGGAAATGCTCATCTTCTACTCTGTAGTGTAATGGGTAATGGAAAAGAAAGCAGTTTGATTGGAGAAACAGAAACAACAACTCTTCACTTTCGTTTCAGTCAGTCCAGTCCAGTCCAGTCGTGAGAGAACGGTTCGATAGTTTCTATTGAAAACACATGCTCAAAATTCAATATCTTATTATAACACAGTATATCATCCCTTTCATCATCCCTTTTCTTCTGTACCTATACATAATGCAAAAAATTCTATACTAGGGATTTACATGAATATCTTATGAACCTACGTTGGATTAGAAGATGAGATGTGAGGAGTAGTCTGTCATGTCCGCATCAGGCAATTCGATTCAAATGCACTTGACAGGATTGCTATTGATATACCATTCAATTGGATTTTTATATGCAACATGTAAGACATCCTATACACTTTGGATACCTACTACAAATAGTTACGTAATGTAAACATATGTAATACTGACCATTATGTTTGCCAGTGCTAAGCAATATTTCTTTCCAAAAGTTATACTTCCTTCGCGAGGTATATGTAAGTATAGTGCAATAATGTATAAGTTGTAATATAATAGGAGAAGGAAGGCGGGCAGAGAAACATTTCTTTTATCTTTATCGTCTAATTCAATTCCGTGGAATTCCATCTGATTTTATCTCATCTCTTGTCTTGTTTCTTTTCCTTTTTGTACCCGTGTCTTGAGTTTCCTTCATCGCATCTCTACACAAATCTTGTTTTCTTGTGCTTTTACTAAGAACATACCAAACATTTCCATGCACCAGCAAGGCCTTCATTTTGACTTTGGACCAGAGTCAAATCAACCAGGAAAGTGGAACTAGCCAATTTCCCTAGATATTTACTGGAATGTTTATGTTTCCCGTTCCCGTCCATTGTTTGTCCAGTACTTGAGAATTCGCATTCGATGCACTGCACCCTCTTTCCGTTTTCATTCAATACAGTGTTACACGTACATTGCATTGTATTTATTAGTTTCCTCTCTAGTAGTACTATGCCTTGCTTTCCCAGACGCTATTAATTTATTGCTATTAATCTATTATTTTTCATTCTTCATTGCCGTAGTGTTGCTAATAATTATATTAATTATAACAGTATTATGTTCTGTACCTGTAGATCCTTGTCTGCTATTACTTAAGTCAAATGTACCTCAAAATGCTAAAGACAGAATTTGTATAGTAAATTGCAGCATGTGTTTAATGAAGCGCAGAACTCTACATTAACATTCACATGTCATTTGAAGTTATGCGTTGCAGTGCAATACACTTTTACTATCTTTCTTGGCACTCCTAATAAATAAGATTTGAGAATACGTATCAATAACTTGAATATATTATAGTGTAAAGATGTATATAAGTTGGAATAGTAAATTCTTCTTACGTTATCTGTAAACTATTTTTTCCTGTTTGCATCAATTTGAGTTAACCAGTTGAATTAGCATCTTATCTCTTTGGATGCTATAGTGTACAGGTATCAACAAAATGTAGATCAAACTGAGTGTTTATTGTACATGTGAAGAGTAAAATGTGGTAGATAAGACAGGTTACATTTTCTATCACGATTTTCCTCCTAAAGGCATTTTCCTTACATCACTTGACTTCTCAGCTTTTGCTCTGTTTTGTATTCTGCTTCTAATGTCTTTCTTTCTGTATACCCTTTGCGTTACCATTTGCAGTTTTATATATAGAGTTTGTTTTAATATAGAATTTAATACGATGCATACTTAGCGTGACATGTTTAGATAACAAGTACACGTTGGCTATGTAAGGATAAAGTGAGTCATGAGATGAGTCGGAGGTGCATAAGATAGAAACTGCATTTGTTGCACAAGAGCAGAGCTGACAGAAGATACAAATGCAGCAGGTAAATAATTGAAACGTCTCCTCGACTCAACTTGTTATGTTATGCTCAACTGAAGGCGCATTCAAATTGCATCAATAACTCCAATCAACGTCAACCCTTTGTTACAATTATTTTGATCTACGACACAATACTTTAGTTAGCTTACTTGTATTATTAATGTAATAACCTATAATACTGTAAGTATAGAACTGTGTATCAACTGCATAACCCTAGGCTAGAATTCCTGCACAAAAAACCGAAACCTAATCCATATCACTTCATCACTTAACTTGAATGAACTTCACGGAGAGTTTTTCTTTTCTTTTCTGATTCACGAGAATCATCGTCTCCTTTCTCAAAACTTTTCTATCATTAGTAATAATATTTCACATACAATGTAGCATGAGTAGTGTAATCCAGCTAATAAATAGGTCATAGTCGTAATATACCATAACATCTGCTCTGATCTGTTTTATAATCAGTTTTTTGTTATACGTACTTACCATGCCTGCACAATGAATTCCTCTTTACTTACACCACCTTACACTATACCTACTTACTTCTTATTATGTTCATATTATTGTTGCAATTTCGTATTAAGCATTTTTGCCTTAATAATCCCTACGATATTAGATACAACTACACAAAATTGTCGAATCTTACTGTTTTATTGTTTATATTACCTAGTACAAAATTTCTGTAGCTGTAAACTCTAGTTTTAGCACAGTAAAGAAGTAAACCTATAGTGCCATGAGAAATGTAAGCAAAAAATGTATAATGACCGTTGCCCTGCAAGCGTAGCGCTATGGTACGGTATATTCTGTAAATATAATATCGAGTTTTCTTAAAGGCAAATGATAAAAACTGTTGTATGGAAGAACGTTGGCCATAAAGATAGTGATACCATTGTACCATCACTACCAAAGGATAAGAACTAGCATTAGTTTTATGTCAGTGAATTTATGAAAAGAGATAAACAACAAAACAGAATCAAGAATACTCATCTTTAAATGCCTTGAAGATAAGTAGCACTTATCTGTAGTGCATATCTTTGTCAGAATGGATGTAGTTGATACAGTCTACACTAAATATGCTCCACCATCAAAATCCATTTAGAAATATCACTGTACAAGTTTTCTTATTTTGTATACTGAATATTGAAATTCCCCATTACTAATGGTCTTCACCCTGCAAAATCTATTAATTGTAATAAACGTAATCTGCCAGATATTTACTTAACATATGACAATTTCTATGCAAATTTGTTTATTTTCGTCATGTTACTATTAAGTAATTGTTATTATGTAAAATGTTTTAAGGATATGATGCTTTTATCACTGAGAATTATTAGTTGCAATTGTTGTAATATGATCCCAAATCTTCCTGTAAAAAGTTTTCTAAATAGTGCAAATAATTGTTCACGATTCAAGAAGGAGTAAAATGCGTTGTAAGGAACATTTCTCTTTAGCACTTTGTTTCAGTTATTCTGAACAATCTGATGAACATTTATGTCTTATTCACATGTTACATAGTGTTTTATGATACTCAAGTTGGTTGTACAGTACAGGCGTTTACAAAATGCCTTTTCGTGCACGCAAAAGTACTGCTTACTAACTTACTCTTAGTATACATTATGCATCAGATACACGGTAATTCATGCCAAATGTGCCTACCTATTCTCATTTTGTTGTATGAATTTAATAGAAAAACTGAGTGGGTGGATTGCTGTAATAAAGTTGTGTAAATAAAAAATTTAGTTAAGATTCCAAAGACTAACTGTGTCAAAACCAGACTAAAATATTTGAAAACAGTATTCAAAGTATTGTGCATACATTTCTTTTGGGATTCGCTATTCGTAAGGAAATAAACGATGGCGATAATGAAATGTATTGGAAATTTACAACACTAAATACAATGTGATATTTTCTAATAAAAATGAATTTAGGTGCATATAAAACCGAACTGTGTTTGTTGCACGCATTTATTTATTAGACAAAGAAACGCATTTTCATTTTTTACTATTTTTTCCCCATCCTTAATATATAGTATCAGCATTTTTGACGAATGAAAATATATCCTAAAATAACAATTTTCATGAAGAGTAAACTGTTTAATACCTCTATCTTAGTCTATGCAACACGAGTTAGTAATATCATTTTTATTTCATGGCGTATTTGAGTTTCACACACATACTAAGTACATATTACTTTAATGTAGTTAGTTGCATTAAATTCACTCCATTGCACTGCACTGTCCTCGTCCTCCTAACACGATTTGGGGATTGAATATAATATGACGTATGACTACTATAGATATACAACGAAATGCTCTTACGATACGGAGACGGTTAAATTATCTGGCATCAGTTTTATTTCCTCGGGTAATATTTCGCAATAACTATATTTTTATGTAAATGTCACTCTTCTAATATCATTGTCATATTTTTCGACAGCAAGCAATTTATTTTATTTTCCAGTCGCGTGAAAACAACACTAGTCATTGTCACCGGCTTGTCATCTTCTCTGTCACGTCAAGACGGAGAAAAGCAAATCTACCCGTATCACATCGGCACATTTTCTAACAAACTCAGTCAACCAGTATGTCACTGGTTTGGAAAATCTAGCATTTCTACTACATTCTTTAAATGTCCTATATATTGTTTAATCGCTGAATTCAAGGTTTTGTACATTTCCAAAGTAGAAAGAATCCATATCTGAGTACCCTGTAAGCACTAATGGAAAAATGTCGACTTTTGAATTGACACCCGGAAAGCTAATTTAATCAATACTGAAAACTGGAAAGACTGAAACGCATTTAAATTGATATTTTACTTTTTAATTTGATTTGAAAGGGAAGGATTGAAGATTTTGTTGTGGAAAATTCTGTTGGTTAACTCTCCGTTTTTGCCTTCACAGAAATATAATTTAAAATAATATTGGCCACGTTTCCTTTCTGTCAGATCAACTTTGGGTTTGGATTTGGTTGAGTAGTTTTCAGTAAAACTTCCTTTGGCCGTAAGGATGGCTGCACTACACCAAGAATGCAAAAAGCTGCTTTAAAAATCCTATGGCTGTACTAGAAATAGTATAAGGTAAGCACTATTGTATTTTGTCTGGCATGGTACACTATGGCATTTTATTTACAATCAATTTAGCTAGATAGCTATTTCATTTGGCTCTCTCCCTCTGATCCTTTTGATGAGATGAGTTTGAGTTGAATGGCTTTCCTCCACTGTAACTAGTGGAGGACCGTGGCCCATTGATCACGACACAAGTCAGTCACTAGACTCTAACGTAAATGCAATTTGAAATGTGCAAATAACTCTTCTCCTATACCAACAATAAGTCCCTTAATGTCCAACGGAAAAAACAGGATTTCCCATTGTTTCTACTCGCACTAACTTAATTTTCAAATTCTAACCAGGTGGTCTCCGAGATTTACCTCAGCTCTTCTCATCTCTTCTTCAGTACGGTTCAACCAATCAGCCGGATTATGTTCAGACTACCCTGCAACGCTGCAACATACTTACGCCTTAACTACATCTATTTTCACATTATATAATACCTATATAACTGCATACTTTCCTCAAATTGAAGGTTAGTATTTGTATGCAAATGCTTACGTTCAGATATTTGAGATACAGAAAATAGACGAGACCCATCAGAAAAAATATCCCCCAGGATTGCTTAGATTTCGAATCAGTCAATACAAAGTCAAGCTAAACTAACCAGAAAGAATTTCACTCACGGTATGTCAGTTTATTTAGTTTTCTTTCAGGAATGTTTACAAACTTCTTAGGTATGGGAAATTACTGAAATTAGATACTTGGAATTCCAAAGATATTTCGCTAATTACTTGGTTTCAGCGTCTTGCATGCGGACATAGCGTCCCAATAAAATATGATAAAATACTATCCCCTCAAATCTTAGTTTATTTACATTGGAACAAAACTTAGAAACATTGCAATTAGTACTAGAAAAATAATTAGTATTTTTAGCAGATTTGCTGCTTTTTACATTTTTCAATATCAATAGTTTGCGAAATGTACTATTAAATATTTATGACAGGAAAATATCTAGGAGAGAGATATCATTTGGTTAAAAGTAGAGTGCGATAGTGCGAAGAAACACTTTTATCTTAAAGAGGTTACCTTACTTAGGTTTTGTGTGGAAAAGACAAGACACGGAGCAAGAGAGAATTGTAACAGGGGCAAGGAAGCAATTTATTCGGAGAGGGCCGAAGGATATTTCCGAATCTTATTGTATCCTATCACATCAGAGAGATATCATTCATTTTTATGCGAGTAACCGTGAAATATGAGAGACAAGACAAGGCAGGACCGTGTAACAGTGCGGAACACTTTAACTTTTTCTTCCGTTTATCACATCTGCAGTGTTCTGTATGTACCTACTCTCCTACGGTGGCTTCATATCCTCCGGAAAAGATAATGGACATATTACCATTATATGTATTACCTTGAGAAAAAGACTGAACAAATTCGAAACGAGAATAGAAAATGAATCCGGGTAGTTTATATTCATATCGTTTTATACTTGTTATATTATTATAGTAAAATTACATTGTGGGAAACCCTATATCTAAATTCTAAAGGAAAAGACAATCCATGTCTCTGTAATATACTAGAGCAAAGAAGAGCACTTTGTAAAGGACTCTCAGTAATGTAAAAATGTAACGAAAGCGTATACTCTTGAGTTTATTCCTGAAATTCGACTATCATAAACTGTTTTCCTGCCAAACGCAAGTAATGCTTATATAAGACAGTGTAGTGAGAGTCCAAGATAGCATTTACCTATTAGATGATGATATTTTTAGTTTTCTGCAGATAGGGTGAGGTAGGATTCCTCTTGGAGAAAGTAAACGGAAGCAGAGGAGAAAATCTTTTTCTATTTTTCTCTCAAACAAAACTGTGGCATAATTCATAAAGCCCAACTTGAAAGTCTGAATGACCTTTTGATACGACGGATTCCAGGATTTCCACAAGAATCACACATTTCCTTCCCTCATCTCGTCGGAACTGGAGAAGTGATCTTTAAACCCTGTGAGGAGGAACTGCAATATCTATCCTGGTTTTCCTAAGGGCTCTGCTCGCCTCTACTCTGGTGGAACAACGTTTCCTCCAAACCAAGTCAACTGCTCATATGGCCAAGTTAAGTCTGTTCGTCTGGCCCTGGATTCAGTGTTCACTGTGAGTAATCCTTCTTAGCCCCGAATGAAATGTTTTTATGGAAGATCACATCTCAGGAGCATCACTCTTTTTTACTTACAGAATATGTAGACAGCAGCTCCAACAATTTCACGAGGAAAGATAGAAATAAGACATTTTTTACAGATGGATGATTTTCTATCTGCTACTCCACTTTTCTTCCAGTGTGCCACAGTCAACGAAATCTTCCTCCTTTATTGGTATGCTTTTAGTTCACCATAACATCTCTGTTACGATATCAAATTGTAGCATCGTTTAATGCATCAACTTAGATATAAAATGAACTAGCAGTAGAAAATATTGGCTGGTAGATTCACACGTACTCCCTACTACATGTGGTGTGCTACACGTAGGAAAACATGTACCAATAGTGAATAGAGGAGCAGACGTGAATCTAATTCTTGATTCAGTTTTTAAGTTAATCATCGCATTTTCTGGATGAAGTAAAGTAAAGAAAATGATGATGAGATGACTCTATCAATATCCTCTTCGTGTCTTCCTTCCATTTTTGTAGCTTTTCCATCAGCAGTTTCTCCTGTGGCCCGTCTCCGCACTATTGCCGAACATTCATTGTGAAAACAATTCACAATTCATATCTCATTACAGAAATGGATCATGAGCAAAATACACACTCACATAATACACTACTTACCATTGTGCTGTACGCTATCTAATGTATCTTCGAAACTAATATTTTTTCGAACAAGCAGCAAATAATCGCAGCATTCTCGGCGTTAGTGTATTATTGGGTTACTTCACAGCACATTTTTAATCTCAAACTGATGTTCTGTCATGCAAGACATGGATGACTCGTCTTTTGGATAAAGTCATGCATTCGTCATTTTTTTCTATTCTCCTTGCTCCGTTTTTTACTTTTTCTTCTCATTCTTAGACTTGGACTATTTAGGCTATTTAGCGCTCTGTACAATAAAAGCAATATCTTACATTCAACTTTCAGCAATGCACCATACCATCTACAAAAGCATGTTACTCTGCGTACATAGAATATACGAAAACTTAATGTAAATGAATACAACTCACTAATACAGATAGCCTCACTCTGAACTGAAGTCTGAAGTTTAAATAAAGAGGATACATTAGAATTCTTGATTGCAACGTACCATACTGATCGATTCTGTATGGATCCCAACGACGATTTGTTCACTTCAATTCACAGACAAGCAATGAAAATCATCCCGCGGGCCGTAATTTTTATTCGGAGAGTCCATTCAGCCCTTATATAGCTAGTACACCCTGTCTAGGTGTGCTTATGTCATATCCGTATCAAAGAAGAGTATGAATACACAGGATGCATATGGGAAGTCTAATACAACATGAATTAGTGTATACAAAAGCGTAAATTACTTTTTTATGTATCAACCTGCATATGCAATATGGTCCGTACGTAAGTTTATCCACCTAAGTCAAGATTTGTAGCATCATGCACCTAACCGCAGTATGAAAACTACTACAAGTACAATTTTATATGACTCCACATTATAGACTAAGTTAGGTATATATATGGTTATATTATAATAGGGGTGCACTAATAAGCTGTATACTATAGTGTAACAACAAAAGGTGTACCGGACGAGAGCCTTATGTTCGTTTAAGCAAACATGTAAACCTAAAGAAGAGAATAACAATAGAAAAAAGCTGATAACAATAACGTCTTCATCGACTCTTCATTTTAGAGGGTTAGGCGAGTGGTAACGTATAACAGAAACGAATGCCAACATAAGGAGTTCAGAGAAGATCTCTTCATTAAGGCTCCCTTTCTTCTTGGCTCAATAAGCTACCTCAGCAAACCAATGGCAATACTTGCATCCAGGTAGACAGAAAAAGCATTGACATGAGCACATGTTCGTGTTCGGCTGTGTTTATGTTCTTCCTATAAGCTATCCGATCCAGACCATATCAATTCACCCAAGACACTGTCTGGTCTAGCCTCACTAAAAGATGCTTTGCTGTAGTCGGTCGGCGGCAGGCTATTATGTAATCTATACTCTATAAGAAGGTACTTATACTATTACATGCACAGAAAGGGTACGTTTAACAAAAAGGGTTATTTAATCCTACATGTGTATGAGAATAATGTTTATCTCTTCATGCACACTTGAACAGTCCCATTGTTATAAGAAAAATTTCTATAGGTATATAATTTTTGACACTAAACGATAAAATAATCTGTAATTCCTTGAAAATCGTCTATAGCACCGGTCTGCTAATATTATCCCATACTGTACGAATACCACTGCAAGAATTTGTAATTTAATTTAATTTTTCCACGGAATAGATAAATACAACCTTGTTATAAAGTACCTTGGAAGCTAGAATTGCATTAAACTCATCATGTGTTACGAAAGAAGTGTTTTATCTTATCCGTATCATTGGAGAAACACAAATGGACAAACTATCAATTTACTATAGTTAGCAAGTAAATGTTTTTATTACATTCCTCTTTATTTCAAGTAAGATGGTTATTAGAGATACTTAAATATAAATAGATATTTTGAAGGATCGCATCGGTGATATTAAATAGATAGAATATGTCGTGAAGTGATATAGACCCTCAGGTGCGGTATTCTCTTTGTTAAACAGAGCAGAGTGAACAAGCTCCTTTGTAAAACTAAAGAGAAACATGTGAAACATGTCTTGATTGTCTAGTACTTATAAAGGAAGAATACAAAGCAAATAATAAGCTACATTTAAAGTGGAGGCAACACATTCTTGTTGAGATGACTTCACTTCACAGTGTGGTACTTTACCTACAGTCACATGTGTACTTATAATCTACTGGTATATAGAAACTGTAAAGTGAGCGATAAGATTGGTAGAGAAAGATTGAGTCGCATAATCACAGGGACATACATACAGAGCCTCCGTCATTTGGACGAATAAGCTAATAGCTAAGTAAGATGTGATGTGAGGCTCATTGTGAAAATGACTAGGCTTATTTTGCTCCGCTCGGCATTTGGACCGAAAAAATGCTTCCATTGTCACAACGAAGCAGAAAGGAAAACTAAAAAGGTCGGAATAGCATTTACAGACATAACCGCTATCCACTATGCAGTGCAGAGCTTACAGTAAGGCACGGAATTCTATGACGGTATCTTTAAACTTCAGTGATCAGACTTAAGTTTAACTCAAGTTTGGAGTTGCTGTGTTGTTATGTTGATTACTAATAGAAGATTTGTGGTGAGGCCGGGCCAGGCAATCCGAATCTGAACTTAAGCGAAGTCAATTGAATTCAGCGATGCTTTTCAGTTTGAAAGACTCATGAAGAAAATATTCCATCAAATTCCACTTGACAGGACAATACTACGATGTCAAACTTGATTATGAAGCCCATTGTCTCCGTTTCCTTACAACTAATAAGAGATCTCTTTAATTTCCTGGGTGATGCTGAGCTTCGCTTGCGCTTTATTTAACTTCTCTTCTCTGCAGATCGCTTCCCTTGACTTCAGTTCCCTTTGAGTTCATAATATAATATTCCTCCTTTCCTCACTAAATTATTTTCATCGTAGTCATCTTTACGGAGCTATTTTACCATCCGCCCTCATCTGATTTCGTCTAAGATAGAATTTCTTACGCTACTTGTGAAACAACAGGAATAGGAAATAACTATTCCTATGTTATAATAGTACGCAGCATGTACGACATCCTTAACATCATTGCTGTGTTTTTGTTTTGGTTGTAACGCAGAAGATTAAGTTTAAGCTAAATAGGAAATGGAAACTCATTTTCAAAATAAATTCTACGTAGGCAGGACACAACCTAAAGCAGCGTGAGAAAGCAAAGGCCAAACTTGTCTGATGATAAACTGAATTGAATTGAATTCGAATCTCAATTTTAATTCTGAAAGCACATTTACATATTTTAGCACAATTCTCTATTCCTAAAAGTATGCCGAATGTCTTGAAATTTCCATGCGCTTAAAATACCTGTTAATATTCAAAGAAGAGTCTTAATCATAAAATGAATCTTGGCACAATCATCGTCCTCAACGAGCGTAACTTCGCGTTGGACACGAACAGCATTCAGTTGACAATATCTTTATGAGATGATGACAAGTTCCTCCTTCCATTTAATGACTAAACAAAGTTTCCCATCATCGCATCACACACACGTCAACGTAGACAAACTAAAACAACACCGCGGTATTAAGAATACCAAATATCACATTCACCCACAGAAAATGCTTACGCACAAAACAACTCTATTTCCTATTGACATCTTATGCCGACTTGGCTTCAAATTTAAAGTAAAAAATTATCTAAACCAACCACAGCTAAAACCTTAAACTTAAATCTTGCATTATGAATCATAGTTTACATTTGCTTTGCTATATTTCAATATTTACATGTAGGTACAAATAAAAAATAATATGTGCTTACCATTCGTATGCCATAAATCTATAATTTTATATGGAAATGATACTATACTTACAGTAGCACTTGTAAAAATCTATAGTTCCATTTTTTTGCAGTGTATAAGATTACTGCAATTATAAATAAAATACGAATCAAAGGAAACCCACAAAACCGCATTTGGTTTGCTTCGACATTATTTACATAACATCAGATGTTCAGTACACAATAGTTTTATTGATAGAGATTAGTTTGGCAGCCTATAAAGAAACGCTGTATAAAATATTTTACATTGTTTGGGTCTAAACGCAAGAAGCTAATAAACGAAGCTAACCTCAATGAGACCGAAAAGGTGAATAATTGTAAATACATAAGTAAATTGTGTCTCTGTTTGGTCCTTAACGACTTCCGACAAACGAAAATATTAAAGACTAGCTCACATACTTTTTACACCATTTACCGTTTACAAAGAAAAACAGAAGAGAGACAATTACGGGAAGGGAAATACTAACGCTTGCTAAATCTATATTACCAAAGTGAGATGCGCATACAGGGAATATTCTCCACTTTAGTTAGGTTCAGAGCACATGCAAGCAATATCTTTATCTTATCTTGGTTAAAGTTAGTAAAAGCCAAGCGCGTTACACATTACTACATAATTGCGTAACAGTGTCTTTCACATCTTGTTGTTCAATTAGTTGGTAGCAATAAGTGAGCTATGCAGGAAAAATGCGGAGCCAGAAACTAAGTAACATAAATGACTTAAATCTTAAATGTCTTTAGATTCCAAACAGGAACAATGACAGACATACACGTTCAGTCCATATTGAAAATGTGGCATTGTGAAAATATGTGCGTAAAATCCCCAACGTATTATTTATTTTTAGTTGTAGGGTTCATCTATGTCCTTAATAATGCTACAGATGTTCAACTTGAAATCAGTGACTCAGTATTAGTTTAGTTGTGTTCACATGTTGGGAGTATTTCATGATAAAGATCCAGTTGCAATTAAGAACTACTTATTGTTTCTAATGGTTATACTTTTAGAGCTGCACTGGATTTACATCACGGTGGTATGGTAAATCTTTATATTACTACAGAGTGTGTATCTTATATATTAAAGAGAAAATGATCGTAGGATAAGGGAAATAGGAAACTGATGTAATGCATGATACATGTTAAGCAGAAGTAGGTTTATACGGCGCATTCAGCACAAGGAGGTACGATGAGAAAACAAATGGGTTCAGATAAATAATCTGTATCTGTAGTACATAAATACATTATATTTTATGTTATAATAAGTATGCGGATACCCCTCTACAGGACAGCCAGGCATTGAAATTGAGATTGAAGGGAACAACTCACTTTCCTCGAGTGATGATTCATTTACTCCAAGGAAAAGTCAGACAGACGGAGATTAAGAAGCGTAAGTTGTACCGTATAAATAGGATGAGACCCTTTTACCTTTTGTTTTGCCTTAGAGGATTCTATATATTGAAACGGACACGAATTCCTGGATATGATGCAAGTGTGTACCTCTACTAATCATTCTGTTAACCATTATACCCACAGCTTCTTCACATACTCATCCTTATGGCGTACCCTATAATTTTTTCATCGTAAATAAGTTATAAAAAGCTCAGGCGGTTAAAGAAGTCCGTCATGATTGCTACATTTGTCCGGCATCACATGGTTCCCCGTGTATATACAGTTTTTCATGTGCTGGTAAAGTATACATAGCAACTTAATATTTGTCTATAATAGTCATTTCTGCATCCTTTTCTGACCTGAGCTAAGCAGGGTGCCTTCAAATCATCCAGCGGACCACCCCAGTAACACACTATCTCCTACATCTCCATTTCTCTTGTGTCTAATGAAAATGTTACACACTTTTTGTTTTCCCATGCACATAGTCTTAATAGTCATACTGCACTACTATTACCTGAACAGATTTACCTATTGACTTACATACTTGTATTATTTAGTGCTTCCTCTTGCTAATATTTAATACAAATATACTCAACTGTATGAATTATACTGAAGTATACGGAATTACCAATTTTATTTTGTTATGGATAAAATTATTACAGTGTATTAAACAATAGTTATACCACAGATATAGATCTACTATTTTACATAGTAAGAAATGAACGCTTTAGTAGTATGAAAATGCTTAACTTGTGATTATTAAGTAATATTAATACGAATCTCATTAAATACGGTTTGGCTGGTAACATTTATGTTATATAGAGTTAGTGTACAATATAAATTATATGTATCAGATCTAAAAATGTATTGTTTACCAGAGTAAATTCAGTAAGAGAAGCCAAAGATAAGGAAATAAGGATAAACTGTGTATAATTCATGAAGGTAATCCGTATCGTTTACATTACATTGGCTCCTAGAATTGAAATACAAGACTGACAAGACAGGAAAAGCTACTACGCCCGCCCACCCGCCTACAATTACATTATAATACATTGATGGCCTCGCCTGGCCCGGGTACTTAGCTAAGTAAACTCATTGTAAGCATTACCTACAATTAAGGACCTACCTTACCTCCCTTCACATATCATAGAAATCCTTAAAATCTACTAAAAGTCTATGATGTTTTGTAAGCATTCGTAAGATATACGAAAAACAGAATAGTAGTAGGCGAATGAAAACTACTTTCTGTAGATCAGCTTCACTTGAATAAATAAATAGAAATGTGGAGCCCAAACCAACTTTAACTTGTGATCCTTCTAAGCTCTTTGTATGTAAAAGCTTTACAGTAATGTTAATACTTAGTCAAAGAGCGAAAGGAAAGGTTGAGAACTGAAGATCACAATCAGGAGAAACACTACAAGAGGATTATAAGAGAGGATCAACAGCTAACACAATGGAAAGGCACACAACAATACTTAAAGAGACCCCAAACAAAGCCACAATGTCCTTTACATGTTTTGCCCCTTAACGAAACGGAGCCGAGTCATTTTCCAAAAGTTAACACACAGGTAAACTACTGAAACTCAAAGGAATTCAAAGAAGTCTACCCAACTCATGAAATGTAGCAAAACAATATCCGTTTTCTGCGTCTTTGCTCGTGGTAATCTTCTTGGTGCGTTAATACGAGACACAGTAAGGGATCTCTTCTCTCTATTGTTGGTTTATGTTTACCTCAGCTTTCTTTCTGACACTGGAAATGTCAATTTGAATTAGGACCCTTAATAATGTTTTCCAGCCAGAAAAATATTCAAAAAAATGCAATTTTCACTAAATATCAAAAAGTACAAAAACCACAAAGAAAATTGTTTTCATATTTTTAAAGTGCGGTAGATAAGTTGAGTGTCACATTTCGTTACCGGTGTAGTAGGTATGATTTTCTCAAAGGTTACCGATTACAATTGATATGTTAAGTTAGGGTAGGTTGAGTTGAATTGAGCTGACATGTCAGACAGGGCAGAACAAAACAGAGGACACGACACTTGCCTAACCACAGCACTTTTCTGCCCTCCTCTTCTTCACTAAAGCTACTGAGACAGAAACTACATGAACATTTCAAGTCTGTTTCAATACAGTAATACGTAATACCTAAATACCTTTACATTGTGTTTAGCACCAGAGCTGTCAGTGAAGAATTGAGTGACGACGGAGGTTCCCGGTAAAATGTTATCATCAAATGTGACAAACGAACAATGCAGAATATTAAAGGTCACAAGCAAATGCACACAGAAGAAAGTCAATGTACACAAGACCCTCAAGACCGCATTTACTAATTGAAATTTTGAAGATCAACGATAAACTGCCAATTTTCAAATAAATGAACGAAGGTTTGGTAAATAAAATATCTTTGGTTTGCAATGTAAAAATGAAAATAAAATAAATAAAATTCAAGTTTAATAGGTACTTATGAGTAAACAAATGGTAATGCTTTAAATAAAACGGTAATCGACATTCATTACAAAACATGGTTATTGCTACTCCCTACGACCTTATTACTATTACACCTTGTTAGAGTTTACAATAAGTGGTAAAATTTTAGTACATTAGATATAAAAGATATTTTGTGGTTTGGCGTATCGAGTGCTGCTTAGGTATTCATATCACATATCTCAGTTAGTTGTTAGCACTAAGATGGAATGATATTAGCTGTGTTGGCACGGGATGCATAAAGATAGCGGGAGAGTCTGTAGAAAACTAATTTTGTAAAAGCAGTTGAATTGATATGAGTATGACAGTGACATAATCATCAATGAAATGTTGAGAGTGAGGAGTGCGATAGAGTGCACAGAGTTGGCTTATTACATTAAAGAAAAGTCAAATCAGACAGGAATGACTCGGCCACATCCGATCTCATTTGGATTCTTCTGAGGGACATTACGTGTGTTATGTTACGTTTACGTCTACGACTCCGCATACGCTACTAAATAGTAGATACTCTTTCTTAGCATATAAAATATTGGATTGGAGCGAGATGTCGGCGCTTACCATTTGGATTGCCTATTCAACTTTCCGGAGAACTCACACTTACTGCAACTGTTTATTGCTACTTCTATTTGATACTTTTCTTTATGTACGTATTCCTAATACATACTACTTTACGGTTACATCTATAATGCATTCCAGCTCATGCCAAGTCTACTCCGCAATATAGTGCATTTCCAAGACAAGATATAGGAGTCACCTAGAATCACACTAGTGTTCAATTTTGCTATGTCTATACTGCTACACTACTTTTACTATAGACAGAATTAATGTGAACTCCATTTGATGCTTGAATATCATTATGGACGCATTCCCATCAAAATATAATGGGATACCTTATGCCCAACGAGTTAAAGTTAAAGTAGAATTTTTTCCAACCTTAGAAATATCTGTGTACGTATTGAAGCCTGATTCTTCTCTGTATCATGTTCATCGTTCACGGCAATGGCAACTATAAGCAAAATAAATGGGATTTTTTCCCTTACTCTCTTCTCTTGTGAATGTAACCCTAATGTGCTGTACTATTTACTATTTTACATCGTGTACCAGACTTATATTAATATTCCAAGTTTCCGTGTCGCATCTCTCACTACAAACATTTCTTCCTTTCCTACAAACTACACAAATACCACAACTCCCAAACTAAACCTTGTAGTATAAGTATAATGCCAATGCATCAACCTTTAGAAATCTCCATAGAAAAAATACTTTGTTCATTTATGTACCTCTGTAGCCAAATACACGTCACTTTCTCATTCCGTATACACTTACAAAGGTTTTAGTATACTTTGTATTTAGTACACTATAGGAAATAAAGAGTAATAGTAGTAATGGTGTATTGAATTACACCGAATGAAAATGAAATTCAACTATTGCTACTTACTACTCCTTAAATACATCATGTCTGCCCAGGTCACATTACTATTGGTCGGTAGGATTAATCTAAGTTTGTCCACATGATCGGACACACATGAAGAGAGTAAAAAGGTTTACATTGTGTAACTTTATCTTATTTAGATGTCAGTTTTATTTTTACTCCAACCCTGAATCAGTCTGTCCTTAAATGAAGAAAATATTTGTTGTGCTGTGCTGCAGAACTCCCAATTTCAATTTAGAATGATGAGAGTAACCTAATTGTGCTCAACTGACAAGATACTGACTGTGATATACTTCCAACGTATTATACTCTTCCACATTGTGTCTGTACCTCTAAGAAGGGAAGGTGGGAAAGCTTTTGATAAAGAAAAAACATTGGACAGTGAAAAATGTCTAACATGGAGAAAGTGTTGCGACTCAATCACTACAAAACCCTAATAGACGTTCCAGGCAAGTGCTCCTCATCTCTAAAAACTAAATTAACATAACATAAATAATGAGCAACTGTCTTCCATGTCCCCCTGTTCTATTTTTCATCCTTTTCCAATACGTCCCCTTATTCTTTTTAGGTTTTAGATACTCCAACTTAATTGAGATGCTATCTGTTTTCTATTTACATATTTCTAATAATGCACCCTTTTTTGTCTATATCTAATATCAAAAATTCTTTCCAAGAAGAATAAATGTCACGCACTTATCTACTAAAAATAGATACATACAACTTATTATTCTCACCAAAAGATTTGCATTCGGCAACTAACAGAAAATGACAAATACAGAAAGAATATTTTTATGCAAATGCACTTTGATAATAAATACTTAAATACGACACAAAATTGTACTTCCTTATTTGGAGAAGACAACTCGTACATGTACAACTGTTAAGGGTTCGTATTTAAATTGTGCTGCACGAACGTACAAAAGAATTACATGTCAATCCATTCTGAAAGAAATGGAATTTATATTTAAATGCTTTGCTACAAAATTTTCTTTGTTTTAAACAGATCTAGTGCAGATCGTTGATTATGTTACTTTTCTATGATATTGAATTGAGTTAAGGGTTAGTTGGATTGCATGGGTCTGTCATATCGTACTCATTTCATTGGTATTAATTTGTGTGACGCAGTGATGCAGAATATGAATCTCATTATCAGTCTAGTTGAGTACATGCAGGCAAAACTAGTATTAGCATGAACAGACAAGTATGAAATGAAATATAATTGAATGCATATATTATTATGTGAATAGAGACAAGTGAACTGGACATAACCAGAGCAGTATAATGAAATTAGCTCGGTTCTTTCTCTTACAACAGATTTTCTTTTTAAACAGTGGTACATATATCGGATTTGAAATAGAAGATGATTTGGATTTGAGGGGTATGTGTGACTTAGTTATGTATGTTGGAGTTTCGAGGAAGAAGAGTGTATTGGCTTGACTTGTTTTTGTATTGAATAATGTTATTGTGTTATGTTAGGATTTGGATTGCATGATATGGAAATAGAGGATGAGGATTTTTTTCGTGCATGCATAAATTGTCGTAAAGCATCCATATCCATGTGCTACGTATTATTAGGACAGTACAGTATCTATCTACGAATCTTTACTCTTTACATTACTAGTATATTTTTGTAATGGTTAAGCTGAGTGTGACTGTTGTGTTGTGACTGTGGAGTACTTAGGTTTGGATGTGAATGCACTAAAACTAAAGTGAACTCCTAATGCTGAATACTAGAAAGAGACGAAGAGGATGATGAGCAGAAAACGTTGTCGTCGTTTCGTTGTTGTCCTCGTCATTTCCAGATACGCCCATCAACCATGACTTTGGACAAAGAGAATCACAGAATAAAATAGATACTCTGCCCGTCTCTAACGTCCATGTCTGCATACATTGTATTTTTATCCATTCAAAATTCAAATTCAATGCAAACTCAACTGGAGCCTAATGTATATACGGAGTGAACATTAGTTTATACTTAAATTCAATATATTTAGCATTCCTTCGTATAGAAACATTAATCTCTGACTTTTGAAACACTTTTTGTCTATGTGATGCAGTATTTTTGATTATGCACATTTACATAATAACGAAAATTACATTACTTTATTAAGCATAGCAAAAATATTGTAGGCAATGCCCATCTTTATATAGGTAGATGTTTTGTGTTTGGTATAGTAGTGTAGAGTTTAGTTAAGTTTATTTAACCCAGATGATAATGATAATGGGTGAAGTAGAGAACTAAAAGTTCTGTTGTGCGATTATATCTTCTTTCTCTGGATTGCATTATGATTCGTTATAATTATTTTTTCTAGCCTTTGTTCCGTATCTTTTGTGATTGTCCCATAGAGTTTTGTTTAACTGTCTTGTCTCTTCATCTATTTAGTAGTCCTATTCTTAAGTTAGACACTTGCGTTCTGAATTGTTCCTCCTGACTAAAGTAAACTTGTCATCGAGTTGGAGTTGGAGGATGCCAGAGAAAAGAGTTAGGAAAGTCAAAAGAAGAGCCGGATGGAATTGAGCGTTCAGTTCACACCTACTAGCCTTATTAGCGACTCACTTCACTTCATTTGACACTCACAAGAGAAAAGAAGAAAAAAGAACGTGGAAAAGGAGAGAAGATGTCGAGTCAAGTGACGAAGATGACATCCCTTACCAGAACCAGACGAGAGATAAGTTATACCGTTCTGGAATAGTAACTTTTGTGAGATGACACATGTACAGCATTCCTACGTGACAATTATGTTCTCCAAATAAAATAATAATAATAGTCCGACTGGGATTCTCTTTGTAATTTACCAAAGGGAGTTCCTCAGCCCAAACCTCAAAGACTCAGAAAAAATATGAATAACATAATCCCTTCGTTTCCCAAGACAGATTGTAATGGAGATATCACTAAAGACTTCCAAGGCGGACCTTCACTTTGCTAGCGATTCCGTATAAGTATACCCTTGGGACTAATAGAGAGGAAGGATGACCCTTCCTCAGCGGTTTAGGATTGACTTCATGCAATAAACCTTTCGATTCGGTTTCCAGAAGTCAAAATCTAATCACCCGTAAGAATTTTAAAAATTAATTTACTACGCTTCAACTTTTGTAAGCAGAAAATACTGATGGTGGAAAAAGTAGCTTAATAATGACAATGACATTGACACTAAACTAACCTGACCTGACCTTGTGCAATACAAATTGATACCACTGGGGTATTTTGGTATTTAAGTTCAATGTAATTTCATTACACAAATCCTGAGTGATTCCAATGAAAGGACATTCGAATCATTCCTGTAGTAGTGATACGATTTATTGTTGCTCTTTTGAATCTCTTTATTCACACCGGGCATTATTAATACTACTGTAAATTGTGTAGCTTAGAATTCCCTTTTAATTTTCTGTACTTTTCTTTCATGTGAGCTGAACTGGACGAAATTCTTATGTACATTTCCATTGCAGGCGACTATATATGTACAACACAAATCAAGGGAGAAAAGAGAGTTGGATTTTTCAGGGAGGAATGGCAATGAAGTATAAAGACATTATGGCCATTATGACTTTTTATTGTTAAGGACGAAAAGCCCATGGTACAAACACAACTTCCAGTTTACAACTGTATTTAGCCAAGAAAATCTCACAGCTTCTTGTAGTAATAGAAAATGATAGCATAACATAAAGTCAATTTTTTCCAGTCCTGCCTGATTTAATGACATGTGATTTCCTTTCCAGTTTTCCACCTTTTACGACTACCCACTACTGCTATGTACTACTACTAGCATCTCTACACATTATGTTCCCTAAACTCGACATTCATCATTTTGTGTAGAAAACGGAGCTTTTATTATATTCTCTGTATGTACTACTATTTACCATTACATTGTAGTAGATTTAATTCTACATCACACACATCCACATAGGTTACAAATGAAGATGTTTTCAGCTTATTGTCAGAGTGGTCAGAGTACTTGCACTTGCTTCAGTTAGTAAATAAAGATATCAGTTCAAACAGATTCCCCCTTCTCATTTCCAATAGTTTTCCAGTATTTCTTCCTACCGACTTTTGTTATTTCGTCTTGGCTCCCTTTATTTATGTTTTGTTCTTTGTAAACTAAGATACACACACGCTCCTTGTTTCGTCTTCTCTCTTACTCATTTTATGTTCTCTTTTACAACTCCGTCAGACTACCACACAACACAATATTACTACAGCCCACCTTACAAACGACACAGAAATACTTATGCTACACTTCCTTCTTCTGGTGAGATCATGGAATTCAGTATATCTGTATTGAGTTCTAGACAGTAGACTTAGACATCCAATCCACAAATCTTCATATATCACATGCCACCAGACCAGAGAGTAAACACAATGCCCCAATCTTCTCCAGTCAGTCTGAATGTGAGTACAAGTGCAGCATGTGCCTAATTATTTCCCTTCTCAATTTCAAGTATCACAATACAGCAATGTAAAAGATTTACTTCTAGATTCTAGGAGTATAAGAAAAAGGTACCTCTATGGGAAACAATAACGGATTCGATGAAGTATTTGTAAATGTGAGGTGAAACAATGTTTTCCAGATATGAACAAATGAAAAGACACCTACAGGTATCCAGGAACATAACCGCTAAAAATACCACAGCATTTTCAACCCAAAACATAAATTACAAACTCAGTTTTAAGAAAGATGGAGAAAAGGCAACCATTTATCTGAGATCACAAGATTTGAGGTATTCAGTATAAGTTAGTACTGAGTTGAACAAATCCGTTTGCTTAAAGTATAATCTCTGAAAAGTGATTAACGTATTAAGTATTTGAGAAAGAGGGTCTTTGTGCATGTACGTTACGCTGGAATTGATCCTAGGAGGACGGCGTATTAAAAGGCGAGGAAAATAAGTGCAGTGGGAAAACTCATCAAAATGTAAATAAGGATTGTAAAAAATGTCAAGTGCCTGGAAGAACGTGAACGTCAACTGCACTGCATTGTGTTTCTTTATTCTTTTGGCATAGCTAATGTTAATGCATTTTATATGTCATCCTTTAATACTAACGAAAGCTTTACAATGACAATGAGACAGACCCAAAGCAAACTAATGCCATCTTTTCTCCTTCCACTAGGCAAAATATTCTTTTCCAGTCAGCAAAGGAACACAGACTTGGAAGGACAAAAGAAAACAATTTTCTGTTCTTGATTCTAAGTTACTAGTTTTTTATAGAAAAACTGGAGTAGAGTAAATATGAGTGCAGTACAAGTTTTACTTTATACAACATTATTAAGGTTGACTTGACTTAATGTATGTACATAGCTGTGTGCTATTGTATTTGTCAGTAAAGAGTTCTCCAGTACAAATGGTACTCAGTTCAGCTAACAAACAAGTTAGTTACGTGCAGTAGATTGCAGAAGCCAAGGATGCTACAAAAGAGAATGTCCGTTTCAGTTCTTCTCTGTCTAATAGAGTCATAAAACACATTTTCATGAGCCATTGTGGAATGAGCTGACGACGACCGTCCTAAACAGACCAGGTAATAGTCAGTCCAATAACTAAACTCGGTTAATGCTACTTACGTGTTTTACAGTACAATAAGACATACAAAGTCCACTCCATACGATACATCTCCATTTTCAAAGGAAACAAGCAAATACGTTTGTACTCTATTACTGCAGTGGTTACAAGTAAATCTGTATCATTAGGACCAAAAGTGGAGATTCCTTCAGTAAAGAATAGACGAAAGTTGTTAAAGGTGATATACTAGTTTAAAACCAAACTTCTTTTTTGTTTCTTTCGTCCAATCTCGGTAGCATAAGCAACTTTACCTTACTTCCTTCTCATCCTCAAATAACTCATTTAAGACTGTGTACTGAGTTGCATCGCCTCGCCTGTCTCATTCTCATCTCAATCTCTTCCTTTGGTAATTTCATGTCAGATATTAAGAACAACTGTGCTCTACAATATATTATACTCTTTTAGTTACGCTGCACTCTATACGTTCATAGCAATTATTGTATTATACATAATCCGTGCATGTGCACTTACAAAGCAATATAATTTCTCACAGTTCTGCTTTTGTTCACTTATAGATCGTTCATGTACATGTCCCTCTATCAGCACTTATGGATTAGTATGCAGTGATATTGCAATCTGTCTGCTTTTAAAGGAAATGTAAATATATGTAATACTATCAGTAGTTCATTGGAAATCTTAAATATTGATAGAAGTGAAGATTACAGCAGAAAACACTTAAGTTTCTCATGTTTCGTTGAAATAAAAAGTGCAAAAAGTTTGTTAAGAATGCAGAGTGGGGAATTTACACCTTTGTAGCAAGCGCAAAGCATAAAATCATTTCAATACTGCAGTGAAAGCTTTACGATATGGCATGCGTCTCCTTATGATAAATCTTTGTTTGATCTACCACTTTCGATAGGCAGAATACAATTTTATGATATTGTGTTGTATTCCATGCTGGAATGCAAATGGCATGCAAACCTGATTGTCCATACCTGATTACAGGCAAAATAATAACTGACCAGAAAAACCACAATTGCTCTTCAATTCGAAATTTTGAGACTACATCGTTGGTAAATTAAAATCTGCATTCGAGAATATACGTTGCATACCATTAAATATTTTGCTTACAATGGAAAATCGGAGAGTAAATATTTGTGCTGTGGTGTTAATTAGTAAAAACTTTCCACAGCAAAGGCAACTAGTACCTAATTCATATAACAAACCTGTACATAATTTTAAAAGATTGATACTCTGAAAGTTCGCCAATCAATGAAAAGTTACATTATTACATTATTAGTAAAGTTTGGAGTAAATAAAAGTATCTCAACATTACAGTGGAATTCAATTAGAATCCCATTTACAGGTATACTGATACCAATTAGTAAATTTACATACTGAGTAGTATAATGCATAGGAAGCCAAATTTGAATTATACCTAGTGTAAAGTAATGTATTACAATAGAGTAGTAACTGGTGGAATTATAGAAGAGGGTCTGCAAACATTGTATGACTGATATTTCGTATTTTTACAGGAGACATTCAATTTCCTCTTCCGTTTATTCCCATACTAAGCAAGACTAAATAAGTGAAGAAAGGAAGGTAATAGGTAAGTAGAAGTAGAGTGTGCACTCCACACACGATGAAAGGATGAATACACTTTGTACTGCAAAAGTAGGCTAATAGTGTACTCTCGACAAACAAAGAAATCAAAATGACATTTTCTCACACAACACTTTTCATACAATCAATTGCATGAATAGAGCCAACCTAACCTAACTACGTTACTTCCCATGATAAATTATTATATCTCATAAATACTCTCTTCTACCAACAAATAACACAACACTATGGGAATTTTGCACACAGTACACCACACCATCATAATATTTACCTGAGCTTGAGCTGGAAGACTCCTACTACAGTAGTGCAGTTAACTTATCTCCTTTTCTAGTATGTTCTTGTAAACATTTCAATAAGATATAGGTGCTTGGTTTGAAATATTTACCTATGCAGTACATTTAATTTCCATTCGTCATTGCGAGAAACAGGAAATTAACTCATCGTACTTACGATGAAGGCATTCAGCTGTTGATGTACTGCATGTTCTACTATTTCCAATATGTGTAGCGAGAAACGTTATAAATGTCCCTTCGTGCAAGATTCTGAATATTTTATATTCCCGGAATACCAATAGTAACTCAGCCTATAACATCAATTCATACGTATTCTAGAACGTAGTTTGCATAAAAATAAATATTTCCCAATAAACGTTTATCTTGCACTTTACCATTTCAGGTAGCTAATGTGGACACTAATATGAATAGGTGGTAACAAACAAGTAATATTATTACAAGTATCACATTATAACTTAAAAATTTAGTCCTTACACTAAACCAAGTAACTAAAGTGCATTTTCCTTTTTGTTCTTCCGTACTATCGTGGACAGTACATGTAATAATGTAATATAAGAGTAGCAATGTAGGAATTACTGTGTAAATGTAAACACAACAATGTTACTTGATCATCTTGCCTCTTCCTCTATCTTGATGTCATGTCTACGTGAATGAGCAACCACAATATACTTAATAAATGCTTGTGGCTCTTTCTTGACATGACATCCTTCATTTGCATTTTTGAATAAATACAAGTAGCATTTCAAAAATTTGCAGTCGTCACCTTTGCATTGGTACACAGATAAAGAGTTCCCTCTTTAAGCTATGATGACAAGTTAAGCATTACTCTTTGCATACACATAAATTACATTACAATGTAGTATAGTATAGATCTACCTATATATACCACGAAAATATTTTTGCACATGAAGAATACTTAGGACATTGTTTACCTTCAAGCAAAATTGAGCTGCCAAGCTGACACGTACATGCATGACAAAAACCAGCCTCCAGGTGTTTAAATTAGATTGAGATTGAACTTTAATAGGCATAGTGTTTATTTATTGTCTATTCTTAATGTGAGACTTACTCTGCGAAAGGAAATAATATACGGTTACAGATTTTCAAACTAACGATGCACATATCTCTATTTCTATTTTCCTATTTTCGTTCTGCAACACAACACTGTGTTTCTGCGCATTATGTACCCTAATGTAATTTAAGTCACAGCAATGTACGTTTATTTATATATTGCAAATGTACTTGTATTCTGTACTGTATTTATTATGCACATTATTATTATGGTATGCTTTGTACTTTGTATTGTATGTAGCATGACGCGCGTTAGTGTGGTGTGCCCTAAAGACCAAAGACGTTATTATTATGATATGAAAAAGTCTAATTGGATATTTGACTACGATGCATACTGTATGCGTATCTGGTAGTATATTACAGTTTTTACGTGTACTCTAGTAGTGATAATACTTATCTGAGTGTTCTGATCTATCCTGAGTGGTTGAGGAGGTGAGCTGTATTAGAGTCCTTAGGTATGGTATAAATTATGCATATATTTGCAACTTAAGGTTTATATTCGTATATCTCAAGTTGAACAATGAAAGAAGATTGGACGTAATATAATTATGTAATGAAATGAAATAACAAAAAGGATGTTTGGACGTTATTAAATGTTATGCATGTGTTCTGTTCAACAAAATCGTAGAGCGTGTCTCTTTCTATTTATCTGCCTTGTTGTTCCCTTATTCTGTTACTCTGTTGTTTTGCTGCCACCAAAATAATGTGTGTGTATGTGTGTGCTTAACGTGATATGAAATACAATTTTAGTCTCACCTTGAAAAAAGAGTCCCAAAATTGAGAGACGGAGAATAAACGAAGGAGTTCTGCTCCAGCAAGTTATTCTCCCCATCTTGAATGACAATTCAAACAAATTCAAATAAATCCTATAAATTCTGTTTTCACAAACGCAAAGAAATTTCTTTAGATTGCTATTAGATCCAACATTAGAATTCCTTTTACTCCAGAACGGATCGCAATGTAATATATAATTGTTACGATTTCCGTGCAGGCAACATATACATGCTCACAACATAAACAATATTTTAGCAACAGTATTGCAGTTAAAATCACTTTTTAGTAACATTAAACAAAATTTAATGTACACAGACACCGGCTTTTAATGACAAAGCTGTTAATGACAGTTTTGTGTCAAATTGAATTCTGAAAACTTGGTTTGTAAGGAAATGTCCCAAATATAGTTTTAAGTTCGAACGAACACTGAAGTGACATGAACAGGGGAAATCTTTGATTCCAAGCACAAAATATCTTCAAATAGTCATATATTAGGCATATATTATATCCGTATTATTGGAAATAACCCGATAATCTCAATAAATTGGCCAGTTCAACCAAAAGCAATAATTCACATCCACAATTGGCAATGAAAAGTGGACAGGAGGTAAATATTCTGGAAATGCGTAATAATTATTCACAGAGAAACACTTTTAGATGGTTTTAGTATACAGCGACAATGTGGAAAAGTGTCATAGAGAAAACAAAGTGGGTTGCAGTTGTCGAGGAGAGTCAATTTTGCGAATTATGTGTTGGAAGGCAGGTTGGCATCCGTAGTATTTGGGTATCTACTTTGGCTGTCTGGTGTGTCGCATCTCACCACACGAGAGAAGAAGATTATAAGTTTGTGGGGAAAAGCGTCTCAATTTACCTCAAATTACAGTCTTGCGGGGTTTTGCATGGAGACGTGCTTACTTCCTCTTGGTTTCAGTACAGTTAGACTATAGTTAACAAGACAAACTAATAATACAGTTTCCACTTGCCGAAACAAACTAAATAATCTCGAGTCCTATTTTCGTGTCTCAAAACGTGAGTTGATGAATATTAAAGCAGAATCCGTCCGTCCGTCTGTAATTCACTTGTCTCGCCTTGTGCAGCTAGGCTTCTCAATTGTAATGCTTTGTGTGTACTGCACTGTATTTAATTCTGTCCTGTCCAGCTCCCTTTCCTTCCCCTGGCGATTCTCCACTCTTATAAAATATTATCATGTATTAATCGAGTAGTGCAAAGCAATTCACTCCCAATCCAAATAATAAATGCGATCGCAATCCAAATGTATATCCTTACATTATAATGCTATACAATGCACACCGGCACTTCTGACTTCACAATATTCTCCGTATCTTCTTTGTATAAAACCTTCTACAGTGTTTTACTATATTAAATGAAGAGTAGGGCTCAGAATACAACTGCACTGTAGTGATAGCAGATGTAATACAATTTACGCTCTGCAACTTCAGTTTTGCGATGCTACGTTAGCAAGCAAGGGCGTGAAACTGAGTGAGTAAGAGAACTTCCGGTGCACTACTCTGCTCTCCTACGCTGTAAAATCCCCCAAACGTTTTAAAGTTTCACACTGTTATTCCTCGCAGCTTTGGTGGCTAGTTGAGTTTCAA
Organism: Yoshiicerus persimilis; assembly: GCA_020352615.2. Lineage (NCBI taxonomy): Eukaryota > Metazoa > Arthropoda > Collembola > Entomobryomorpha > Tomoceridae > Yoshiicerus > Yoshiicerus persimilis. The sequence continues at coordinate 44,714,898 of CM036941.2, forward strand.
ATTGACCTTTTAAACTGAATCACCTCAGCTTACAGCAAAAAATCCACAGTAAAAATCCACAGTTCCCAAGAACGCAACTGCAAAAATCCAAACTATAAACAACTTTTGCGCAACTGAACTACATAAATCCAATTAGAATTTATGTCCAACCAGATTAGTATCGTAGCAGATAGAGTAACGGTAAATTTTTCGATTCTCGTCACAAATATTGCAAACTTGAGAATTTTAATCAAATTCAAAGTTTATTCGAAATTACAAAGCTTGGTTTTCGTGCAATTATTTCTACAGTGGAAATAACTGAGACTGTAGTAGTAGGTAGTATGGAATTGGCGACTGGCGATTGTGTGATTAGCGGAGGACGAGAACAACAACAGGTCTTTCCCCTTCACGTGCAAGAGCAACACTGACTGAGTGGAGGTGGCCGAATTGAGTCGTGTGAGTTGATGGGAGTCTCACAGTCTCAGTCTCAAGCAGACCAAAGCCAAAGCATTCAAAGGCGAGTGAGTCTCCTGATTGTGAACCAGAACCAGAGGATTCTGTTCTGTTCCGCTGTACTGTTCTTCTATGACAGAACACAATCATCATACTATTACTACTCCGCACGTATAATACTATCAAACACTATTTTTCAACATATAGCATTTAGGTAACTACACTCTACAAGCAATGTTCGCTATGTAATCTCTAGTCCACTATAAAATCCTAAAACATAACATAGTTCACTTTGGTATATAATACCTACCTTCTATGATAAATAACGTTTAAAAATTAACAACAACTCCTCACAAATCGTATAAAATCAGATAAATCCTTATAAACTAGTATATTGTACCAGTTTGCTAACTTCTAGTAGTATAATTGCACATACCATGTACAAGTTCACTAATGCAGTAATGTAGTCAGATGCAAAGTAAGCTTGAGTAAAATGCATTAAATACAATGTTCGTTTGCTAAATTGTCAGCAAGTGCATAAAGCCCAATTATTGGCAGGTAGCAAGGTGGGTTGGTTTATGAATGACTCGTTTATTAAATATAAAGTTAATAATAAAACATACAACCAAGCTGTACAAGTACAATTCGAATTACGTGTACTGTGTTGCATGCACAAGTATGCACAAAATGTTATCTTTGCTAAGTCTGGCTTATCATTTCACCTTTACCGCACTGCTTGCCTTGAATTTAATTCTTTCTGCAGAATTCACGCATCCAAATACTTCAGTTCAATCAGGTCTTATTAATTCTTGAGTTCTATTATTACATTCGAGTTTTTAAATATTTGGTTTGCAACAGAGACTATAGCGTATTTACACTAGTACATACTATCAGAATACATTCGCCTCAAAGTGCATTACTAACCATACGATTACATTAAATTACACGGTTGATCTTGCACTTATTTTGAATTAATGAAACTCTAAAAGCTAAAAGTTACGTAATTAGTAGCTATATACGAATCGCGAACGGGTAAATGATAGATCTATACAGATACTGTAGTCAGATACATGAAACAAGATTATTGCATTCTCTAATGGTACCATTTACTGCAGAAAACAAATATTTTATGCACAAGATCATTTAAGGATTTATACGCTTCGGATTCACTATTAGTATAGGTATATGCCATGCTAACATGTAAAGCTTACTTTGCGTTTGGTATGTATTTCTTTTTTGGCTTGCATTCACATTAAGATTACTTCGCATGATGTCCTTTTGGTACTTGCCTATCTTTCAAAGATAAATACAAATATAAAAACTACAATGCTGAGTTCATTGAGAAATGTATAAAATGTTTTAACAGAGTAGGGCATCCAAGTTTGAGACGGTAGATAAAAATTACGTCTTGAGAATAACATTTACCACTAAATGGGAAATAACTTTAAATATGGCAAATAGTAAAAGTAAAAAAGTCTGATGCTGAGTAAGGTTCACCTTAGCGCCCCTGGGAAGGGAGGTGCACTAACAGTTCTTAAGTGCACTGAGCCGTCTGACATTAAAGCTTTGATTTGATTTGACTTGCAAGGGATTAGCCCTTCCCCCTATTTGGTGGCATCCCGGATTAACCTTTGCATTATCACGCATTTTCTTTTTGACAATAAACATTTATTTGTAAAACCCATTAATACATTTATGACAGCATAGTCACGCATTGTTAGTACAGTGTAAAAAACATCGGCTAAAAGTTATTGCTAACCGACAATATCCGGTTTTATTAAATATGACATTAAGGCATTTCGGTGAATCTTAGAAATACAAATACATAAAAATAACACTTTTCAATTATTTCTTCGGATTATCAATACTATCGCTAAAATGAAACATTGTATGAGGGTCTTTAATTTACAAACTATTATTCGGGGATCAGTAATCTGCGAATTTATTTATTGCCTGTGTGTACACTCTCGTCACAAATTATGCTCAAATGAGCACACTATGCCCGTTTTGCAAAAGAATTTGTAGTACCTAATCACAATAGGGAAAAAATAAGTACATTCATTGACTTCCAGGTTTCCCGATTTGTATACAGTGATACAGTATTAATCAATCTTCCGCTATCATAGGTCATCACAAACTAATTATTAACTAATAAATGGTATATTCTTACTATACCATTAATACATGTCATAGTCATTGAAAACAAGGTTTCACATTCTATCTTAAAGTATTTTTACTGAACATATAACTTTGCGCTGTACTACCTTGTATACAAAGGGTTACAACTAGAATATGAAGTCGAATCTTTTGCTTGGACAGGACTTTACGAAAGTTTCAGTCAGTCAGCCCTTTAAACAAAATCAAATTAGGTATAATAATAGAACAATGAATAATAAGTTACCACTTGAAAATATGCCTAAGACTTTAAGGAACCCTTGAAGGAAATGAATGAGGCATGGTCATTCTTAGCAATAGCAGTTTGGTAAATAAGAAATCCAAAATTCAGAGAAAGATATAAGAAATTCTACTAATTAATAATTCTTCACAAGGACAATCCCAACAGCATAAGCTATTTTAATTTTTTTTATCCGATAAGCAAAAATCGGATATACTGTATTTAATGTGGAATCGTAATTTTTTTATGAATGAAATATTACAATGTCAGACCAAAAATTAACTAGAACTATGCGAAGCCAAAATATCTGGCAGACCTGTGCTATTCACTGAGGTGTCAGGGACATTTTGTGAAGATTCTGCTATATCACACATTAGCTGGCTTCTATCGCTGTGCATCAACTCCACCACTGGTGTTTCAAAAGACGTACTTAGCGGACTTGAGCCTTGTTGCTGCGAAGTGTGCGGAGTGAAAGTGGACAATAATGGCTTTGTATCGTGTCCTTTATTTACAGTGGCATAACCAAATGCTTCGTTGTAGCCTCCTCCCTTAGAGTCATTAATTTTTCTAAGTCGACATCCTAGAAACGACATATGGTTGTAAATCATTCCAATGGTTGCATATACTCCTCCAATGACAGCGCATAACCGAACCAGAAATTTCCACAAAGGGTACGACTCTTCAGTTACTTCCACCTAGAATACATGTCATAACGAATATGTATCTAGTATCTTTTAAATATTCAGTTTTATACCACGCTTTATTTAAATCTAAATATTATATCAAGAACTATATTTGTAAAGCATTTCCGTACCGGAATAAATTAAATTTTTTAAAACTCTAGATCTAGTTTATTTTACTAACTTTTAAATTAACTAAATTGACTAAATATCTGTAAAATAATGTATAAAACTTTATAAGTGTTATTGTTCCGTTAAAATCAGGGTTCAATTAAGACACTTTTACATCCCTGCTACGATTGTCTTTAATAAAATACCTTTAATCCGCTCATGTCGTATTTAAAGAAAACTCCCGATATGCCATGAGATCCCTTATCGTGGTCAATCTCCCGTTCCAGTTCGCGAACAGAATACTGATAAGTTACATATGTTTTGAAACGCGTTTTAACAATTGTTGGCACCACTTGTATGAAATATTGATACAGCATATGATCTGTTGAACATAAAATGAATTGAAGATTATGACGTTAAGAATTAAATGTGTTTGAATTTTACTAAATATTTAAAGAAGCTTAATAATAAATTATTCAAATACACAATAAAATCCTAAAGAATTATGAAATGTCAACTTACGACTTTTGGCCACTTTTTCATCCCCTTCAAGCGGATGAACTATTGCAGGTAGACCGTCACCAAAAGAAAACTTGTAAATCCGGTGCGAAAAATTATAGTCTCTTTCAGACATAAAGGCAGCAATATGAGCATGACCTCGTGGCAAAGGCAAAGTCTTTCCAGCAGTAATATGAAAATTTCCAGCCACCTTATTTAATTCTAATTTGCCGTGTAAACGACAGGCATTTGCCAAACCACGATCCCTTCTTTCTTCTCTTGTTCTATAATTCAAAACATCGTACATTTACGATCGTGATTTGTGTCTTAAAAATAGTTACGCAATGTTTAGAAAATGTGAAACATATATTACAATTGAGGCATATCGCTGTAAAGATTAATGAAGTCTTTCTTCCACAACAAGTTACTAATACTGTGATATTGCTCTCGGAGATAAGAGTTAAGGTTGGATTTTGCTTGAAAATATGCCCTCTGTTTATCGTTCAATTCAAAATGAACAAATTCTTCTTCCAATTCACCAAATTTCATGACATTTTGATTTGTAGAGTCCACGATATCAGCTCCAACGACTACATACAAATTGGATTATTTATATACACAGAACCCAGGCGCATATCATAAGAAAAGTCAAAAGTAATTTGTAAAAGAATTACTTCCACAAGGCATAGCCACAGTTATATCCACACTAATAGTCAGCTTAGAATCTAGATCTGTATCGGGACTGAAGTGAAAGCTGTATTCGGTGTCCAAAAAGTAACTAAATTCTAAGATGACTAGCCAGCAAATAATCACAACAGCTGTAATCGAGGCTGAAAACAAAAGCATTATCCTTTAGAATCGGATATTCACTAAAACCACAACTGTACTATACTTCTATACTAGGTATTGTAATACTCAATTAGACGAAATTGATCACACCAATGAATGTCCAAAAACGATCTAGGAATAGTTAATACAATAGTGGTGTAAATGTAATTGTATAGACAGTAGCATAAAACAAGTTAAAAAGTTTTTTTCGTTTTACCAGCGAAAGTCAATAATATATATTTAATTATTTCCAAATATTATATACTCTTGGTGTATGTAGACAATGTAGAGTATTCATTGGTCATTAAAAATTTATTAAAATGATTTACCAGTTCCACCCCCTGATGTTGTTTCCATACAAGTTTCTGGAACTTTAGGGAACGCATCTAAATCTTCTACTGCTTTGAGTACCCTTCGTCTCCTGATTTGAGGTTGCACTGACATCTTTTCTGCAGTGATCTCGAGAAAAAATATTAGTTTTGAAATATAATGCTTGCTCTTTGTCCTTCAATAGTGTCTTTTGATTTACTCCAAGTTAGTCCTTTTCACTGTCTTTGTTTGGCCTAAAAATATAAAGAACATTTTTATTCAGACCACAGATTTCTGGATTTAAATAAGTCAAGTAGTAGTAATTTCGGAAGTTCACTACAGAATAGAAATGTTACCTTGTCATGTACTATACCCTTTCCATCGAACATAATATATTGTAAATTGATGGACTGATCTGGTATTTGTTTTCGATAAAAAAATATTCCTTGTTTCTTTTCCAAACACTTTCCGACACGACTGCTCTCACTTTTAAAATGTGTACAAAATAGACAGATGACAGATTAGACAGATACTCCAATTGATATCTGAGATTCCTTGAATTGAACACCATACACATGAACTCCCTGCCGTCTCTGTTAATGGGGAAGCGATCAGTAAAACCATATGGAATGCTCTGAATTAAACAATACAGTCATTTTATTACCATAAATTATGTATACAAATTCCGTTTCCGACTGAACCGTAATGACTATAAAATAAACTCAAACTTTTAACTTTTGTCCATTGATGTTTATAACAGTATTTCATACAACCACATCCTTGGTATTCCGGCTCGAAGATTTAAAAACCAACATTTATTGTCTGATAAAGTAAAGGGCAAAGATTATGAACATCTTAAAATCACAACACAACTTTCGGTGCAACTGCTGAAGAGTAATGCAAAACTGAGGCTAAAAATTTTTAAGGACATAATGGTCAATCCTGCTCATCTAAAAACAACATCTTTGCTTTTTTTGTTAGTTAAAAATACGTGTACAACTTTTGTTTGAAAACTCAAATTATTTGCTATAAAATCTTACAAATGAAGGGGCAGAGGGTAAGGAACTCTGGGAAGTGACTTTTTAATGGTAATTATAGGGCGGATATCTTGTCATATACTTATGTCATAGGTAAGTTATTTTGTCACTAAATTGTCAATGATAGGCTACAAGTCGTAACTGCCTTAACTATTCTAATATCTTACATTTTCCTACATTTGAAACTATTATTGCAGATTTAGTCCACACATCCGTCTTCTAATTGTAAATATGAATCCAAACGTTAAAGAAATCACAGAAAGGGAACTAAAGCGCGACCCATCCATAATATGTGGATTTTGCAGTCGGAACAAAATTAATACTTTGGAATGGGGAACTATGTATAAATTGGGAAGCATTTATACTCATTACTTCTGTCTGGTAAAGTTTATATTTTACGTCACGATACGATGAAGTACTAATTTAAAACTGATTTATTACTTATGATCTGTTCTGGAGTAACATTTGATTACCAAATATATACTTATTGTAATTACCTAATTACTATTTCTAAAAGAAATAGAGCTAATCATTTAACATCAACATTATATGCTTTCGCTATTTTCAAAATGAACTTTTTTTGCACTATCAAATATCATGTTACCTAATGTATAACAATCTATATAAATCTCTCTCATTTAGTTATTTTCAGCTAATCTCAGCCAAGGAGGGGAAGACGACGAAGGAATTTTAGGGTTTTTAGCTAAAGATATAAAGAAAGAGTTCAACAGAGGAGCCAAATTGGTACTTACTTTATTAATTAATCAACTTGAAATGAAGTCTCATTTTCCGGCTGTTATTCTTTATCTCACAATCACAATGAAACTTTTATACAGAAATGCAGCTATTGCAAATTGCAGAGGGCTACAGTTGGATGCTCAGTAAAGACATGCAAAAAAAGTTTTCACTACACATGTGGTTACGAAAATTCTTGCAATTTTCAATTCGTTGGAAAATTTGAGTCGTACTGCCCTCTCCACAAACCAAGAGTTGATATACCTATACAAAATCCAGATGATTGGATATGCCCAATTTGTTTTTGCATTGTGGAAGGACATGAAAATCCTATATCCCCACCTTGTTGCCGAAAAGCAGTTTTTCATAGAAAATGTGTTATGGTAATTCGCAGCAATAAAATGTTTTTAGGTATCAATGATTACTTGTGGCTAAGTTGATTTTCATTTGATTTAGACGATGGCCACCACTCACGGCTATTTCTTTAAATGTCCATTATGTAACGACAAGAAAAATTTTGAACGAGATATGCAACTGGCTGGCGTATATGTCCCCCAAATGTTAATCCGTATTACTTTTAATAAATTTTTATCATGTTGAATGAATTGGCAAAAGAAATTGTGCAATAAAGTTTCGCCAATTAAAAGTTATTATTGTTCTTAAAATCCCATGTAGGGACGCTGCTTGGGAACGCGATCCGAACGCTTTTGCTGACCAAAGCACACAATACTCTAATTGTGATGCCGATGATTGTTTGTGCCCCAAAGGAAGAAAACATCACGAAAAAGAGACGTAAGTAAAAGATTTTTAGAAAGCATTTATATTTAGTGCAGTAATAGTATAATAGAACAGCATTAATGCATTAAAAGTAAAGATAGTAATTCATTCTAAAATTTTTAAAAGGAAATGGAATCTTTCACGGTGTGGAGGATGCGGTTCGTCTGCTATGCATAAGGAATGTGGTCAATTACCTACTTTTAGCTATAAGTGTCCCACATGTCAGACTGTACTTGCTGGAACAGGTAAGAATTTTACTTGAAAATCGCATCAAAAGATGAAGGACAAAAAGCATAAAAGTTACACTTGGGAGAATAAAAATATTTTCACTGCTCTTAATGTTATTGTATTTTTCTGATAGGTATTTTGTCAAGTCAGTCTAGTGAAGAATCTGACACAGGAAACGAGCACTCTAGTCAAACGACTGTGCCATCGACTTCCAGAACAGCTCGCATTAGTAGACCTACTTTTTATGATGATGAAGATTATAAATCGTCTAGCGAAGGTAAGACGCTGTTTTGAAATGCTAATTGAAGTAATTTTGAGAAATGCTGTGAAACGTTCACTCTTATCTTGCATTTGTTGTATTAGATGATGAACCGGTAGAAAATGTGGTCGAAATTATTCAATGTGCCCCCAATGTCCAGGAAATGGAAGAAAACATTGAAACGCCTCCCGTTCCCCGACAGTTTCCAAAAATGCTGCGGTTTAATCATATGATGATTGATCCGAACAAGAATTTAGTCTATGATGGTCTTCATCAAAAGAAGTACAAAGTGGAGGGAGGGAAAGGCATCATTAACAACAAAAACGATGACAGTAAGGTATGTAATAAGAGGGACGATCCCCGAGAGACAACCAATAGCAACTCTAACGAGGACAGAAACATAGAATCAAGCTGTAGTGTCCGAGAAATATCTGATGCTGTCATTGTTGCTGCGGACATAAATAGTTTAAGAGACGCAAATTTTCAAGAAAAAATAGCTCAATTAAAAAACTTTTGCCAAAAGATAATGAAAAATAAGACAAGTATGGATGAAAATGAGGTTCAGACAAGTGAAAATGACATTAACGTAGAAGAAAGGGACTCCCAGTTGAAATCTAAAAAATCGGTTTTAGATTTTGTGACTAATCCTAAGATTGTTCCCCGGAGGTTAGACTTTGATGCAAAGAATGCTGCACTGCCGCCAATTCAAGTACAAAACCAGTCTTTAAACTTTGGCCCTGAAACGACGTTGTTGGATGTCGCTAAAAATCTCAGTCCTTCCCAATATTCAAATGGTTCCCCTGAGCAAAGCAGAAGTTCGCCAATCGGAAGTGAAGAAACTGTGTCAAGTCAAAATACTGCAAACAGAAAAATAGAAAACCAAATTCAAAATGAAAAAGTTGGGATTTGTAAACCCATTGTAAATAAACCGGCCAATAAAGACAATATTGAAATAATTGATTTGGGAGACGATGATGACGACATTCAAGTTTGCGACTATATTGCAGCGAAACCTTTAAAAATTCTTTCGGTTACCAGCCTGAACCCTGAACCTTATGTTCCAAAATCACAAGCTTTCTTAAACATGCTGAATCGCTTTAAAGAATTTCAGAATCCATGTCGACCGTATTCAAGTATTAGTAAAGAAAATTCTTTTGGTCCCAAACTCACATCTGATATCATCGAGGAAGTTATCCTTTCAGAAAGTGACGATGATCTCGAAGTCGTGGAAGTGATCCAGCCCCTCAAACAACAAATCACGGATGGTATGTTTTTAATAGCATATTTTTAAATTATTACATTAAATTAGTTGTATTTCAGCATATCACAGTATTATTTCTGTCACATAGTTTAATGTTTTTTCTGTTCTGCAGATATTGGATTTCAAGGAAGTAATATAAATATCGATAAAGCTTGTACTTCTTCATCTACTGGAAAAACGACAAGAGATAGTTCGCTTTTGGAAAATAATAACTCAAAGCGACCTCGACTCTCTTTAGACTAATTTATTATTAACTAGTACCATTGTGCAATTAACCAGATATTGTGTTCAATATTTTAGAAATGTGACTTTTTGGCATAATGATACAAAACCAGTAATAATTAATTACAAAATAAAAATTAGAACCTCAATCACCTTTGTACTTTTTAGGAAGAATTCAGATCTACATATTGTGTGATCTCTCTACCAAATACACATTTGCCAATTTGTGCTGTTTATGGTATTATTACTATTAATAATTTCTGTTATACTAATAATTAATTGAATAATTATTTTGATTCTTGTTTCTGTACCATATTCTCTGTTAAATCTTACGTGACATTTCGTACACCTCTGTTTAATAATTTTTATGTAACACTATCACTATACTTAATGTTGATGAATTAATTTATATCATGAGGGTTAAAAGGTTACTGTGTTCAATGTTAGTTGGAGTCAATATTATTACATTTTTAATTTTATATAATTGTAAACTCGATCGTGAATATTAATATTAAAAAATCTAAACAAATGTTCATGATCGCTATAATAATTATTCTCATGTCTCCCTTCTCATCCTCATACAATTTTTAAGTGGTTATGCAATTTGCCGAAGTTGAAGCCATCAAATTGTACACAACGATGATGAGAACAGGGTTTACCAATTTTGATAAACTTGTCATACTTGCCTGCTAAGAAGCTATCTTCTATACCAGAGTGAAGTTTTGATTCAAATTATGTGGGGATTCATGTACTAAAAACGTTTTTGAAAAACATAATTACTACCAAGGAGTATAAACTTGGGGTTTCCTTGGCTCCCGTTTGTTGCTGGTTGATTACTACATAATTCCCCACAATGAAAACAAAAAACATTTTGTTATCATGACCACATGTAATACTGTGCTGAAAACATCGGAGGGAAGAAGTACCACTTTTCAATGAGAAAAGTGTTAAAGCTAGCTTAGAGTCTTAGTTGTTTTGTAATCAGTTAAATTGCGAATAATTTAAGCACCCGCACAAAATTTAAAATTTATTTCGCGAATATCTCAGCGTCCAGTAGCTATGGAAACATAATATTTACAGTTTTCAACACCACTAATCAATGGGGAGTATTTAAATGGACCTCATAATTAATCACTTTGCCTCAACAAAATAAATCACTTTGCCTCATATAAATGCATTTACCTCATGAATATTTATGTCGCCTCAAGTTTCTATCACTCAATACTGATAATATACCTTTGCCTCAAGTTTTAGTGAAAAATGCTCATATTTAGTACAAAAACCTCAATTAAAAATGAACCTCAAAAAGTTGTACAAAATCCTCAACAAATAATCACTTTAGCTCAACTTTATGTAAAACAAGAAACATTATTTATTTAACAAATAAGAAATTATTGAAATGCTGTGTTAACAAAAAGAAAGTTTTCATAGTTTATATAATATAGATATTATGTATGAAGCATGAAATAGCAATAGTAGTATTTAAATGTACAATACGTTAGTAGATGTATACAACTATTAATGTTATAAATCAGTAATGTTATATATGCAATTTAAATCTAAGGTAATACATAACCATTATAATGCCTTACAGTTGCGAAAATTTGTATTGAATATGGATATCAGATATGCCTAGGAAACATGAAGTTTTAGTTTGTTATTCTAAAGAACTAACTCTGCTTTAGCTTTACCAGGTCTTCCCCGTTTCCTTTTTTGACCTAAAGGAATGGTTTTGGCATCCTCATCGGGAAGATATATTTTAAGCCATATAGCGATGCCTATATTGTGTTTGCAAATGTAGTCTTTTTGATAAGATGAGCAGCTACATGTTGAATGTTTCCAATTATTGCCTGTGATGGTTACACAGTGAATTGACGTTATACAAGAAACGTAGTTATCGAAATTAGCCCATTTGCATTTTTTCGTCAGATTTATGTATGTTGCAAGTTTCTTTTCAGTCAAAGGAATTTTTTTGGTTGCCGAGAAGTAATAGCAGGTATTATCCCCTAATGTTTTCACGAGTACGTTTTTTTGTTCTTGTACAAACTGATAAGCTATTGTCACTATTTTAAAATCTTCTTGTGGTCCAAGTGCGAATTTCTTAGGATTTACAATAGCTGGATTTCTTTCTGTCTTGATAACATTATTGGTAGCCTCTAGAGCATTATTAGTACTGGGGTGTCCTGGAGCTATACCTTCGTACCAACCGTTATTATCCTCAATCCACTGTTGTACAAAATAGTTAACAAATAAAGTGCACTTAGTTTTCCATTTTTTTTGCCAAAGATAAGATGCCGCATTAAACTCTTCTTCTGATTTTTGCATTTGAAGTTTTCACGAACACCATTGAAAGTATTATATCTATTTCGATATACGTACATATTTTCGTCCTTTACGTGTGCTTTTGCTACTTTTTCGTACACATAAAAAATGTATATACCTGTCTCAGAGGTTATATGATTGTTCCACAGAAGTTTTTAGATTTATCCAGACAATTGAACTGGAGAACTTTTGAACTGCTTTCTAACGAACGATTTAAAATTGAATGCTTATCTATCGGCTTAGCCATTCGGCTCAGCCTAGCTGCAACGGTAAACTAAGAAAAAACAAATGTGGTCGTCCTAAAGTAATTAGTTTGCTATATACTCTACAAAAAACCCACATTTGCATGTATTACTATCTTGCACACTTAAATACTACTATTAAGCAATGAGTTGGTAAAGCTAAATCAACTTTAGTTCTTTAGTAACTGACTAACATTTCATGCTTCATACATAATATCTATATCATATAACTATGAAAACTATCTTTTTGTTAACACAGTATTTCAATAATTTCTTATTTGTTAAATAAATAATGTTTTTTGTTTTACATAAAGTTGAGCTAAAGTGATTATTTGTTGAGGATTTTGTACAACTTTTTGAGGTTCATTTTTAATTGAGGTTTTTGTACTAAATATGAGCATTTTTCACTAAAACTTGAGGCAAAGGTATATTATCAGTATTGAGTGATAGAAACTTGAGGCGACATAAATATTCATGAGGTAAATGCATTTATATGAGGCAAAGTGATTTATTTTGTTGAGGCAAAGTGATTAATTATGAGGTGCACTTAAATGACAGCCCTAATCAATATCTAAACTTAATTCTTTGTTTTGGCAAAATTCAAAAATTTTTCAAATGGGTACAAGACATTAAAAGTCGGAACGTAAAAATCGGAAGAATCTTAGCCACCAGTAGTCATGGAAACATAATATTTGCGGTTTTCAACAACTCTAAACAAGATCTTCAGTTTAAAAATTTGGCTAAGTTTGGGTACAAAGCATTTAAAGTCGGACAAGGGTATGTTAGCCTTCTGTAGTCATGGAAACATAATATTTGCGGTTTTCAACACCTCTAAACAAGATCTTGGGTTTTTTTTGTTTTATCAAAATTCGAAAATAATATCCATTTGTGTAGTTCTGTACCTACGAATGAAATTGTACATTTCAATGCCAGCAATGCATTTACACTGGTGCATTGTAACGTGCTAAAATTTTAATTAAAGCCCCTCCATTTTGACTTAGTTTCCCTTAGTTACTGAGACTAAAACCCTACACTCATTTCAATGTACTGTACTAATAATTTTCAAGCGCCCCTAGCTACGGGGGTCTAAATTATCTATGCACCCGAAATTCGATATCAGGAAACCCGCTAAAAATAACTAATTCTTGAGTTACTTAATACTGCTAAATATGCTTGTTACTTTACTACCATTGTTAGCAAGAATTTGCAGTCAGATGTAGATAATAAATGCAGCGAAAAGGGAATAATATTTTGTGGCCCAGCACAAGACAAGACTACATAATTTTATTTAAATACACCAGAAGAACCATTAAGCAATTAAAATTGCATAAAATTTTGTAAGTACTTTAAGCGGATATGTCAATGATAGTATTACAAAAACATGAAGAGATTATTTTGTTAACTATAAGGGGTTTAACTTTCTAGCCCTATTCGGATATATAGTACAGAACTATGCTTTCAAGAAAACTATGAAATCCTGCAAAAGTCAAAAATAGTTCTTAATTACAAAGGAAAACGCAGAAATTCGCGCGGAGCGCGAAGATATTTTTCGTTTTTTGAGATTTTTACAACTATTTGCTCCTTCTTTTTCTCCTACACAAAAAAGAAGGACAAGAAGGACATTTTCCCCCAAAGAAGGACATTTTTAGGACGGAAGGACAGGGTCCAAAAAGAAGGAGGCCTGGTCAGCCTAACTTAAAATAGTTTAGTGAATAACTTAAAAATTAGTTATTTTTAGCGGGTTTCCTGATATCGTATTTCGGGTGCATAGATAATTTAGACCCCCGTAGCTAGGGGCGCGTGAAAATTGTTTTGATAGTAATTTGAAAACAGTGTAAAGCCTACACACTATGTTAAAGCCTACACTACCACTATATGTGTGAATATTTTTTGCAAAATCTCAAATCGGGTAATGCTTTTCAATGATATTTTCACGCCATATCAGCTATTTATTATTGAGTATTTCTGTTTGTTTTGTAAAGATTATTACTAATTTATAATGCGTTTACAGTTTACAGGTCGATTATGCGAGGTTAAAAAAACGAATCGATCGTGTACAATAAAAGTTATACCTATATTATTATAGGTTGTGCTTTTTATTTTCTTGCTGTCAGAACGCAAAAAAGAGGAAAAGTAAGCGTTAATATGAAGTCCTCATCTAAACAATCATCCAAGGCGAAAATCTCTTCGACAGAGATTACACAGTCAGCTTTATTTAAGGGAAAGCAAACTAAGACAATAAGACTTAACTCTCCCGCAGCAGAACAAAGGTTATTGGGAGGAGGTGAACGCAATAAATCAATGGCAGGGTCAACGAAATTTGGAAGACAAAGTCCTTTAATCTCATCAAATGGAACAGAACAGAATACGGTGGCCAGAAGAAGACGCTCTGTTTTTACACCTTCTTCTCTAAGTTCCCCAATTAACATTATGTCGTCTACATCCATCAATATGACACGTACCCCTAGCAAACTGAAGCTTATTCCCAGAACTCCAGCAAAAGGTTTCACTTATAAAAATCCCTTTATAACTTTATTTCAGTTAAGTATTTCACCATACATCTATTATTCTATATTACGATAATTTACTCAACAATATGCAACCTAATCTTTCTTAAGGATCAAAATCGACACCTGAGATACTGTTGTCAAAATTAATTACTATAATACGCATGGGACCAAAACCTAGAAAAATATTTCGAATTCTTTTGAGCAACAAAACAGGACCGACAATGGAACATTTTTTGTCAACTGTCACGGACAAAATTCAATCTAATTGGGGTGCTGTCCGAAAAATATATGGCTTAAATGGAAAGGAGGTTTTGCTTTTTTCTTTAAAATTCGTAAACATTAAACATACTTAGAAATAGCAATACATTATTACGTGGACGAAGTCTACTGCATTTAATTGGCAGTTTTAGGATTGAGAAACTAGTTCATTTTATAATAATAAATGTATGATAAAATTATTAAATTGGAATTTTAGAGTTGTCAAATAAATGTCCATTTTGTGTAAAATGTGTATTTTTATACCAGATAACTTCTTTACAAGGATTTTATGATCTTGAAAATGTATTTATTGCTTGTCCAAATGACAAAATCACATCTGAGGATCGAAAGTTGTCAATGGATGGTAATAATATTATATTTTATGTTTGAACTCTATATCTTGACAATTTTATTACAAAAGGGAGTAAAGAAAAAGTTTGTAGTTTAATTTGTACTTGTTTTTCTTATAACAGAACTTATAGAAGTTCAACGGTATATTAAAAATCCATTGAAGCCTACTCAATCAAAGTCTCCATCACAGGCAGTTTTTGGTGCTCTTAAAAAGCAAAGCCCTTGCAAAGGAGGAATATCTTTTCAACGTAAGCCTATGAAAAAAACCAAAACAAAGGAGCAAGAAAATGAGAATAATCGAGATTTTAATGAAGCTGCAGAAGTAGAAGAACCATTATCATTTCTTGAAAAAAATGAAAGCTTTGAATGTGTTGACAAAACTCACCCAAAGTATATTTTAGTTTCTGATTACCCTGAAATAATATTGAGCAAGTTCCACGTAGGAGTGATTGTTGGGGACGGAAATTTTGCTGTTGTACGGGAGTGCACACGGCGAATTAATGATGAATATTACGCATTAAAAGTCATCGACAAGGGAAAATCTGAAAAAGCAGGTTGTGATATCAGTTTGGAAGTGAAGATTCTACGGAAAGCTCAGCATCCCAACATTATTAGGTTTTTTGAAAAATTTGACTTTCCACAGTTCAACCAATATTTCATGGTTATGGAGCTGATCCGAGTAAGAAAAAGAACTAAAGTTAATTTTTTTCATTCTCTTGAGTTTTCTGTTTATCATTTTTGCCGTAAATCATTATTCTGTGTTTTAAGGGTGGCGATCTTTATTACGCCATAAAAGATGCTATCAAGTTTTCCGAAGCTTGTAGTAAAGTTATGATTCGGGATGTTGCATCCGCTTTAGCTTTTCTACATTCCAAAGCTATAGCTCATCGGGATGTTAAACCAGAAAATCTTTTGGTATGGTATAATTTTTCAAATTAATTAAGATTTTGCTTGAGTGCTTTTTATAATAAAACAATAAAGAGCGGTTTTTTGTTCCATGTATGAACTAAAATGAATAATTAATTACTATCATTCAGAAATTTCAAAGTATTACCTTTTTAGGTGTACAAGGATGAAATGAATAGAATGCGATTAAAGTTGACCGATTTTGGCCTAGCCACTTTTGTCGATTCAGGACCTTTAAATGTGGTTTGTGGAACACCTACATATATCGCACCAGAAATAATTATGGAGACAGGATATGGGACTAAAGTCGATATTTGGGCTCTTGGGGTAATTTTGTACATTCTTCTCTGTGGCTATCCTCCTTTCACCAGTGACACGGATTCAATGGAAGACCTTTATGTCATCATTAGAACGGCTGAAGTTCAATATTTCGCCAACGAATGGGCTACAGTTTCTATTTTTGCGAAAGATGTCATTAACAAAATGGTACACAAAGATGCTACTAAAAGATATAGTGCTAGAGATATCCTAGAGCATCCATGGCTCACAGTGAGTTTTAACTTTAATAATATTAATCTTCTCTTTCACATTAAACTGTGTTTCCTACATTTACGATAAGGGATATACATTGAGAGAATTGAGAATTTGAATTTGAGAGAATTGAGTAAATGCAAATTATAGCTTTTTTCTACATATAATAAACAAGGACAAAATACTCATAATAAGTATGTTTTCACCACACCTGGATAGCAAGAAAGAGGGTGGTGTTAATGTTTATTTAAAATATTCAGCCAAAATTTTTCATTTTTGAATTCGGAAGTTCTTTCTTGTAATAACTATCCAGTTGTGGTGAAGAATTACTTATATGAGTTAAAATTTATGTAAAAAATCATTCTCTATCTATTATAGGGGAAAAGTTTTGCATTTAACAGAAAATTCTGTCAATCCCAAAATCCTCTCATGCAATCACCCTAATCACCCTGACATACTTATATAGTATAACTATGTAATATTGATCCCACCAATTGATATAAGTTTTTAAAATGTTGATTTCCTGTGCAGGAAGTCATGAAAACCGATGGCAGTACAAAGGATTTTAACTATAGCAAAATGCAGCATATAGGATTGAACAGTGCACCTTACTTATTTGATGAGCATGCTATTCCAGTGTCTAATTATTAATCAGAAGAAACTCAGCGTTTTTCTCCGTGCTACTTTAAGTTCAGGTTGCTTGCTGTCTTGCTGTATCGATTTTCGTATAGCCATAATAAATGCATTAAGACATTTTAATCATAATACTACTATGTAACAGGATTATTATTTACTCAATCAAAAACTATTTTTTAACGTTTAACATATAGTGTAAGCTAATGTAGATTTTCGGTCGCATTGGTTGTTGAAGTCGGCTGAATTTAGGCAGCGAGTGAAGGTGGCAACCATTCCCGTTGGCACCGTTGCTGCCGTTGCCACCAGTCGTTGCCACCACTGTTGCCACCAGTCGGCCACTTCACCTCTAAGCTATTACATCGTTGCCACCATTGTCGCCAAACCTAATAGAAGGGCAAAATTTGCTAAGGTAGACACTTTTCCCTTAGCAAACGCTGGGTCTAATAGCCCCCTGAGGGCTATACCCAAGGAGTATAAACTAGAGTATAAACTTACCAGCAACAAACGGGAGCCAGGAAACACCAAGTTTACACTCCTTGGCTATACCTTGGCTATACCTAAGTACCTTTACAAATGCTCTTCTATTAGGTTTGGCGACAACGGGGGAACGCTTATATTACCTTAGAGGTGAAGTGGCCGAATGGTGGCAACGGTGGAAACAGATGCCACCTGCCAAAAATAAAAGACATTTTGCTACTTGCGATTGCAATGCTATACGCATTTTCTATTATTAAGCAACAAAATTGTTATTGCTACGCTTCGTCCACTTTGCGACATCGTTTGACCGGTTTATTTATTTATAACTTTTGTATTGGGATTAGAAGGGCCATGACATGACATTTGACATTCATTATGCAATCGACACAATAAGGATACCTATTGTATGCAATGACAATCAAGTTATCTACAATCTACATTACTACATTACAATTATTTTCGGAATACTTATACGTGCTCGACTAACCTTTCCATCGAGGATTCCATTACTTTATCTTGGCATGTCGATATCAACAATTTCAAGAGTTTGCATACCTAGATTAACTTTATCTGCTTACAACAATTTATTCAATTAAATCAATTAACTGATTGGAATTCTCAACTACTTGTAAGAAGTATGGTGTAGATTATGCCAGATATGATAATGATCATATAATAAAATATTATCCTAGGTACATAATCAGTTCTCTTGGTTTGGATTTTTTTTATTGCTGTGCTTCATTTTCTTAGTTGTTGATGAGGCATATTAATTTATAATTATAGGAAAATGTATAATATCTGTTTCACAATGATAGTGACATTTTTCTTGCTAGCTTCCGCATGTAGTGTACATGGACAAAATGACGAAGCTAGCGTTGAAGCAGGAGATCTTGGCACCATAATTGGACTTCCAGCATGGACATCGAGAAACTTAACTAAGTATTATACATTTAATGGTATTCCATACGCTCATCCCACTCTAGGAGAAAAACGATTCAAGGTATAATGCATATCTTTTTAAAAACACGGGCATTTACAATCAAGAATTAAAAGGCAATCTGATTTTTCTTTAAAGCATATTTTATTATATCTTCCTATCTGATTTGGTAATAATCTGCAATATTTATAACGTCTGTAATAAAACATTGCACAAAGAAAATTTGTTTGGTAATTTTTATGTTCATATATATAGCCATCAGAACTGAAAACAGGACCTCTTACCGAAGATGGCAGTCCTTTCAGAGCTCAAAATCCATTTATTTACTGCCCTCAACGAGATATCCTATCTGCCAAAACTGAAATGGATTTACGCGAAATACTAGGAGCTCATATGAAATTGGATTATGAAGATTATAGAAACCCCTCCGGTATAATCGCACCTATGATGGGCAACGAAGATTGTCTTGTAATAAATGTGAATACACCCAAGGTATAGGATATATTATTTCAAATAATTAAGGAATTTATTTTTTAGCTGGCAGAAGAATGTACAATATATACGCTCAATCAAATTAAAACTATAATGATAATTTTACTGTATCCAAATTATGATTATTTAACAAGAGTAAGGAACAATATTTTAGATTCCAGAAGGGGATGACAACGGAGGTTTACTTCCGGTTATATTTTTTGTTCACGGAGGTTCTGCAGATTCAATTTGGGGTAGCGTGTTTTCTGGACTTCGGTTTTTGGAGCTACCAGTGGTCCTTGTCACAATTAACTATCGTTTGGGGGCATTAGGTTAAAATTCAATTCAATCGTTCAACTAATGCTTGTTTATCTTATGTTAATTTACGGATACTAAATGAAAATCATTTATGCACTTAACAGGAGCTTTAAATCTTGGTATTGACGACGCTCCAGGAAACGCTGCAATGTATGATAGTGTTGTCGCTCTGCAATGGGTGCAGAGATATATTCATCATTTCGGAGGAGATCCGAACGCAGTCACTTTGTACGGCCATTCCTCTGGAGCAGTCATGGTCACTCACTTGCTGCTCAGTCCTATGGCAAAAGGCCTTTTCCATGGAGTAATCGGAGCCAGTGGAAGTGCAATTGCTGTCTGGGGAACTGCACCACATCCCTCCATTGATAATCACTTAAGAGTAGCCCATCATGCTTTCTGCTACAACTATTCCGAGCCAATAAACTACCAGGAAATTTACGAGTGCATGAGAGACGCTTCTGTCGAAGTGTTGAGGGAGGCTGTAGGCCGACAAGCTGTAAGCACCCACTTTAAAATACAATTACGGGTTTTCATCAAAAATTCACTCTAATCAAAACAACTTTTTATCATACCTCTTCCATAGGAAGGTGCATGGTATACCAAAATGATTTTTCTAAAAAGTATAAGTGACCACGTGGAGCCTTTTAGAACTAATGAAAGGATTAAAAGTGGCTTAGCACATTTGAAGAGAGAGACGATATGTCGTTGGGATAAAAAAATAGTATTAATGTTAAATGAATGGATGTTTTCATTTAGAGTGAAAGTCAGCGTTCGGGAGGATTTGGATTTGATACAAAAGTTCCATCAATTCAGAGTGACACTTTGACCATTCCAAGATTTTTATCCGAGTCGCCTTTAAATATTCTTGCAGAGAAAAAACAATCAAATGTTCCTTTGATGATGGGAGCCATGAGACACGATGGGTCTTTTGTATTGGATTCTACTTACAGGAAATTTATTGTTGCAAATGGGCACCACAACAATGCCACTTTCATGAAAAATGATTTGGTACCAACTCTTTTAAGAAACATGGGTAATGAAAAGCGATATTTGACTCTGATAGCAAGATAACCATTCGAGAAGGTTTTCTAATCTAAGCTTATATAAGTTTGCAGGATATACTAGATTATAATGTATTTTACAGGATTGAAAGACAACTTGGGTGCGCTGTACAACGCATTATCAATGACGTATATAGGGGAAAAGAAAAATTCCGGAATTTTCGAAGAAATGATGCCTGGTCTTCTTGATGTAATATTTTCAAGCGTATCACTGATATTTAAAGATATTTCATTATTAAGTAGCGGAAGCTACTTTATAAGAATGCCCTGAACAATCTGGCTGTCGGTCTGACCGTCTGTCTGTTGGCTTTATAGCTTATGAACGGTTTAATATAATTCGCTAAAACTTTTTATGAATGATACTCTGGTGGATTTAATGATACCGCTGTGAAACATGAGACTCATTTCTGTGTCGCTTCCGCTACTTCATTATGTGCATTGGTTGCAATGGTTTATTGAATTTATGTAATATATACTTTAGTAAATATTATATAACTATTAGTATTTTGCTAAGGCTTGTGACTATTATTGGCTATTTCATGCAGATTCACAGCGTATTTGGAATGAAAGCTGGAGGTTATACACTTGTCGAGCAACATTCTAAGGTTCAGCCCAAGTCCTTTTATTACAGTTTTGATTACAAAGGACTTTGGACTACTTATGATTTAGGCAATGACTCCGATATTCCAGGGGGTAAAATTATGGAATTATTAGCATTAGCTTTCAGTTTTGTCCCCATAAGTGACAACAATTTTTTTCGATCGCACAATGCATTAATTCTATTTTATCTTTTAGGTATAGCCCATATTGATGACATGATGTATGCCTTCTATGTTTTCCCATTGATAACACCGAATGATCAAGCGGTTAGCGATCGTTTTGTAAAGTACATTGTCAATTTTGCTACTTATGGGTAAGATTTGATTTGGATTTTGCATTTTAAAACCACATCATACGTATATAATCATTTTTCGTCATACGCTTTTGTATCTTTATTTGCCTACGTTTAAAAATATATTTTAGCGATCCTAATGATCCTGAAGGAGAAATGATATTCCCCCCGTTTTCCGAGAGTGACCACACATTTCTAAAAATTGGTGCAGAGGATACTATTGGGTATAATTGTAGAGATTCTTGGATTGACAATGCTTTGGAATTGGTGGAGACAGTTACCCAGCCTTCTTCTAGCACAACAGAGATGGATTTGCCAACAACACTGTCTACAGATTTGCCAACAACACTGTCTACAGATTTGCCAACAACACTGTCTACAGATTTGCCAACAACACTGTCTACAGATTTGCCAACGACATTGTCGACAGATTTGCCAACAAGTCCTTCAACATATACACCTGGATCCAGTACTACCGAGGGGAATAGTAATGGAAATGTTATCGGAGCTCTAAAACTCTATATTTTAGCGTTTATTGCCATCCTCATTAAAATGTAAAAATTAATAAAGCAATGTCGCAACAATATAATATAAACCTCGTACACGTTTAATAGAACATGCATTGATTTGACCTTGATGTCATTACTTTTACTAGGTGTGTAATACATAACTATTAGTAATAAACCATTGCAAAACGGATATAAGACAATAGCGGAAGCAAAACAAATGTACTTATTCAAAACATTGAATTTATTTGAATTTATTCAAAACATTTTGAATTTATTTGAATTTATTCAAAACATTTCGAATTTATTTGAATTTATTCAGAACATTTTGAATTTATTTGAGTTTATTCAAAACATTTCGAATTTATTTGAATTTATTCAGAACATTTTGAATTTATTTGAGTTTATTCAAAACATTTCGATTTTATTTGAATTTATTCAAAACATTTCGAATTTATTTGAATTTATTCAAAACATTTCGAATTTATTTGAATTTATTCAAAACATTTCGAATTTATTTGAATTTATTCAAAACATTTCGAATTTATTTGAATTTATTCAAAACATTTCGAATTTATTTGAATTTATTCAAAACATTTCGAATTTATTTGAATTTATTCAAAACATTTCGAATTTATTAGAATTTATTCAAAACATTTCGAATTTATTTGAATTTATTCAAAACATTTCGAATTTATTTGAATTTATTCAAAACATTTCGAATTTATTTGAATTTATTCAAAACATTTCGAATTTATTTGAATTTATTCAAAACATTTCGAATTTATTTGAATTTATTCAAAACATTTCGAATTTATTTGAATTTATTCAAAACATTTCGAATTTATTTGAATTTATTCAAAACATTTCGAATTTATTCAAAACATTTCGAATTTATTTGAATTTATTCAAAACATTTCGAATTTATTCAAAACATTTCGAATTTATTTGAATTTATTCAAAACATTTCGAATGTATTTGAATTTATTCAAAACATTTCGAATTTATTTGAATTTATTCAAAACATTTCGAATTTATTTGAATTTATTCAAAACATTTCGAATGTATTTGAATTTATTCAAAACATTTCGAATTTATTTGAATTTATTCAAAACATTTCGAATTTATTTGAATTTATTCAAAAAAGTTTGAAATGATTGGAATTTATTCAAAGAAGGTTACTAGTGCAGACTACAGCACATAGTACAACATACACACAACATCCGCAATATAACACATAACATACGGCTTGACATAAACTAGGTTAACGGTCACAAGGGTAAGGGTGTTACCGATTACCCCCCTATTTCAATGGGAACCTACACTTAGTCCCTAGAAGATAAAGTTTCATCAAAATATTTCAATGCGTTCCTGAGATATTTCATATACTCACTAATTAACAGACAGACATCCCGAATACATTGTATTTTACGATAAGTTGCTAGGTGTTCATATACGAATGGCTGACCGGAAAAGTGGCCTATCTCATTTCATAAAAAAAATCATAACTGCAGTAAAATATCATTTAATTTTAACCCTTTTGCCCGCAAAAGAATCATAATATTTAATATTTCCAAGAAATTGTACCTTCTTTCATAAAACCAAGTATTGGTCACTAGAGTTCATAAATATAATATGGTAAATTTAATGATATTTCCGGGGGAAAGCTTTTTCTCTATTTTTATGCATATGGCCCAATGTTAATAGACCACTTTCACAATGGTACACTAGACGTCTTACAAATGTAAATCGTCTTACAAATGTAAATATTTACATTTGTAAAAAGACCTCTAGTGTACATAGTGTACCATTGTGAAAATGGTCTATTTGTGCATCTTGGAAATAATATGACCGTTCAAATCTTTCTTTTCGTAGAGTTTCACCTTTTGCGTTCAACGCAACGCAGAAAAATATCAGAAATCGGAGCAAATAACATTGCTGTTTAACTTTTCAGTATTTTATCCAAGCAGCAATTTTTTGTCTATGGCTGTTTTCTAGGTAACATATTATTTCTCATTAGCAACCAATAATTTTCACCATCCTTACAGTGCTCCTCACCACTAGAAACAAAACAAGTGGCGAACGATGCAATGGAAGCATTTTCTTATTGGCTTGAGTTTCGTCATTTTGGAGATATCCCATAGGCTCATTCACATTTATCAAAATAACAGTTTTCCTCTGGGGGTGATTTTATGTTACTAGTATTGATCCATGTATTCCTTACCTAAAATCTAAATATGATATTATTGATATCGAAACTATTGGGTTGATGATTGGAGCCAGAGGAACTATTCCAAAATATTTTGAAGATTTTCGGAAGAAGTTTAATTTACCGAAAGACCTTACGAAGAGAATTGTATTGTCTGTGTTACGAGGATCGTGTAAAATTTTGCACAATCATCTTTATAATACAAAAATATAATTTCTATACCTAAAATTATTATAACATAAATTGTGTCATTTATGAATTGAAATTATTTTTTATACTTTGTTTAAATCGTTGTTAATTAGTAATACTGTGTCGTAGTGGCAATTATCATATCATTGATAACAGTAATAAATATTATTATATTATTTATTTAATGTTAGTAGGAAGAAAATCAAAACAAAGAGATGTATTCCAAGTAGGTAACTATTAGTTACCAGAGTAACTTGACAAATAGTAACATAAAATCACCCCCAGAGGAAAACTGTTATTTTGATAAATGTGAAAGAGCCTATGGGATATCTCCAAAATGACGAAACTCAAGCCAATAAGAAAATGCTTCCATTGCACCGTTCGCCACTTGTTTTGTTTCTAGTGGTGAGGGGCACTGTACTAAAAAAATTTACATTATTGCTGTTGTTTAGCTGGTGCTGAACTTATCCCAAATTAATTATTATTGGAAACAATCATGAGAGACGAGAGTCCTAACTAGATTGATTGATAATACCTAATACCATACGAAATTTAAAAGGTTGAAAAGAATTTAAACCGAAGAATCTACAACTACATATATATACATCTTGGCTTGGGTATTGATAATAATACTAAAATGAACGTGTTCGACAAAAACAGAGAAGAAATTGTGACTGGATTTGGCCTTTTGTTTATGGGACTGAGCTATGAAATTTATCGCGTTGCGAAAAAAGCTGCAGATTACATTTTGGTATGTTTTTTATTGCTACTTTTGTACAGTATACTTATCTTATTGTTATTGTCATTATAAAGTTCTTGACCAGGCTGTCTTAAAAATTATAAATAACTGAAAGAAGATTCAGATTCGTCAGTATCCTATTTCCTTGTTTCGTAGCGGTTTTTCCCGCGGAGGCAGTTTAATTTTAGGTTAATTCGATCGACAATTCTAACTTTGTACAAAATAAATGGTGTCCTAAGTCCTAAGCCAATTATCTTGTCAATTTATTTTTATTTTGCGGTTCACCAGTCAGCCAAATCAATTAATGCAGGAGACGGATTGACTGGTTCCATATTAACCGATAATGAAGGGGGTTTACTGGTTCCAATGTATGTTGCTGTGCGAGGCAGAGTCGTGGCCATGAACCCTGGTCAAAGTGTTGCAAACTCATCAGATATGGCAGCCGTCATCCAGACGAAAAATATGGTGGAGCATTCCGTTTACAAAGTTGCTAGTTTTTGGTAAGCCAATTTGTTATGGCTATAAACTATAAATAAATGATACTGTACTATAAGAAGGTGACTTTTATATTAGCTAGGGCTACAACTACAATAATAGAAATATACAAAATGCATTTCATTCCAATATGTGCGCAAACGTTCTTCCAGGGCAGACAGCTCAAGGAAAAGACAATCTGGACTGAACTTCATACCCTTTGGTTTGATCAGTCCAAATGACTATAATACAATGGGAGAAAGTCCAAAATCTGCAAGTTACAACTCTTCGGACATAGTTGTGGTGGAAAACGTTGAAACTTTTGGAGAAATGGATCAAGCTTTAGTAAACGTGAAGCAAGAGATGGTGATACCCCAAGATTTTTCCCTCATCCGACTTATTATTGGCTATTTGACAGACAGATATTCGATAGCTACATACCAAGAGGAACAAATTCTTCCCGTTGGGTCTATCGTAACAATTTTTGGAGAACTATCAAAAATGAAAAATGGTCAAATGCGTATTTCCAATCCAAGTAGTGCCGATACACCTTTTATTCTTACAATGAAAACAGCAAAACGTAATTTAATTTTTATAGTCTAATTATAAAAATGACTTTTGAATTTACAATAAGATAATTATAATGTTTGGATTTGTAGGTGTAAAAGAAGGCTATCAGAGCACAACGAATATCTGTTGGTTTCTGTTTCAGGGATCAGTTTTGCTATTCACAGTTTCGGTTGCATTTCTTTGTGCTAAATGGTGGTCTAAGTATAAAATGCGGAGAACTCATCGCTTGGTAACCGCCCAAAGAAATACTGATGAAAGTCGTCTTACGGGACTTCACGACAGTCAGATTTGTATCATTTGTTTAGGAAATCCTCGTGAGGTCTTACTGATTCCCTGCGGTCATGTGTGCATTTGTGCTGATTGTTGTCTATTAGTTAACAGAAAATGCCCTGTGTGCCGAGTGGAGTTTAACGACATACATCCAGCTTTTATATCGTAACGCAAATATATATTTCAAATAGCTCATTTTTTAATATGCGCATCGACTTACGAATCCAAACAATACTGTATTTTATCTGAAAATGTAAATAATAAATATCCCTAATAAAGGGAACTGACCCTTTAAAATTGTATTGTGCATGCTATGATGTATAAAGGCACCGGCACTGAGCTCACATTGGCATCGAGCGCTCGATGACCGGCTCTGACAGCACGTGTCGAAATGACCGGGCATCGAGACCACGGCCATGCCAGGTATCGAAAGCACAGATAAAACACGGTTGAATTTCATTAATAATGGTAATTTATTGGTTGCAGTCATTAAAAAGTCCTCAATTAAATTTAAAAAAGCATTAGATACATTTATGCAATAATTTCTTGAAAAAAAGCGATGTGTAGAGCAATTATTCACGGGTTTTACATGACATTACGATATGACATTTCGTGCCACATGGAATATTACATTTTTTGCAAGCACATCTATTAGTTTCGCATCCAGATTTAAAGGCTTCTTCCAAACAACGTCGATCTAACCCGCTTTAAACGCTTCCTCGAAGCAACGTAGATCAAAACAGTATAAAGGCTTCCTCCAAACAACGTCGATCTAAGACGGTTTAAAAGCTTTCTCCAAACATCGTCGATCTAAGACGGTTTAAAAGCTTTCTCCAAACATCGTCGATCTAAGACGGTTTAAAGGTTTCTTCCAAACAACGTCGATCTAAAGCGGTATAAAGGTTTCCTCCAAACAACGTCGATCTTAAACGATATAAAGGTTTCCTCCAAACAACGTCGATCTTAAACGATATAAAGGTTTCCTACAAACAACGTCGATCCTATACGATATAAACGTTTCCTCCAAACAACGTCGATCTAAGAGGGGGTAAAGGTTTCCTCCAAACAACGTCGATCTAAGACAGGGTAAAGGCCTCCTACATACAACGTCGATCTAAGACGGGGTAAAGTACTCCTCCATGCAACGTCGATCTAAGACGGGTTAAAGGTTTCCTCCAAACAACGTCGATCTAAGACGGGGTAAAGGCCTCCTCCATGCAACGTCGATCTAAGTCGGGGTAAAGGTTTCCTCCATGCAACGTCGATCTAAGTATCCTCCATGCAACGTCGATCTAAGACGTGATAAAGGTTTCCTCCATGCAACGTCGATCTAAGACGTGATAAAGGTTTCCTCCATGCAACGTCGATCTAAGACGTGATAAAGGTTTCCTCCATGCAACGTCCATCTAAGATGTGATAAAGGTTTCCTCCATGCAACGTCGATCTAAGCATCCTCCATGCAACGTCGATCTAAGACGTGATAAAGGTTTCCTCCATGCAACGTCGATCTAAGCATCCTCCATGCAACGTCGATCTAAGACGTGATAAAGGTTTCCTCCATGCAACGTCGATCTAAGCATCCTCCATGCAACGTCGATCTAAGCATCCTCCATGCAACGTCGATCTAAGACCGGGGTAAAAGCTTCCTCCAAAGAACGTCGATCCAAGATAGGGTAGAGGCTTCCTCCAAACAACGTCGATCTAAGATGGGATAAAAGCTTTCTCCAAACAACGTCGATCTAAGACGGTTTAAAGGCTTCCTTCAAACAACGTCGATCTAAGACGGTTTAAAGGCTTCCTTCAAACAACGTCGATCTAAGACGGTTTAAAGGCTTCCTTCAAACAACATCGATCTAAGACGGTTTAAAAGCTTCCTTCAAACAACGTCGATCTAAGACGGTTTAAAGGCTTCCTTCAAACAACGTCGATCTAAGACGGTTTAAAGGCTTCCTTCAAACAACGTCGATCTAAGACGGTTTAAAGGCTTCCTTCAAACAACGTCGATCTAAGACGGTTTAAAGGCTTCCTTCAAACAACGTCGATCTAATACAGGGTAAAGAATGCCTCCAAACAACGTCGATCTAAGACTGGTGGAATTGTCCACAATTAAGTGAATTAAGTAACCTTGTAGAAATATCTTGGCTTTGCTTTTGTAACTCATGCAATGTTTTAGACCGATGCAGAAGAAACTGTAAGATTTGTGTAGACAGGTGCTTTGTATGCTTTTCAGATAGACATATACAATTATATGTAAATGTATTTAAATTATCTTGACATTTAAATATGTTGATGCCTGTCTACGGCCTAATGGGTTTCATCTTTTATGAAATTCAACCGTATTTTATCTGTGCTTTCGATGCCCGGTCATTTCGACACTTGTCAGAGCCGGTCATCGAGCGCTCGATGCCAATGTGAGCTCAGTGCCGGTGACATATGTCCCTTTGCTGCGGGACGTCTGCAGGACCATTAAAGAGGAAGTTGTTTTTTAGTTCCCCTGGTCGCAAAGTTATTAGCTCCACGTGCTTATGTTGCGTGACTTTAGAACCTCATTGTATAAACCATCGACGTACACATACTAATACGCTTCATATGGAAATTGGAAATATGCATACGCGGGCGGAAGGTTCGTTTTCAGTAGAACCGTTCCGATACTTAAAAATCGTCCACACAAAAAAGGCGAAAATACTGTAGTTTACCTTTCGGATACCTGTGGAAAACCTGTGGGAGCATTTGTAATTTTTCATTGGGTAATTGTATAAAAAATGAAAATTGTATGTATTAGGAGATTTCCCATTTCGGCATATACACTAAGAACCAGAGTCAACCCGACATCGCCTATGACATAAGAAAGACACTTTACATTGGAAAGACACGGCTTAAGTTACATTGCTGTACTAGTATCTAGGGTAACAATATTTTTTATCTACGAATCGTACTAGGGATTTCACAAATGTTCAATATGGCTAATATTGTTACCCTAGATACTCACATATTAATGTGTGTTGTACCCTGTCTTTCCAATGTAAATTGTCTTTCCTATGTAAAAGGGGATGTCGGGTTGACTCTGGTTCTTAGTGTATATATGAAACCTTTTTTGGGGGCCCATCTATAAAAGTTGTATTGTATACAGTAGTGGCTACGCCGCTGTGTTTGGTTTCGTTCGGTCTTTGAAATCAAGATAAAGACTGCCCCGATCTGCAATGCAATGCACAAGCACCAAACTAGCAGCAGCACGGAGGAGGAGTGGAGGAGTGGATAGTACAACTAACATGCTGACAACGCACAAGAAAGAGCTCTATTTAAAACACTAAATCGGTACAACTATATCGTACAATTGCGTCCACCTATTAAATGGTATGTATACGTAACAAAAGCTTAAGAATAACAATATTTATAGAAACCACGTAAAGGTGAAAGGAGCCAGAGACGAGAGAGCACTGCTGTAGAGAGCAGAGTTCCAGACATTTCTATTTCCGGTTCGGTGCATTTCTAACGGTAATAATTTACATTTACTAATTCACATTTGCTCATTATTTAGTCACAAATATCAGAATTGTTTTCTTAATGCGATTATCTTTCATTAATTCGATTTTATCTGGCGTGGATAAAAAATTCGATAAGAGCTTATTGGTAATATGAAAATGCATATATTAACAATTCAATAATCAGCTGATCATTAAGTACTCCAGGAATTGCCAATTTCTTAAATATGGCAAAAATTGGGATTTCTGCTGCAATTGCAATGCATGCTGTATGCTTAATTAAATCGTAAATGTGTACTATATTATTGCATATATACCTATTTATTCATTGTTGAAAGTTGAATTGTACGCTTTTAAATATTGAATGTGAGAGCTACATAATATTGTGATTTTCAGATACTAAATCGCTGACAACTACATACAGTCCATTGGGGAACCTGGTCATTTGCATTATTCCTCAACTCTTTAGTTGATATTTTGTATTTGACATTGGCTATGTACCGCTTCATCGTTAACTCGTCTTCGTCATCGGCCGCTGCCGCTGCGGCAAATTCGCTGTTAAAAAGTCCAGCAAAAGGCGTTGGCTCTCCCAAGAAAAGTCTACTTTCATTGGCCCTCAATTGTCACAATAAAAGATATACATCCACTTCCACCTCTGCTACTTCTACATCTGCTGCTGTGACCAAAGTAGCTTCTTCCGACTCTTCAGCATCCAAAATTAATTATTCCACGGCTTCGGCAGCGGAGCCTTTCTTAAATGGGTCGTCGACTTCGTATGTTGAAGAGATGTACAATGTCTGGTTAGAAAATCCAGCTAACGTACATGCGGTAAAAGGAATATTTAATATTTATTTTAAATGTTTTTAAACATGTAGTGATGTAGTGTATAGTAAAATAATGAAATTGTAATATAGAGTTGGGATGCATTCTTTCGGAATACATATGGTGGAGCCGAACCTGGACAGGCTTATGCTCGTCCGCCAAATCTGGCTCCTCCAGAAAGAAATACAGTTCCAGTTTCTGCCTATGGTGGATCTAGCCTAATTCCTTCCCCTGTTGGAGGTGGACTTATGATTGGTGGAGGGGCTCCTCTAAGTGAAAAAGTCATTGACGATCATTTGGCTGTTCAGGCTATTATAAGAAGCTATCAGGTACGCTATATTGTCTACAAATCAATTAAAAATTATAGCAATTGGTATGTTATCATAAGCAATTTAAATCTGGCTCTATGTGTATAAAATGGTTGTCAATATATTTGGCTTTGACATGTAAATCTATATGCTTGGCGAGGAACGGTATAATTGTAAATAATAGTAATGTGACCCATCCTTTCTCAAAGTATGACGCCAGACATTACTTTACGTGAACTTTTTTCATTTGCTTATTTCGTATTTTTGTTTTAATATTCAGGAATTGGAAATGTTATGGAAAAAGCCCAAAAATGCGCACGCATATATATTTAGGTGTTATTTGTTTAGTTTGTGTTTAGATTTATGTGGGTGGTCATTATTATTGATTATTGGTTGGTGAAAGTGGGCTAAATTATTATACGTTGTAAATGTAAATCTCAGGGGCTACTTTCGTACTTTTTTGTTGCTTATTCTTTTTCATATTTTCCACGGTGCACGTACGTGTTTTTAAAAGTTACTGATAAAACGCATAATTTATATGTATGTCAAATTATAATGTTAAAAAAATTCAAACCACTTATTTATGAATTTTGCTCGTTTATCCTAAACTGAAGCCATTTTTTGCCTTTTCAAAATTAAGAAAGATTAAATAATTTTATTTTTGCTGCTAATATTAAAGTTTTTCTCATGTCTTCCTATACAATTTGTGGGCTACAATTTTTGCCTAATATTAAAAATACTCGAAATGCATATAGACATGAAATATAGTATTTTGTTGTGGCAGGAGGAAGCAGGAACATTATATAACACAAAAGTATTGTCAGAACGAGCCCGGTTAGACGATTTACGTGTATTCTACTATTTATATTTATTGCGTCGTTTTGCCGTATGTAATGCCACAGCTCAAGGTCACATATCGTCGTATCGTATCATTTCTCTCCAACAGCGAAAATACAACAACAACAACTAACCGTCTTTTAATAAGTACCTAAATATTACCTATCTACTTTCTTAACGGGATCTCTTATAATAATATTTGCTTTTATTTTGTAGTCCTCTAAAAACGAAATTTAAATCAACTTTTCATGTTTCTAAGCATGCACGTCGGGTGAGTGGAACGATGCGTAATATTAATGCAAATGTAAATGCAATGCTGTGTTTGCAGCTAAACTTTCGCATTATTATTACACTTACTGTCGTATACTCTTGTATACTGCATTATATATGTTACAGTATGATAGTATACTGCTAATTATAAATATTTTACACACCCATAGAAAGTTAAATGTTAATTATCCAATTTCTATTTTATGTTCTTTGTGTGTAACAGCGTCCAAATCTATATTTGTCTGTTGCTACATTTCTGTAAAATTTTAGTGAGCAGTCTAATAATGTGGGTTAACTGCTAAAACTGAATTGGTTCTAGTCTAGGGAAATAAATATCGCCTGGTGGAATAGTATGTTATTTTGATTGAAAAATCGTATATGGTGATCCCTTTCTGCGAACCTAACAAGAATTATGGCAATGATATTTTGAAACAATTCCCCTACAGGCCCGTGGACATCATATCGCCCTATTGGATCCGTTAGAAATTACTTATGCTGACTTGCATTCACATGCAGATGCAAAAAATACTAAAAAGGAGATTGTCGTGAGAAATTATATGCATGGTTATGGTTAGTTATTAAACATTTAATTTTCATTTCCAGATAGTGCCCACGTACTCTGATTCCTGATGTGAAGTTGCCGTTTGCCATCTTCACATTGTTTCTAATTAGAATAAATACAGATTTTAGTTTTAGTTTTGCTCGTGTAGAAATTCTGTTGTCCCAATTAGTAGATTCCTTGGCCTGGCCCCTTTGACTTTGAACTCTACAAATCAATCCAATTCCAGCCCAAACTAGTATTTATTACAGTCCTTACCACACCTTCAATTAAATAGATAAGACTTTCTCCAGAAAGTCAAATCTAGTATTTATTTACGTTCTCTATAACTGCTTCTGCTTTGCTTGGCTTCGCCTGCCGGTATTTCTCCAGTTGACGTGTATATTGTATGGCTATGTTATGTGATGTGGTCTTCAATGAAGACATCAATGTTCAAAGTCTTACTGATTGAATGCTGGATATTTTTAACGATGTCTAGATGTCTGATTTGGCAATACACTAATAATTCGACTCCATGATCCTATCATACGGGAATATTAAATCATGGCACGATTCCATTTGCATTTTGGTCCTAAAGTACGAAAATGCAATTATGGTTCTTAAAAACAATCAACTGTCAATGTAAATATTGTTCAGTGATATTCTTGTACTAACTTACTAAATTCTTCACCTGTTCGGTCAACATATCTTCTTGTGGATTTGTAAATATGAAATATGTTAATACTAAATACGTGTGCGGTTGGGGTTTAGATCTGTTTTAGGTAGTCACATAACTAAATTAACGTTACCATTATATTTAGTTGTATTAACAAAGTGGTATGAAACTAAAGAACGTAACATCATGACAGATACGTGGTCATAACATAGCAGAACTGGACCCATTAGGTATAGCTAGTGCTGACCTTGACGATTCAATTCCTACGGAACTTATCTACAAATCATACTCGTTTGGTAATTTAAATACATTATTACTCATTGGTTTCCTTTCTTTTCAAGCTTACCGTTTCATAATAACATACCATAACATAACACGATTTCATTCATATTTTTCTTGACCTTGTATAATTTTTTGTATATTTTGTTTGAAGTACTGGTGTGGTGTCGTGAGATTTTGTATGATTTTTTGTATTTTATTTTGAGTTATTTTTTTACTCTATGTTTGACTTTACTATTTTATTCTATGTTGCGTTCTTGTTGAGTTTGAAAGTTTGAAAACTAATTCTCGAGTTAGATTCGTAAACTTGTTATTTAGTGCCAAAATGTATTTAGACATTTAGTAAGTAAAAATAAAAATCTAAAATTGTATCGTATTGTATTGTATCAGTAACACTCCGTTGGAATGTAGTTTTGCATACAGCAATGTTTATTTACGATTTTCAACTTCTAGCTTGTCACACTTAAGCTTTTCTCTCAGCCGGTATATTCTTAACTACAGTAGTAAAACAGAAACACTTACCGTTAGAAATACTAATAAATTCCTTCCATTTGATTCCCACTGTGACCGTTATCCTTCCACTTTGACATGGCTAGCACGCACGCTGTACAATCAAAATTCCTCCTTTTCCTACTTCAAAATTTCTGCACACTTTCTATCAATGTGCCTTTTACTCAATAAGTAGTAGTTTCTTAATTGGAAGTGGGACTCACTGGCTAAATGTGATTTTCTTGTGTCATAACTCTGTTCTGTTGCATTAATGTGACAACAGAGGAGAAAGATATGGATCGTGTCTTTAAACTCCCGTCGACAACTTTCATTGGCGGATCGGAAAAAGCTTTGTCTCTCCGGGAAATCTTGGCTCGGCTGGAAAACGCTTACTGTCGCTCTATCGGCGTCGAGTTTATGTTCATCAACAGTCTGGAGCAGTGTAACTGGATTCGAAGGAAAATGGAACCTCCAGGGGTGATGGATTTTGACGCGGATACGAAAAGATTGATTTTAGCCCGTTTAACGAGAGCAACAATGCTCGAAGCATTCCTGGCTAAGAAATGGAGCAGCGAGAAAAGATTCGGATTAGAAGGGTGTGAAATGCTCATTCCAGCTATGAAACAAGTCATTGACAAATCTACAGATTTCGGGGTTGAGTCTGTCATTATGGGAATGCCTCATCGTGGACGACTTAATGTCCTTGCAAATGTCTGCCGCAAACCACTCGAACAAATTTTCTCTCAGTTTGCAGCTTTGGAAGCCGCTGATGATGGCTCTGGAGATGTCAAGTACCATTTGGGAACTTACATTGAACGGTTGAACAGAATGACCAACAAAAATATTCGACTTGCGGTTGTTGCTAATCCAAGTCATTTAGGTAAGCAAACATCATCTTTCTGTTCTGGACTTTTGGAGGTGTAATAAAGAAATGTGAAAATTGTTCTTTTTCATCTGTAAATATTACAGAGGCCGTTGATCCCGTGGTACAAGGAAAAACTCGGGCTGAGCAGTTCTACCGGGGTGATAATGAAGGCAAAAAGGTTATGTCTGTCCTCTTGCACGGTGATGCTGCTTTCTGTGGTCAAGGAATTGTCTTCGAAACTTTCCATTTGTCCGATTTGCCTGATTACACGACGCATGGAACAATCCATATTGTTGCCAACAATCAAATTGGTTTCACTACTGATCCCAGACATTCAAGATCCAGTCCTTACTGCACTGATGTTGCTCGGGTTGTCAATGCTCCCATTTTCCATGTTAATGCTGATGATCCAGAGGCTGTTATGCACGTTTGTAATATTGCTGCTGAATGGAGAGCTACTTTCCATAAAGATGTGGTCATTGATTTGGTGAGTCTTTCAAATTCGTTGAAAATTACCTTTTCTTAAATTGTTTTTTAAATATATGAGTATTTTTATTTTAGGTATCATACAGAAGAAATGGTCATAATGAAATCGATGAGCCAATGTTCACTCAGCCATTGATGTACAGGAAAATCCGAAGCATGAAGCCGTGCTTGGATAAATATTCTCAGAAGTTGATCAGCGAAGGTGTCGTGACAATCGAGGAGGTCAAGGATGTTAAAGAGAAATACGAGCGTATTTGCGAGGATGCCTACACAGGTGCAAAGCAAGTCACCACGATAAAGTACAAGGATTGGCTTGATTCTCCATGGTCAGGTTTCTTTGAGGGCAAAGACCCAATGAAGGTTTCCCCAACAGGAGTTCACGAAGAAACACTGACTCATATTGGCAAAAGGTAAGAGAGTATTCGTCACATGAACAAAAACATGGGGTTTTGAACAATTTAATTAAAAGTGCCCTAAAATTACAGATTCAGCTCCCCGCCACCAAATGCAGCAGAGTTTGAAATCCATAAGGGTCTTGAGAGAATTCTTAAAGGACGAATGGAAATGGTCGAGAACCGCACTGCTGACTGGGCCTTGGCCGAGGCCATGGCTTTTGGTAGTTTGCTGAAAGAAGGAATTCACGTCCGGTTGAGTGGTCAGGTGAGATCTTTTGGCAAATGAAATCTGGAGTCAATTTTAGAATGTTGATCTTTAGTTTAGTTTTTAATTTTAGGATGTCGAACGTGGAACTTTCAGTCATCGTCATCACGTTCTTCACCATCAAAAAGTAGATAAGGCTACGTACCGCCCACTGTGCAACTTGTATCCTGACCAGGCACCTTACACTGTGTGCAATTCAAGTTTGTCGGAATTCGGGGTATTAGGTTAGTCAGTAGAATCTAACTAAATATGTTAACCTAATTGCGGTAGAATTTTTTATTAGTCCAAAAGGCATATTTTACATTTAAGAATTATGCAATTAGTGAAGGCAGATATCCTAAGAAATGCGAAAGAAAATCATTGTTGGAATTTAGTATTCTCCCGAAACAAACCATTTCAGCTAACCCCTCCATATTTTGGACATATTATTAAAAAATGCTACTATAAGCTATGGACAAGAACTAATAAATAATGATTAAATTAAATAGGATTTGAACTGGGATACTCAATGACGAATCCAAACGCCTTAGTTTTATGGGAGGCTCAATTCGGTGATTTCAATAATACTGCTCAATGTATTATTGATCAATTTATTTCTTCCGGACAAGCTAAATGGGTTCGTCAGTCAGGGTTGGTGCTTTTGTTGCCTCATGGAATGGAAGGTATGGGTCCTGAACATTCTTCTGCACGCTTGGAAAGGTACCAATTTGTGACTTTATATGTTTTATCTTATTATTTATCATAATTAGTAGAACAAATTAATAATTGCAAATTGATTTTCATCAGATTCCTGCAGATGTCCTCGGATGATCCAGATGTTGTTCCTGAACTCACTGATGACTTGAATATCCGTCAGCTTCATGATATTAACTGGATTGTAAATAATTATTAGTCTGTATTTTATAATTTGATTGATTGAAAGGAGGTTGCTAATATTTGCAAATACTCAGGTTGCCAATTGCTCAACACCAGCCAGTTATTTCCACATCCTTCGCCGTCAAATAGCTCTGCCTTTCCGTAAGCCATTAGTTATCATGACGCCGAAGTCCCTTCTTCGTCATCCGGAAGCCAAGTCAAGCTTCTCAGAAATGTCTACCAATACAGTATTTCAAAGAATTATTCCAGAGGCCAGCGGGAACTCAGGAATGAAAAAACTCATTTTCTGCTCCGGAAAGGTAAATTATTTTTTTTAAAGTCCAGTTTATGGTAATAGACACAATTGATAATATTTTGTGGTTTTTTTATTTTACAAGGTTTACTACGATTTGAGGAAAGCTAGGGCAGAACGTGGACTTGAATCGTCTGTTGGTATTGCACGTATCGAGCAGATTTCTCCCTTCCCGTATGATTTGATTCTCGAAGAGGTGAAGAAGTACCCTAATGCGCAATTGACTTGGGTACAAGAAGAACATAAAAATATGGGAGCTTGGACATACATCCAACCAAGAATGCGAACTTTACTACCTGATAGAGAAATCAAGTAAGAATTTATTAGTATAAGGTAGTCTTTAAAACATTTTTTACCAAAGTTTCATGATAATTTGTGTTCAGGTACGCTGGACGTGCAGTTTCTGCTTCGGCTGCCACCGGAAGTAAGCATCAACACTTGAAAGAATTAGGGCAATTATACGACGATGCTTTTGCGTGAGATCTTGTCAGATAATATCCAACCAAATGTGAAAGTCGATCATCTATTGTTAGTGTTTGGAATTAAATATGATGAACGTGTTAAGTAATTTTAATGTATGCGATTGGCAGTTTACATTGATTGGTTTGGAAATTTAAATGGATTAGTATTTGTAGTAGATGCATAATAGTTCATTATTATCAAAAGTAATTATTAAATAGTAAGTTCAAAATAAATTGTTAAGAAGTTCAATCGATAGCTTGCCAGATACGGAAGTTCAAACTTGTTTCATATGACTAATGACGATAATTCTGGATCGAGAAATGAAGAGTCAAATGTTATTACCTGTGAGAAAGAATCTGTTTTCTTTGGAATAATAGCCGAGAACGAATTATATTGCTTCGTGGGAATTGAATTCGGAAAGCGAGTGAAAGAAGTCAGTTGAAAAGTTTGTCGAACTTTCAACCTAATTTATTGTTACTGTTTAATAATGTAGTTTGTGATAGTCCATTATATTGTAAATACATACCTAAGTACTTAATATTACGATTAGTAAGTATACTTTAGAATAATGCCAAGCAGACTGTTAATGTATTTAATTTCAAACACATTTGATATAGAATTTAAGTATGTACTTACACTTCTCAATCCTCACTCGAGTGCACCGCATCGAAGAATTAATGCTAAATACAAGACGCTTAAAAAATAAAGACCTACCCACGAAAACAAATGCAACACATCGGCTGTCGTTTCATTCTCATTCGTTTATTTAGTATTTAGATAACATTTTAATTTGCGTAGTAATTCAAAAAGGGTGGTAATACATAGATTGACGTATGCAGATAACAGGTTAACAATATGACCTTTATTTTTCAAGGTTATTCTATATTGGTGTCAATACTATTACACTATTACACGGGAGTATTTTGCTACAATATTCTAAATGAGGTACATTTTTTTAAAATACGACTCCATTGTTTTCCGGCAGAACAATCTTCAAGGGGCTGAGTTATTTCATAGTCTTCTGATCCATATGCGCTATGTAAATAGCAGCTTAGGAAAACCAAGCTAATGGCCAAGAAAATAAATAAATGTTTCATTTGAGAGTAGGCGAATTATTCTGAAAAGCAAAACGAAAAAAGTTCTTTAAAAATGTCTACAAAATGGGTACAGTTCAAAGCGACTTAATTACTGTTGGTTATTAAAATATTCTTAAAAAGTGGTGACAAATCAAAAATCTTCATAATAGGTTTTGGGAATGATGCAATGTACTAATTTGGTTTGGGATCGTAAGATATGTAAATACCTCTAAAAATGAAAGACCTCTGCTTTGAATACGGTTTGAAAGGTTCCTTCCTACGTTATTGTAATGAGTGCCTATTTAGGAATGTGTAAATTCATTTATATACTTACTAAGTATACACATAAATTCTTTAGATTAAAAGTAAATGGAACAAACGGCTGGACCACAAGTTTTGATAAGATGTTTCAGCAGAACAAAAAATGTCCTTGCATTATTTCGGTTCTTGAGAAATAGTTGTGGATTGTGGATTGGCGTCACAATACATGTTCAAGTTGCAGTATCATATTTCCTTGGTGCTGTCATTTAACGCTGATGGTGACAATAAAAGTTTCTTAGAAAAATGGGATGAAGAATAATTATATGAACATATTAATTGAAATTGTGCAACACACATAGCCAACAATTGGCAGATATTTACAAAGTCTGATGATAAGGTATTCTTTCTTTGGCATATGACATAAGCATTCTTATGCATATATTGTAGGTGGTATGCATAATATAACAAAATAATATGATTAGCATTTTAAAATTCGAAGTAATGCATTTATGACGATTATATTTATTCTATCCGTACTTACGCAACATGAAGGACATAGGCAGGCAGTATTCTTGTGGTTGTTAACTCATCGTTTATTTTATTGTCCTCCAATTAGTCATATACGTTACGTAATTCAGTTCATGATGCACAGATATATAATATTTCCTATTTTCCGTAAACGCTGATAATAGAATTTATAATGGAATTTAATCCTTCAAGATAAAAGATTGCCACTAATGCGTTTTGTGTAGCAGTGCATTTGGACGATCGGTCGGTAAGTGCATTTGATTTGAATTACTCTGATAGCCTTAAAAAGGAATACAGCCGATTGGAACTCTTAATTATTGAAAAAGCGGATTTCAGCATTGGTCAATAAAATTTTTGTAGTAAAGTATCATGTACCGCTTAGTTTGCAGAGGGTTATAATTTTAGTTTATTAGCATTTGCAAAACAATCGCATTTATTTGCAGGTTAAGGGAAAATGACTCATATGCATTATCTGAATTCATTCCTGGAAAAGACTTTGGCTGTTGGCTAAAGGATATAGATAGCGGGATGACAGAAGGTAATAACTAAATTAGCAACGACAATTTATCACTCCTTGAAATAACTCGCCCTCTATTCCGATTAAAAGCGTTTTTAATCTAATATAATATTATACTAAGCTTACGGAGTTAGAAGAACCCTATAAAACCTATCATGAGGACTAGAGGAATAAAAAATGGATTAAAAATTAAATTGATTTTGTCGTATTCAATAATTTGGATAAACTTTGATTTAATGCATTTATGCAGCTTTAACCTTGCAAAAATAACAAATAACCTCCAGATTTAATATGCAATTTATATGCAGTGTACACATGGTTAAGACACCTATTTCGGTTACATATGTGTCATTGCCATTACAAAACATTGGAAAAAATTTTTGCCAAACTGTTAAACAACAATATTCTTGAAAGTAAAAGAAATGTAAATATCGGTCGCATTTTTGAAATTCGTAATGACAATAGCAAAAAAGCATGCGACTACTTTACAAAATGACGAAGTAAACATACTACAGTTACATGTTCACAGAGATATTCACGTTTTAATTGACTAAAGGCAAGGCGCTATAGCATTTATTACACCTAGATAAAAATTCATTACTGTTGCCTGCCTGTGAAATGATTGCCACATTATTATTATTATGCATTAAAAATTCAGATCACTGGCAGCAGTCGATCCAGTAAAAACTAGGTAGAATCAGTTCGACTACGTTTATTTTGCATGCGCTCTTTTATTTCACTACGCACTGTACTCATGCATGCATTTGCTAATTGCTACAGATTTAGAAATGTGTAGGCTCAGGCTCAAACTACGGCTTTTGCAAATATTTTTTACTTTATCATAGATGGGCCACTTTACACTTCATGTGTTTTGTCCCACCTTATTTACTCTGAGAGCAAAGAAGGCCTTCTATGAATATATGATTTTTATGGTCAAATCAAATCAATAAAATGTCAAAAAATGTAGTCTCAAAATATCAAAATTACTGAAATATTTACAGATATTTAACTAACTAAAATTAACTGGGAGTTCAGTTGAACAGATGCCTGCTTTGCTTATACTATATATATTCGTATCGTCTTTGTCTCAGTTGCTTATTTTTATGCACTGGCAATTAATTATTCCTGTGCTCTATGAAAATAAGTATGTGAAGTACAATTTTATTATTAAGCTAAGTCGATATGCTAACTGTACTTGATAGAAGCCTTGACTTATTATTGCTGTTTATTGTTGTTATTAGCATTTGCTGCAGATTATTATTAGCACTGAAGTAATTTCCTTATGTAATTTCCTAAAAATAACTGTATTTTTCTAAAGTGCATGCACTTTTAGCTTCTGCAGCTCATCCTTGTTTCGCCGTTTGCCAATTATCAATATGACTGATTTTTTGCACAATAGACGAGCACTACTACTTTATTGCAAATTATTCAACTTTGGAGGCTTCATCAATAAAGTATCTCATAAAATTACCATATTGTCGTATTTATATTGTATAAAAAGAAGATTTTCCCAGTAAATGAGTTAATATGCCATTTAGCTGAAAGTGAATGACGAACTGCCAATTGCCAATTGGTTGCATAATTTACATTAGCATTGATACCGTGTGATAACATTTATTACCCAATAATGTTTTCTGGGAATAAAAATTGTCGAAAACGGTTACGATGGGCTGTTTTCGTATGGGGAATTTGTTTTTTGTCCAGCAGCAGTGCAAAATTTCAGTCCTACTTGATTCCTGGAGAAAACAGGAAGAATGCGGATTTGGAAGACGTGCCAACTGCACAGGAAGTTGATTTATCGGAAAATAATATTAACAGAGAAACGCCGGTGCTTGAACTCCCGGTTGATGATTGCGGATCCAAATTTGCAGAGGTTACAAGATTAGTTTTGTCTCCTCCCTGCGAGGGAGAAGTGGGAGGGGGAAAACCATGTGTTCTTCGACGAGGAGAAGATTACTACTTGAATGGAACTGTTTTTCCGAAAATATTTACCAAAAATGTCACCTTACAAATCAACCAAGTAGATCCTAATTTTGGATTCGACACCCAATTGCATCCAGTACTGCCAATATTCCTGATTTTAAAAACAATATGCAAATATAACTGAGTGAGTGTTTCTTTCTAGATTTTAATTTGAATTTATCGTATTTAGCCTAAAACTGCCTGTGGACGATTTGGTGTTGAATGCCCTGTAGAAGCAAATATACCAATAGACACATTGTACACTGGAAGGTTTCCTCCTAGTATGCCTCCCTTCAAAGTCATCGTCAGGATAATTCTCTATGCCGATGATAACGCTGTTCTTGTTTGCAAGCAAATTCCACTGGTTATCACGTAAAGTACTTATAAATCGTAAGATATTTTATACACATGCTCAACTTTAATAAATTAATTTCTATTCATTTGTCGTAATAAATGTTCGAAATATTTGATTGCACCCGTTTATACTCTGAGTTCTATCTACTCTACTAACTATAACCATTTTATACACAATGCGGTAAACGAAACCAGGAAATAGGAAAAGTATTACATTGGAAAAATTCCTATACTATAGAAGATATCTTTTGAATTTTGACTTAATGATGGAGTATTTAATTGACAAAATCTACCTTTAATCTGACCATTAATTGGAATTGTACAACGTGGTATTGTCTGCTTGTACATCATACCTAAAAGTACGAAAATATGTAAATGCATGAATGGGTTAGAGAATGTAAATAGTTTATGGCATAAACATTTCATTAAATATAGCCAAAGTGAATAAACGTTTAATATGTGACCCGACTGACGTATTTATAACATTTAATATCTACTGCAGTGTGGTTTTAGTATTCCAAAGCAAATTTATCTCCAGTTCCGTAGCGTACGACTTGGAATCCACTTTGAATGGAGCAGTTGGGACCTCCGACAATATTAAAAGTTCTATCAGAGCCCATGTAAAGTCCATGAACTCTTAGTGCATGATCTGACACCCAGCCTTGAACAATTTTACGACTCAGGTCTGTTGCTCCAACGGTAAGAATGACCTTTCCTATTGTGAAGACCTTTGCAGCTACGGTGGCAGCTCCTGCAGCACTTCCTAAAACACTTGTGGCAAGGACACCCCCTGCAGCTGCTGTTAAGGCCGCCAGAGATATCAAAGTTATAGGAAAAACTATATCTTGAAAAGTATCATATCCATTTTGCCCATTCCACAGCTTTGCTTCCAAAGTAAACCAAACTTTTCCCACCTCCCTAAAATATCACATGTAATCATTCACCTAGTTATATATAAATACATATATTCAAAAGAAATTAATGAGTCTTAGTTTGTCAGCTTATACTTCGGCGATCATGGCTAGCATATCATATAAATTTAGCATCTTGT
Source organism: Yoshiicerus persimilis (assembly GCA_020352615.2). NCBI lineage: Eukaryota > Metazoa > Arthropoda > Collembola > Entomobryomorpha > Tomoceridae > Yoshiicerus > Yoshiicerus persimilis. Next base: position 44,758,630 of record CM036941.2, read on the forward strand.
TGGCTTTACATTACGTATTAAATAGTATATAAGTAAATCATTAGGTATATTAGTAATTATAGTAAAAATATGCAAAACATACCTATAAATGCATTCGTTTGGCATTACGGCATTTTCGTAGTAAAGAGGGGTAAGTTGCTTCATGGCTAAATTTAAGACACAGCTAGTTTGATTGCAAATTGACGCAGTAGATCCCATTTTGTGTACATTTACTTTGCTACTCACACAATTTTAATTAAAACTGCACTTGTAATTAAATTGTTGATTTGCACAGAACGAAAACTGAACTTAAATATCAAATGTATTTAGTTTACAGATGGTACAATAGTAATTACTGGGGCATATTATCAAAACTTTTATTAAATGCAATAGAGTAAAAAATATTGGATACTAGCTACTGACGCTGAGTTTTAGAATATTCTGTTAACCAGAGGTTGAGTTGAAAAGGACCTTACAGTTACAACAATATTGGGAACAGTAAGAAAGTATTCATGCAAGCTAAAAGAAATAAAATGGATTCATGTAAAAGTTGTAGTTTTACTGCCATTCTTCAATTCCTTGAACATGATTGGTAGACAAGTTAAATATTAAGTCTACTTAGGTTCCTTGAGACTCGGTCATGTTTTCTGAAGCGACTAGTAGTGATTGTATGAAGATGAAGGTTTATTATGTTGTGGTTGTGCTGTGTATATAAGTACTATATTGATATTGGTACTACCTAATTGTTGCTCAGAAAAGTGCATATTTTGGATGTGTGGACGCTGTAATACATTTGGAAAGGTGACTTTAAAACACAAACGTGAAAGGCCTACATCAAATGTTTTTACCATGTCATGTACTTATTTTAAGTTTGTTCGTACATGTGTTACCGGCACTGAGCTCACATTGGCATCGAGCGCTCGATGACCGGCTCTGAGAGCACGTGTCGAAATGACCGAGCATCGAGACTATGGCCATGCCAGGCATCGAAAGTACAGATAAAACACGGTTGAATTCATTAATAATGGTAATTTATTGGTTGCAGTCATAAAAGAGTCATCAATTAAATTTAAAAAAAGCATTAGATACATTAGATACAGGGTAAAGGCAACGTCGATCTAAGACAGGGTAAAGGCAACGTCGATCTAAGACAGGGTAAAGGCAACGTCGATCTAAGACAGGGTAAAGGCAACGTCGATCTAAGACAGGGTAAAGGCAACGTCGATCTAAGACAGGGTAAAGGCAACGTCGATCTAAGACAGGGTAAAGGCAACGTCGATCTAAGACAGGGTAAAGGCAACGTCGATCTAAGACAGGGTAAAGGCAACGTCGATCTAAGACAGGGTAAAGGCAACGTCGATCTAAGACAGGGTAAAGGCAACGTCGATCTAAGACAGGGTAAAGGCAACGTCGATCTAAGACAGGGTAAAGGCAACGTCGATCTAAGACAGGGTAAAGGCAACGTCGATCTAAGACAGGGTAAAAGGCAACGTCGATCTAAGACAGGGTAAAGGCAACGTCGATCTAAGACAGGGTAAAGGCAACGTCGATCTAAGACAGGGTAAAGGCAACGTCGATCTAAGACAGGGTAAAGGCAACGTCGATCTAAGACAGGGTAAAGGCAACGTCGATCTAAGACAGGGTAAAGGCAACGTCGATCTAAGACAGGGTAAAGGCAACGTCGATCTAAGACAGGGTAAAGGTGAAATTAAGTGAAATAAGTAACCTTGTAGAAATGTCTTGGCTTGGCTTTTGGAACTCATGCAATGTTTTAGACGAATGCCGAAGAAACTGTAAGATTGTGTAGACAGGTGCATTGTAAGCTTTTCAGATAGACATATACAATTAAATGTAAATGTATTTAAATTATCTGGACATTTAAATGTGTTGATGCCTGTCTACGGCCTAATGGGTCTCATCTTTTATGAAATTCAACCGCGTTTTATCTGTGCTTTCGATGCCTGGCATGACCGTGGTCTCGATGCCCGGTCATTTCGACACGTGCTGTCAGAGCCGGTCATCGAGCGCTCGATGCCAATGTGAGCTCAGTGCCGGTGACACATGTATCCCTACAAATTCCAATGGCAGACAATTATTATTTGACCACGCTACGGAAAGAGGTACATGGAGAACGTAATACAGGTACAGGGTAAGCAGAAAATTGCAGTTTGACAATGGAGCATTGTAATGTGTAAACTCATGGACACAAAGTGTTCTTATTAATACCGCTAACGTACTTTTTGTCCATTATTGTCCCTTTATATCATTTTATTTTAGTGCTTTAGGGCATTTTCCACCATAAATCTATCTTCCTATGTCAATTACAATTCATTGTCATTGGCCAATTTGTCAATGTGCCTGCTTTGCATAAAATGATCTCAACAGAAGGGATAGATTGATATAGAGAAATTGAAAAGGCTTTCCTTGTTTACTTTGCATACATTGCTGTGAGTTCAATAAATGCTGCAAACTGTGCCTGTATCATTGAGGAAAATGTTCTTTATATTGTGGAGCTTTAAGAAGCAATAAGTAAATGCTTACTGAAGCAAAAGAGGAGAAACTGATAACCTTAAACTTGCCCTGCAAGCAATGAAGATAGAGTGGCCTTTCAGCAGAAGACATTTCTGTATATTGCATTTCATGAGTGCAATGATATTATTGTCTCTACATCCAAGCCAAGCATAAGCTCCTGCTTTCCTTAGATAAGAAGTAAACTGAAACATTTATACAATGTAAATAGAACCGTGTAAATAATATTTTCAGACGAATATTCTTTATTTCCAGTTCATACGCACACACATAATATCTACGTGATGCAACTTTGCACTTGACAGGAAGGGCCCCAAACCAAACTTTCATTTTCAGCTCTCCCTCTTCCTATCCCTCAGTTGCTTTTCTTAGGCATTCCTTCTTACCCTCTCCGTCCCTTATATACTGTCCTTCCCTTTCCTCATTATTATATTATTCCTCAGCTCAGCACAGGGAATCAGTGAAAGATAAATAGAGTTGTATATAAACGGTAGGTACTATAAGGTCCTATCCAACACGAACTTTATTTTATATGCAGTACTCTTTTACTACACATCTTAACTTTACTTATCGTCTCACCAATACCCTAATAAACTTCCTTGTACCTCCATTGAAGTAATATTGTTGGCTATACGTATACATATTACAGATATCAAAACCAAAGAAAGAAGACAAGACACGCACGGTTATCTATTATTCACTATAATAATTATTAATGATATTAAACATCTTAAATCAAGGTTACGGTACAGAATAAGGATTTATAGGATCTATAACAGAATACTTAGTTTTTACTTATGGCAATTTCAGTACTGTGAAATTCAGATAAAATGCTGTAAATCTTGAGCACCAGATAATCCGCTCTCAGTTCAGTCTCCGTGCTTTTAAATGAATTATATGATGTCATAACCCTTCACCAATGTAAATTAAGACATTATAATACGAGCTCGCACACATAGATCTCTTTGTGAAACTATCATTTGAAATAAGATGAAAGACTTTTGGAAATTCTTTGGTAAACTAGTTCTTGCAATTACACTGGTTGTCCTAGTCGTAGTTTTAATTAAAAAGTTTAAGCCAACTGATTCTGTGGAACATGACAGCAACGAAAGAGTTTATGTTTACCCTGGGTAAGTTTATAAAAATAAATATAATATACTAAATCTCATGTTTTTAACAAAATGCATGCGAACATAAAGATTTAGTAGTTTACCAAACATCCGATTTTTTAAGATTGCAACATAAATACATGGCTTTTGTAATTAGCAGTGGTGGGAAGCAATTATGGATGAAAATGGATTACTCCAGTGATGGGTACTGTACAGGCTACTATTACTGCTATTTCGTCTTTACTAAAAAGATCTCACTACTCGGTAACTAATCTTTCTTTTCCTTCTTTTGTGTCCAGGAGGACCTTGCAGACAAACAAAAACATTTCCATACAGTTAGAAAAAACAGTTGCAAACTTGGCGGAGGACCTAAAGAGAATGGAAGAAAAGGTAAAACAGAGAAAAATGTGTCATCATTAATCATTACAAGTTATCTGTTTGCCATCGATGTGTAAAAATAAGTATACAGTAATGCAAAAACAGGTTTTGATGTTTTTGCTAATAATAAGTATTGGATATGGTTGTTTTCCATAATAGGTAAATTCTCAAGGACGCACTGTCAATCGGGCCATATCACAAGCAAACGAAAATATTTCAGCCCTTAAAGAAACATTAAATTCTTTAAACATATCCGCTTTCAAGTCGAATGGAAAGGTAAGCAAAAAATCAGTTTTGTAAATTAATTCAGTGTTCATAGCACTTGTTTTAATTACCTATCAACAGAAAGATGGTTCAGAGACGAGCAATTCCAGAATTAAAGAGGAATTTCGATTTCCATTTGCTCCCTTGGATAACAGTTGCTACGAACCGTTCAATTTGCAAAAGCCTGCTAACGGCATGAAGGAAAATCAAAGTAGAAATGCACAACCACAAACGGTGGTGAGAAAATTATATTTCCGATCGTGGTATTTTATGGCGAAGAGCTTTTTAAATGATCGTTACTTTGCCCATCTAAATTGAAATGTATTTCTAGATTAAGCCTTCCAGTCCAACGAAGGGACCCGAAGACACAAATAACTTGAGTGATAATAAGTTAACAGACGCAACATGTGCATTAATTATACGAAACCCGGTATAAACAAATCTTGATAACAGATAAATTCTTTCTAAGTAATTTTGGCGTATTTCTAAAAGATTATTTTACAATTTTGCGCAGTCAATACCATTGGACTCAAAATTCAATTTAAGAAAGCCAAACGAAAATTACAGAATTAGTTTGGCTGGTTTCATTCCCTCCAGATCAACCGAGTAAGCCAGGGATTTAATAATTATGTACCTTAAAATATTCTATTTGTGTATAAGGTTAAGTTAGGAGAGGTAATTGACTACAATTCTACAAAACCATAAACGGGTTATACATTTAATAATAAACGGTCATTTTGTTGACAGATTTATCATTGATATATGCATTGATACAAAAATCGTGTTACACATCAATCCGAGATTTGGCGATTCTAAAATTGTGTTAAATACTTTTGATACTAATTGGAACGAGAAAGAAGAGAATACCACCCTTAGTGGAATGGATCCTGGGAATAAATTTCAAATCGTCATTACGTACGAAGATCCTATATTTCAGGTATAAATACTGTTGTAGGAAATTGTTAGTACCATTTTTGTATAACTGTTTAACGAATTAAACCCTAAGATTTTTCATGATTTTGATTCGTTTGGCACAACATACAAAACTTATCTTTATTTGCATTATAGTAAATGACTCTTGTCTATCTTTACTATTGATGTATCTGCAACAGAACTAATTTCTCTTTGATTCTTATAGATTGAAGTAAACAACGGAGACGTCACCTTATTTCAAAATCGAATCAACGACACAGTGTCGATATCAAGACACGTCCGTATAAGAGGAGACGTAGTTCCGAGTTTGTTAACCTATGAGTTCCTTCACGATCCTGAGTCAGCAACCAACTCAACAGTTTCCAATGATTTGCTATCATTTCCATTTATGCTTTGATAGTGCTATCTGCATTGCATGCTCATATATTATTTTTTGCTTTACTGAAGTTTGTATGCACACTGCGAATATTTATGTTGATGTTGAATAGCAATCTTATGACTTATTATTGTTATAACTCTATGATTATGTACAATTACTACTTCGCAATACAGGAGTTCATTTTTATATAACTTAAAATGAAAAAAACTCGATCCCAATGTGTAAGTCTGAATTAAATTGGATGTAATTTCTTGTAATACATAGTACTATATGGCAAAGCTGTCAGTGGAAGTGTAAATCATTAAACCAACCATATAATGATGTGCGTAAAATATACTACTGTTAAGTACTTATACACATATAGATAATTCTATTTTATTCTAATAATATTATTTAAATGTATATGAACCTAATGGGTGTTATAACTGAAAACCATGTACACAATAGACTGTACTGTAAAAATATGAAGGTGTCTTTTACCAAGTATTTTTTACGCATTCCTATTTAATTGGAAATTAAATTAATCACTTCGTTTTGAATCATGTAAATGCACAAGAGTTTAGAACAGCGATTCAGTTTGTACTTCATAAGAATTTTAAACACTGTTAATGATTTTGTATTCATCACTACCGTTAAATCGTTATTCTACATATAACTATTGTAATAAAATCGACAGACATTTCACACATATCACAACAATCCTAATGGTTCTGCAGAGTTTATTTTTAATCACTTTTAATTAACTTACAATTACACAGCCGAATAGACCCATAAATGTACATGTTATTTATATTAGATTTTTAGATTACGTTGCTCAGATGACTGATGATTATAGATAAATAGTTCAAGAATGTATACCACGAATAGAACATCTACTTTTTAGTCCTCTGACTTACATGGAACCACCAGATCTTTTCCATGGTTTTCAATCTGGTCCAAAAGAAATAGGCAGTCGCTTTGCGTCAAACCAGAACTATGCAAAACTAATTTGAAGAAAAGTGGAGTTCCTGGCATCTTCATTGGGTCTACCTTTTCACATTCATCGGATGACGGCTCTTTAGTAGTTAACCTTTGTGCCACTAACAGCATGACTCCCTTTAATGTCAACTCAGCCATTAAACACGATGTGTGCTAAAAAATAAAAACGAACTATTATATGTTAACCGTAAAATAGTTTCTTGGGATGAAATTTTAGCATTACGTGTTTACCTTGGAGAGTTGCTCTTTAAATTCGCTTGAGTTTCTATCTAGGGTTTGTAAATGTGGAGGAATGTAGTAAAAGCAAATATTAGTGCATTCGAATTCTTGAAGAACAGGAACAAAACTTCCGTCGATTGCCTGGCGTCGTTTCAGCTCCTCCGTAACGAATTTTGCATTTTCGTAGACATGATCAATGTGCTCGCCCATTAGGTCTAAACCCTGTTATAAAATGAAGAGAAGTGAAACACAATTTTAACGGCATCTCTACCAAATACAATAATTTCTCCTAACTTTTGCTTTCCATAATAGCCAGAACTTGACAACATCCGCTCTACGACTGCATTGGAAATGTTTGTCTGCAAAGTCATACTCTTCATGCGAATTTTCGGAAATGTTGTGGAGGATTTGCTCTACGTTAATTAAAGAGGGTCGTCTCCTATCCACTGGATTGACACTCATCACAGAAGAACGACGTGGCAATTGTTCCACATTGACCAGGGAAGAACGTCGGTTGACAACTTTATCATTGCTCATCAGGGAAGACCGTCTTTCCATTTGCTCGAAACTTATTATTGAGGGACTTCTCATTGAACTGCTCTCCTCTCCAGGTGTACCCAGTCCAAAAGTCTCCTTCAATATGCCATTGTGTCTTGTGACGAAAGTAACTGACGTTTCGCAAGAACTTTGCATTTTGTGCTGATTCCATGTGAAGGAATCCGAGCTACCATTTCAAAATTAGGTTACATTTTGAAAATTGCAATTTATTAGAGATAATTACGTCTAAATCATTACAATGGTCATTCGTGACACATTTGCAAAGCATTTTAAAAATTCTGAATTCTTAAACTCATTTGAATTCTAAGTATGTTGTAAGCCCTTGTAAAATTCAGAGATTTTATACGTAAATGGAGAATGGAGACTTACAGTTCCACTCCTTTTAGACGGAAACGTTGGTTTTTGGAAACAATGACGCCGCCTCCGAAAGCCCCATCGACATGAAACCACAATTTGTATTTTTTGCATATCTCTGCTATTTCCTCCAAAGGATCGAATGCTCCTAGTATTGTTGTCCCTAAAACAGTTTAACCGCAAACCACATTCTATCACTGATTTTCCTACTTATTCTAAAGATAAATACATAAACAGTATAGAGGACGAAATACACTACAGAAATTATACAATTTGCTGAATGAAATGCAGAACAATTTTTTATATAAAATGTGATTCCACTGACCTGCAGTTGCGCCAACCATTAAAGGAATTCTCTTCTGGCTCAATGTTATCTTGATGGCTTTTTCCAGCGCAGAACTTATCATTTTCCCCTTTTCATCTGTGTCAACCTTTACTATGTGTTTGGTACCGAATCCTGCATGTTAAACCGTCTTATAACTTATGAGGATGCATTTTTATGCAAATCAAATGGATACATTATTCCTTCTGCATTGTTACATATTTTAAATTGACTTATTCTCATTACCTTCGAAAAAGCCTCCCTTAGTATAAGAGTAGTGAGCTTGATTTGAAACGAAAATGACGACTGGAGCGAGATGCAGCATTCCAATTTCCTTTGTCTCTGGAAACTTGTACTGTCTGGCTAGAGCCATCGCATAGCAATTGGAAATTGATCCTCCGGGTAGAAACACTCCATCACCTTCACCCTCCGGGTACCCCACCAAATTCCTTACTTGTCTTAGGCTTTCATCTTCCATCAAAGTGTACACTGGAGCATCCGTGTATGATGTCATTGGAGAAGACACTGCGGATGACACGAAATCACCTACCACAGCATAAGGGTCTAAACTGTGGGATACATTTAAAAAAAATCACACATAAATTAAATAATCTAAATTCATGTAAAAATGCCATTATAGATATAGTCGTTTTTGGAAATGTATCTAAGGATTAGCCTTTACCCTGCTAGTAATTGATAGATGAAATAAGGATGAGCAACATTTGCACTGTAGAAAATCATTTTCCGGATAATCTTCAAAAGCTTTACTTGACTCATTCCTTTATCTCCCAGAGTAAAATCGATTAACTCTGAAAGACGTTCAGGAGTGCGAAAGCGAATCGGAGGCTCAACTCTTCTGTCTTGCCAAAAGATATCCTTCTTCAACAAAATATCAAAAGTAAGTTTCATGAAATCTTCATGCAGAGATCGTACAGGTGAGGAAATGAATTCTGGGCATTTTTTCGGGGGTGGGGGTGGACTTTGATGCCCTCTATCTTCACTGACCATTGCTTTTATTTGGTTGATCTGCTTTATTGATCTGAAAATTATACGAAAACTATTTTAAACTTTTACTGGCCAACTCAAAACGCAGTAAATATTTTTGCACAATTACCTAATAGAACGTAAGTAAAGTAATCGATAATGAAATGGGTGCAGGAGTTAATTTAAATAACCAGGCCGTAGAGGTACTTAATTTCAGTTTATGCTTTACAATGCAATATTTTCTAAACTTTTGCCTACAGAACAAATAACGTACTTGTCTTCAAACACTTGTTTTTTGCAAACTCTGAATGAGGAAGGAAAACAAAACGAATTAATAATTAGAAATTATTTATCACTCTTCTATTCACAGAAATAATGGTAGCCAGAAAACAATCTGAAACCACTTACCACAAATACGCCTCCATCTAACTGTCAGTAAGACTTACGGACTATGCAAAATTATTAATAATTAGTATACATGAATATTTTAGAAATTATGCTCTCTCGTTTAACTACCAAGATGACTAACATGACAATCAATAAGCTTTCATATTTATTTCATTCTACAATATTCAATTCAAAGATTCTTTTTATTATACGTACTATACTCATTCCAGTTCTACTGAACGAAACTATTTCTGAATATTTTCCTTATCTGGTAGTGTAAGTTTTATCCCACCTCATACCACTAACCGGTAATTTCAGAGGAAACAATAGCGCACTGGTTTTCCTCTTTTTATAAATAAGTGATATTAATACATATAAAACTGAATATGGCAAAGGAAAACAACAGGTTTAGGCTTAACTGGATTAATGTCACTGTGATACTATTTTTGACATCCAAGTGAGTGGTGATTTAGTAGCAGGTTTCTTATTGCACTTTGAGCAATTCTTTGCGTATTAGAAAGTCATTTTTACGAATGATTGTGTCCCGATCCGGTAAATCTGAAATTGAAGCAATGGATACCTCTGAACAAGAGCCATCCACTCTCCCCACAGGTTACCAACCGGTGTACTCCGATACGGACTGTTCAGAAGACGAGGAAAAGCAGCAAATCATTTACGAAAACAATAGAGCCAAGAATATCCGTCGTCCGTCCCCGCCCAAAACATTTCCACCATACATCTCTGTGCCAGTAAACTCTCTGCATGAGAAATTCATGAGGGATGTGTTCAAAACCCTCATGGACGAAGGCGTCTTTTTCAATGAAGAAGAGTCCAGGAAAAAATCTCCGTTTGATTACAAAGAGCCTGAAGAACTCTCTGAGCTTATTGATTTTGAGCTGAAGGAAACGGGAACAGACCACGATACACTTCTAGAGTTGATTAGAAAAATTGTGAAATACAATCCCCACCCTGGACACCCTTACTACATGGACCAGCATTCTGCAGGGTAACTGTTTGTGCACACCATTAACATTTAAATCACTTAGTGAACCTTACCTTAAATCTTTATGTATAGGTTGGACCCTTACGGAATCATGGCAGATTTTGTCTCAACAGCATTTAACAACAATGCTGTTCTTTATTTGATATCCCCTTCTTACACTATTATGGAATTCCAAGTATTGCGTGCTGTGAGTATTCTTGCAGGGTACACTCCTGAAGGAGATGAGCAAGACTTCAAGAAACCCCCAGAAGTGGAGGGGGTAGTGATACCTGGAGGTGCAATCGGTAATTCGTATGCTTTCTCAGCCGCCGTCAACCGTAAATTCCCAAACCTAAAATGCGAAGGGATTTTTGCGATGAAAAGACCAATTGTTTTCGTATCCAAAGCGGCCCAGTACTCTTACAATAAAGGAGTCATTTTCCAAGGCAAGTTAATGCAATTAGTGATATCAAATACTATCAACTTTATGAAGTAAATAGCACAATACCGTTTTTGCACCTTATTCACCTTTTAAAAGGGAACACCCAACTAATTGGCAATATACTACTAGCAAGTAGATTAATTTTCGTTAAGGATTCTCTCGACGTGATTCTTTATTCCAATGAGACATGTTTGCTTATAATTTATATCATTTTATATTATAACAATCTTCCTTTCCAGTGTACAAAATCGTAACGTGTTTATGAAAATAAAAATGAAACCTTAAATTGATTATAATTTTGATTTACCTAAACATGACTTACACTTATAGGTTACGGACTACAAAGTGTAGTCCCCATAAGGTGCAACGAAAAGGGACAAATGGAAGTTAGTGATCTTCGCTTTCGTATAGAAGAGTCCAAGGTTCAAGGCCACGAACCTGTGATGGTCGTCGCCACTGCAGGTTAAAAGTCTTTTGCTATGTACAAACACTTTACCTTTTACATGTGTAGGAATTTGAATTTTAAAAATTACGAATAGATTATGTATTAAGTATTAATACTATTATCGCTAATTAGTTTTTAAAATAAAACCAGGAACATCGATTCTGAGAGCTTTCGACCCAATTGAAGAAATTGCGGACATAGCACAGGAGTACGGCCTTTGGCTTCATGTAGATGGGACCTGGGGAGGAGGCTGTTTGCTATCGAATACACGTAAGGCAAAACTTAAAGGAATTGAAAGGTTAGCTATAAATAAGGAAAAATTTGATTACTAATAAGTAATAACTTAATAACGTATAATTTCTCTCAGTTGACATATACTAGCGGAGTTAAATGCTACTTATTAATACATTATCATATCATAGGTCGGATAGTTTTATCTGGAGCCAGCATTTCATGTTGTCAGCTCCGTTTACAAGTTCTGTACTCGTTCTTCAACCCAAATATAAGGGGTTGCTTTTGGAGACCCTTGGATTACATGAGGATGCTAAATATGCCTTTTTGCCCACCCCTCTGTACAATGAGCATTGGGATACCGGAAATCAACACATCCAAACCAGTCGTCGACCAGAAATATTCAAATTCTGGCTTATGTGGAAAGCAAAGGTAAATAAGCCTTTTGTTTCCTTTACTGCTTTTGTTGTTTACAAATAAATTGTACGATACCTATATAGTATATTTTATAATGATATATTTTTTACGATTAGGGAATTTCGGGAATGGGTCAGCATGTGGACTACATTTTTGAAAACGCAAAATTTTGTGTGGAAGAAATAAAAAAGCGGAAAAACACTTTCAAACTGGTTTTGGATGAATTTGAGGGGACAAATGTAAGTTTCCACTACATTCCACCTACTCTCAGAGGGCTAAACAGATTTTCAGACGACTACATTAGTAAGATCAACAAGGTAAAAAAAATTGCGTACAAAACGACAAGTATTTACATGTAATGTGTTTGAATAGTTGAAAATAGATCTAGATTTAAAAAACAATGTTTGTGTACAGGTTGCGCCGACCCTTCAAAGTCTTCTGCTGAGGGATGGTGTGATGAACATTTCAACTCACAAACTACAAAATATTCCGAATTTCTTAACTTTGTCTTTGCACAACTCGGCGATAACTCAAGAAGACATAATTTATCTATTGAACCAAATCGAGAATTACGGAAGGACCTGTGCTGCACTCACTTGGAAGTGGTCAACAGAAGGTCTTTACCAATGAAACAACAATTTTATGTTGTTTACTATTTAGTTGACTAATGTTTAAAAAACCGTCACATATATTACTGTATCAACTACAAATAAGAGCATTCTTATTAAATAAAAGAAACATGCAAATATAGCACCCCTCGATCCTTGATTACATTTTCATCGTGTATTAGGTAACGGTGATTTACAGTTCATAAACGCTAAAGTAGTTTAGATGCGTTAGTTTAGTTCAACAGTGGGAATTTACATAGGTGTGCACAGGTGTGCTATGACATCATAATAAACGTACTGGTACTAGGGATGATGATCGATATGCATATTTATCAATGTGCCTATAGTAACAGAAATATTATTTAGTCACTATACAGGTGAGGCGACTTGGTTGATTTTCAAAAATAGGCTACGGGACGCGGTATCCCCGTAAGGGTCAGGAGAGGAGAGGGTTGTCAGGGGTAACATTGACCTCTAAGTCCCCTAACTTGAATTCTACGTCCCGTCACAGACGAGAAATCCTTTGGCGTGGTGGTGTTTTCTTCCTTGGTAGACGACCAGACTTGAGCTGTCAGTGTGTCCGCGCGCTTGGGAAGGAACGTTCCGGAATGGCTAGGTTGATCACGTGCACGGTGAGGAGTACACTCCATTGGCTAAGTTTGAAAATTGACGTGCCTCAAGACATAGGTCCAACCTGGACGGTCATACATGTAAGAACGCACACTTACGCCGTCTGATTTTTTGTCTATGACGTCCCGTAGCCTATTTTTCTTTCCCCCGTGTAAAATGACCAAGTCGCCTCACCTGTATAGTATCTAAATAATATCTCTGTTACTTTAGGCACATTGATATTTATGCATGTTGAGATGGAAACTGCAAATACTGGCGCTTAACGGCAGAGAATTGGCAATCGATCCATTTGTTTGCTTTTGCACCTAACATTATTCAGGAAAGTTTCCTCCTGAATACAATTTTGCAAATTGGGTTTTGTGATATTACGGACCTAAGTTTCAGCGTATTTTGTCAAGAATATCGATCTGGTGTACAACATCCTGTATTTGAGGAAGTCTTTCTTTACAAAAGCCGTAAACATCTTTTAGGTTGAAAAGTAATATATAATAATAATTATAATACAAAATAACAATTTCTGACACGATGTACTGCACTGTAATTTATAATTAAAAATGTTGATAAAAAGCTTTCTGATTTGTGATAGATGATGCTGTCTGAATCTGCTCGGTGTGACATGAAAGATTGCACCTCGAAGCCCACACAAAATCGGGTAGGAGGATCCTGTTGTCCAGTTCCGCAGCAATTTCGGGATTATTCAAATAGCTGTTGTGATCAATGCAATGTTCCTAAAGAGGACCCCGTGATTTGTGGACTTCCTCAACCAGGTCCACCGTACGTTTACAACAATGTGGATTGTACACTGGATTGTTCCTCTGTAGATGTTTCAGAATTGGACTACATCAAACCGAATGTTTCAAAATATGGACTTCTTCGTCACTCCATGGATGATATGAGGTGCTTGACTCTGGCAAAGGAGAACGCTGCAGCTGATATTTTTGCACAGGCCGAGTGCACTCGTTATGAAGGAGAGCGCGTTCGTCGAGAAGTTCACGAGAAAACGATTGACCTGCAGAAGGTCTCCACAGAGCGTCTGAAAAGAAGAAGCAAAGATATTTTCTACTGGCTAAAAGAAGTCGAGCGAATGGTTTTGGATATGCGGGAAGAAACTCGTCAGCTGGAAGAGCTTCGCATCCGAGTGGAAAATTCCATTCGTGCCACAGCCGATTTGATCCTACACATTGTCAACGAATGTCTGCGGAGACGTCTCTCGCGGATTGGAATAGACCTGACCAGGGATGATGTGGAAGAAGAGCTGCAAAAGGAACGTGACATGGTTCTCAAAGCTCAGCAGCGTCTTGAAGATATTGCAAACCAAGTGAGAGATCAAATTGGAAAGGACCGTGCTGCCAAGGAGCGTCTTGAACGGGATTGGAGTGATAAAATGCAGGCATTTCGAATTGACGATTTGGCGGGGAGACTCAAACCGGATAATCCGACACTGCTCAACTACAATGGAGTGGCCCGCTTTCAGGACGGTATGACAACAATACAAGAGTGGGAGGAGTTCACCCAGCGCAATATGGAGGAAGCTGAGCGCGAGAGATGTGCCTCCTGCAAAATGCGCCAACTGGTTCCAGAACTTTTGAAAAGTTTGGCATGCAAAATGCGAGCTCAAGCGGATAATGTCGAAACGGCCATCTCCCGGCGTATTGCTGAAACCGAAAGTCAAAAGGCACGCCTCATGCATCAATTGAAACTTGTCCTGGATGAAATGGTCAAGGCTGAAAGGGCCATTGAGGCCATCAAAGCAGCTCTAAAGGGAGACCCCATTGAAAGCGCTCTCAAATTGGCACAAACCCGTTTGTACAACAGAACCTTCAGACCTAACGTCGAGTTGACCAGAGATTGTCCTCAGTACGGATTAATTGAAGAGGTGTCTGAAGTGGCTCGCTCTCAATCCGCCATCGAGGCTCAGCTAAGAAATGCTGAAGACGCTCTGCATAAACTCCGTCAGATACGCATAGAACTGGAAAAGGAAATCGCAATCAAAGATAACACTTTGGTCATTGACAGGGAGCGCTGCCAATACCTCAGAGCATTCTGGCCATCTGTTACAACCCTCATTGGAAATTAAACTCGAATTTTGGTCGTCAGTAAAAATGAAAATTAGTGATCACCTCTATTGTGTGCTAGATATATACATAGAAATGTAAAAAACAATAATGTGCTTGGGTACTTTTGAAATGTGGATATGTAAGTAGAATATGAAATCATGCAAAATAATCTGTTGATTTAAATGTTATTTAAAATACTCATCTTATTGAATTCGATTAACTGAGTGAAAAATAAATTGTGTACAAGAATATCCCTGCTCTCCCTTCTGGACCTTTTATTGATTTGCATATAAAATTTTCTGGATTAAGTATCATTATTCCTTTGAATAATAAGCATTTTACTTATATACTTACTTATATTGACATAGTAAGCCGAAGGCAAGTTTTCTGCATTTATTACTAGAATGTGGCTGTACATATCACTAAATGGACAATAGTAAAATTACATATGCATAATTGTAACATTTCATATACTTCTGTTGAGTTTTTTCTTACATAATAGCTTCCTAATAAAATTCACTATGAATAAATGCGTAATAGTGGTAAGAAAATTCATGGTTGGATGGAAGCTGTTTGCATTGACAATGAAACGTGAGATTTTGTTTCAACTGTAGTAATGGATTGTGGTTTAATTCACTGTTACTGCCATTTCTTAAAATTGTGGAATCGTTGGGAGTTTTGAAGCTCAAGCCTTTGAACTTATGTATTTTATGAGGATTGGAAGGTTGAAAGTGTCCCTGAAGTATTCTTGACTTTCTTGAACAACAATTGACAATAGAAGTATTCACTAATCATAAGAAAACTAAAGCTTAAAACAAAGAAGTTTCAAGAAAAGGATACCATTCTTAGAATAATTTAAGGTATAAGTTTGAGTATTATATTACATTGCTACTATACCTATTGTAACTGCATGACTATATATAATTCTATGTTGCAACTCTATTGTATCGAAACACAACACAATTTTAATAGAGACGTGAGATCAGTTCAGTATATTTAAACATAACATAATATTATGAATACTAAAATAAATGAACTAATATAAGCATTACTGTCCAACTGCTCATCACATTACAATTAATTACTGTTCTCTGGCACCAAGCAGACACAAAGATAGCCCTTTCGTAGCTTTGAAGCTGTGAGACTTCAGAGAGTCAAGAAGCGAAGGCAGCAAGGTGGCATTTGGGAATGCAAAATAAAGTCAGACTTCAATTAAGGCTACTCACCGCATAGTTACATGACATATTCAATGAAATAGTTTTATCGCAGCTCTCCCACACTAATGAGATCAAGTTCTCATCTGAATCGTAAGTGTAAGACTTGTGAGAATACTTTCAATTCAAGGTGCTCTTTGCTTATGTCTGTAGACGAGCTACTAGAGTTGAGTGTGTAAACGATAACTTATTTTGGAGAATACGTACTAGAGCATATTCACAGCAGCATTGGGAAGCACTCAAATAAGCAGAGGTTGTAATTGTAATAGACTGCAATTTTTTATTGTCCTTAATGGCTTGTTTTTCTCATGACATGACATGACGTGAACGTGAGTTCCGTAGATCCATATCCATATTTATATACGTAAGTTATTACTCTACTTGTTACTGCTGCATTAAGAATACCAATTCTTATTAAATAAGGTGGTAAAAACTGTAAGTGTTGTAATAATGCTATACAAGTCAAGTGCATTGCACACCGTACCTGTGTAGGCAGATTGTTCGTCTTCGTTAGGAATTGATTAATGCGGTTCGTTCGTTAGTTACTACAGTCTGCATAACGAAGTGCAGCAACCATGAAATAAAATTCAACCGGAGTCGGTAGTTGAACTGGTGCAAAAATAAGAAAGTGTACAACATTTGACATGAGACTATAAAATATCTATTTCATTTTTCTCTATCATCTTCAAATGTATTCGATCCTAGCCAGCAAGTTCCAGTGTACATATACATAGTTACGATTACAATGAATTTAAGTTAACGTTTTGCAGCTAAGCATGAAATTATGTGAAGCAATAATGATCTTACAGAACATATCGCGCTACAAATTGTCAATAAGCATCTGTGTGTCTGTATTCTGCTGTTTGTTTCTCAAAATTGAAACTCAAAATAACGAAATAGCTCAAGGTAAATTCTAACATTTTTTTCACATTTTTATTTTTATTAAAATTCTGTCAATATTTACAATCTATGAACATCAGTTTGAGATTTGATTGCACGGGTGTTGATAAACGACACTATGCTAATTCAATATACATCTAAATTCCAAATGTACTTAACAAATACCAAATACCAGATTTACTGTCAAAGGCAATGCAATTTCTCTTGAATATTTTAAGTAAGTGCGTCGGATTGTATTTCTGTAAATGAGGAGGAAGGTCGGTGTGTCCTTTTAAAGGCATGTCCATTCTTCGTGGACGTCTTAAAAAAGCGACCCATTCGTAAATCCCATCTTCGGCTATTGATACAACTCACATGTTCATTTGACGAAGAAAATCCTAAGGTAATAACTAATGAACATAAGTACCCTCAAATCATGTAATTATTTTGTAAATTCTAATCTTTAAACGAAATGTAGTGTATTTTTGTCTTAAGTATTTAAAAGAACATAATACAATGCCCTTTATCAGGTATGCTGTCCTCTTAATGATATTAAAGAACCAAAGAATTCTAAGAAATCCAAATATCCACCTCGGTCCAAGTACAAGGAAAAGCTCTTTAGCTACCGTACACATCCAAACTTCTATCTTTTACCGTCCTTTGAAGAATGTGGGATTCAAGTACCTCAAATTAAAAGAATTTCTGGTGGAAAAATTGCTTACCGAGGGCAATTTCCCTTCATGGCTCTGTTAGCGTACAAAAGTAACTTTCTTTTAGTATATAGTATGCATTTTACACAATTTATTCCACACGAATCACACGATAAGTCACATGTTATGTAAACAGACTCCACTAAAAGCAAAACGACCAATTTTTTCTGCGGGGGAACAATACTTAATGAAAGATACATATTGACGGCTGCCCATTGTCTAAGAGAAGTTTATGGCCCCCATCCGTAAGATGAATTACTAAAAATGATAATACTCCTTCCACATAACGGTTTCTTAAATTGCAAAGAAATTAGTTACAGTTCATTTATTGGCATAATATCTTGTAAAGAGTGGAAATTATACTTGGAGAGCATGACTTAACAATGAATCCGGATTGCGTAAACGTCTTCGACTCGGATTGTTCCTATGCAAACATTTACAATATTGAAGAAGTCATTCCTCACCCAGAATACGATTACTCAAAGCAATCCAATTTTGATAACGATGTTGCACTAATTCGGTTGGACAGAGAGATTGAATATGACGGTTAATAAATTAAAATTTGAAACAATCGAGCAATATATAAGTAATTGATTCGCAAATCATTTTGAATGTAGTATAATTTCGTACTATTTTGGGTTATATTTTTAGATTTCTCCCAGCCAGTGTGTCTTCCATTTATAGTAGACTACGGATTGCAAAATTTTCCAAAGAGATTGGACAACATTAGCAATGCAATTGTGGCAGGGTGGGGAAGAGCTGGATCAGGAAAGCAATACTCAATTTTTAGCTTTTAATATTTACATACAAGGGGATTTGTAGAATTGTGGATCTCAATTAACAGTACAGAGAATTTTATGGAAATGCTGCAGCTTGCAAGATTTTATTTGAATAAGATTTGTAAACCATAGTTAATCTTGATATTTTTATGTGGTGGTGCTCTGTAGGAGGACCTAGGTCGTCTATTTTACGCTTCGCAAGACTACCAATCGTATTAAATGAGTTGTGCGAGATAGATTACTACCAGTACAGTCAAGTAACAGCTTTTCAAGTAAATACTATTTATATCTTACTTTTGACGTTTGCTTTTTGTACATAGCATGAATGAGCTCAAGCTCAACCTAATTGCCTCTTGTTCTTGTTTGCATACATAATCTTTAAATATTTGGAAAAGTATATTGTATATTGTATCGAAAACAAAATGAATTTCAATGTATTTTCACTTCATGAAATCTATTTTATTTTTAATGCCATATACGCGATCAAAGCAACGTTTTGCTCCCAGACACAGACTGTTCCTGAAATAAAGGTACTTATTTATTTTTGCTTATCCTTTGTAGATTTGTGCGGGAGGGGAGCTAAACATTGATTCATGCGGAGGAGATAGTGGTGGTAAGTACTCTAGGGATTACTATAGTATTGCAACATTAGCAATTCATTGAAATAATCGTATCGTATTGTTTTAAATATACTGTCTGTCTACTAATACTCGCTTACTAACTTGATTCTTGCTTGATGATTGGTAACTGTGTAATGGTCAATACAAACATTTCATTTACAGGACCTCTACTGTATGCTTACCAGTTGTCATCATATCCCCATACGAAGTTAATTCAAGTGGGTATAACATCCTATGGGACAAGTTTTTGTGCCAGAGGTGTACCTGGGGTATATACAAGAATGACGTCTTACTTACTGTGGATTTTGGAGACAATAAAGCCCTGATCTCAAACTTATTCCTATACGGACGAATCAAAACGTTTGAAACCAATTAAATCGTGTTGTGTTAAGCTTACTTTTGATATTACGTGTGTGAAATGGTTAATAGTGTAGTAATAAAATTTGAAGTACTTTTATAAATCGTACACACACATCAGTTATCTTGCTTTTTCAAACGGATTCATTGCCCTGTAGAACATACATAAATATATTGAGTAAATGGTGATTTACAGTCTTCAAAGTTTTTTCATAATGTCAGCTTCGACTTCGACTCGAGACTATCTTTTATTTACATAAAAATATTGTTACATTGTTGGTATAATAATGCAGAATAACGTAGAGTATACAAGAGTACTAATGAAGGTTTACAATAAGGTAGGTTGAATTTACATGAGGATTAGGTTTTCTTGGAGAAGGCTTTGTTTTACAATGCTTATTGAAATATCATTGTTCACCTCATCAGTAATTATTAGTATTAGTATACGTATAATATACTTAGAAATAGGTAAGTAATATCCAAATGGAATATTTTAGGCTGAATCTGGATCCATGCCATGCAATGACCACGAAATGCAATTGCAGTGAAATTGCTGCATAGCATTAGTATATTTAGCAGTGAGGACAGGGGACGGTGAGGCTGAGAAGAGAAGCAAAGCCAAAGCCACTCGACTCAAGGTACCATTCTCATTCATTCCTCCACTGACTCCACTCGCACTCGCTCATTCCTCAAGTGAACTTCAACGAAGAAGCTGGAAGCATGCAACTTGAATAGGCGCCAGTAACGAACGCCTCTTTCTTTCCGATATTGATGTTACCCAATGGAGCTGCCATTGTCGGCAAAATTCAAGCAATTCTTCGGAGTTCGGCGTGTTGGAAGGAGTCTACTTTCTCTCTAAAAGTGTCAGTTGGGCATGGTATTGGCAATGGTATTGTTAAATATTCGAATGTCTGTTCACCAGTTGTCAGCTTTGTCCAGAGGTAAGAAGTTTTAAAATATTTACTTCTTCAGATTATTTTTCATGCCACCATTGTAATGAAAAACGCATTTTTGACCTACAAAGGTAAAATTTGAGTTTCGATTTAAACTAAGTAGATACACATTTTCTTTACACTTTATTCTTATGAGGCCGCTTTATGATATTTGTCTAAGCATGTTAGTATTCAAGTTACACAAACATCTTTGCTTAAATAGTGTTCGATATCTCCAGCAGTATTGACCTTGATTTGTTGGCTGAAGTGGTTAAAATTCAGTCAACAGGAAGTAAATATCAATATCATATCAGTAATAATAAGCTCTTGTTTTTTTTAAATTCTAAATCTTGATGTCTTCTATTCCTACTGAAGTTTGTCTGTATGTTTAGATAGCAAACCTTCAGTAAGCATTTCCTTATTATGAATATCACTGTTATCCATTTGTTTTTACACAATTTTTGTTCAAAATCAATATATGTATATGAAATTATATGACTTCTTAATATTCTATTTTTTATTTTTAGGTGTTCTACAAACCGAGATCGAATAACTTACCACTTAATTCCAAGTTCTGGATCCGTTTTTTGCCGTATTACAACTTTATGAGTTCGACGACTGGCGTCCCGTAGAGAGAGGTATGCTCCATATGTTCTACTGTCTCTCCAAGTGAATAGGATAGGCAATAGACATTTATTTTTATTTCATTCTCATTATGACATTGTATTGCAGTTTTTATTTAATTTGACTACGTTGAATGACAAGTATTTTCTGTGTTAATTTGCAGTGCGCTCTGAATATCCACGTTTCGGTGGACGATGATGTCTAATACAGAAAACCAAATATTACAGAGCCTCTTAAGGATTCAAAAGCTGGAAAATTGCAAAAATGACGAATTAAGGCAAAGAAGTACGATTAAATCATCAAAATGTCTATACAAGAAGAAATATTTTGTAAATTAAACACTAAACACCAGTTTGCTGGCATACTAACTGTTGAAATGCTATTTTTATTTTTACAGCATCAGTGTCGATACTCCGTCGAACTGAAGATAGGTGACCGCTTTCCACGAATAAAGTGGAACTTAATTTAAATAGCACACAAGGAGTAAGTGATCAAGTTAAAGAGGATCAATGAAAAACTGTATCGATTTATTGAAAATAAGTCTCCCCCCATGGAGGCAATTCAAGAAACAAGAACGATGTGTTTTCATAAAGACGTTCTAACTTTGTAGTTTTAGATTTTGACTATAGTTTATTTATGTACTAATACGCAAGACAGGCTTTATTTTTCCTTCTTTTGTAGACTTACGGTAAAAGTCTAGAGTGCTAGGTCACACATCTAACATTCTGGTTTTGGTTATCCTTTCAGAGTCGCATTCTTGATTTCCATATTTTCACTGAACTAATTAATTCTTTATTACTACTATTGCCTATTACTAAAAAAATTATAATACCAAATGTAAAGTACACACACGACTTTATATTTGGTATAATAAAACATGGAAGTTCAATATTTTAGAGGTACCATGTTATTGTAACGTTGTAGTTTAGTTTTAGATTATGATTGTAGTTTTCCTATGTACTAATATACAGCACATGCTTTATTTTTCCTTCTTTAGTAAACTTACGGTAAAAGTTTACTATTATGAGGTGAAATAATGATAAGTATTTGTAAAATTAGTCGTAAAAGTGTAACAGTACTAACATTGGTAATTATCTGTTATATCAGTATGGTTAGAAAATGTATATTTTGCATTTAGTACTAGTAACAATTTTTAATTGAA
Organism: Yoshiicerus persimilis; assembly: GCA_020352615.2. Lineage (NCBI taxonomy): Eukaryota > Metazoa > Arthropoda > Collembola > Entomobryomorpha > Tomoceridae > Yoshiicerus > Yoshiicerus persimilis. The sequence goes on from CM036941.2 coordinate 44,781,092, forward strand.
GTCGATAAAATTGTTCACAATAACCTAATACTTAACGAAGTTTAAATGTCTACTATACGTAATGAAGTCGTAAAATTAATTACACAATGACAAAATACTTTTCAGTACTTAGATAATGTTATAAGTAAAAAAAATTTGAAGTCGTAAAATTAATTACACAATGACCAAATACTTCACTGTATTTAAAGGCTAAAATAAGGAGTAACTTTCGTAAATTGAAGTCGTAAAATTAATAGCACAATAACGTAATAGTTTTTTACTATCGATAAAAAGTATTACAACTATCTGCTGAGTACGTGGTAGTACATATCAGTATTTTCGTGAAACATTTAAAAATATTCTATACCCTTGTGGTGAAAGGTATAACGCTTTCTCATCTGTCTTCTTGAGGTGAAAGAAGAAAACTTTACTTGTTATCTATAATCTTTGTTGCTTGACGCACTTCCACACACGAAAATCGTCGTTGTAAAGATTACTCACTTGCAGTAATTGCAATGATGCCATTTCTAAGTATTTATGATAATAAATACTCATGAGTTTGAGGTACATCTCAATCTCTCCATCATTGATAATTAATACAAGCAATGACATTAGTTCAAATTAAAACTATCATTTTATAGACTAAAAAGTAACTTATTTCGATTGTAAAATAGATTTGGTAATGCAGAACCGTGTGCTCCTTAATTATAATTATTTTGTTTATATCTAGAAATTATATTTCGAAATGTGGCTTTGTGTATAATTTTGTGTTTATATGTCAGACCCTCATTATTGTTGTATTCATCACAGTAGAAATTATATTTGTAAGCGGTTGAGAATAATGTTGTACACAAATAAAGGAAAAAAAGGTTTTTCTGTAATTTCATGTAGTGTTGAATTCTATTTTGACGCGAAGTTAGTTGATTGCATATTCAACGTGTATTGAATTGTAAAGTACATTTATTTTTTTCAACTTTTAATGTTGATACTACACTATATAGAAAGATTTGCAAAGTTATTCTAGAGTTTTCTCCGCCTGAGGAAATTGTCATTTAAAACCTGTATTGACCTTAGCAATTTTGGATAGCATTAGGTTGGGGTTAAAAATTCCATTCCAAAAAATATATTTTTGAAGAAAATCATCAAATCCTTTATTTGTAACCCAGTATTGGCAAACTTCGTCATACATATTTCATTTGGTACAAAATAATGTTAAATTATTTGACCATTATAATTTAGGATTGCTATTCGGCTCGGCCTTTAAAAGGAGATTGGAATTGGACGATTTGGTTTTCAATGGAAACAAAATCAAAGGTTAAAAAGTCATGTTTGGAAATCAAAACTTCTGGTTGAAGATTTTTTTGCGAACAGGAATAATGGTGATGTTGCGAATAGGAATAATGGTGATTTATATCTGAGACAAATTCTCACATTCGCTCGCACTTCTTGGAACCCATGGCTTTAGGTAAAAACTGTTGTATTGCGCATAAAAAGTTGTATTGGTACATAAGCGTTTTTTGCAATTATACTGCAATTTGTAACGCAATAATATTATACGGGAGCACTGTGTTGTTGACTCGTGTAAGTAGGCATACATTCTTTGTCATTATATGCACGCTATAAATACGTGTGATGTGTACATAATTTAAGGTAACGTTATGCATTAGGTGTTGGAGAACTAGTTAAGATATTGTAAAGGCAGATTATTGCATTTTGGTACAGCAAAACTTGTTTTAATGTTTACCTACATTTAATTTAGCAGTTCAATTGTATTCGTATCACGTTTGAAAAATCGCGAATATGAAGTAATAAATAATTTTTGTCCTTTTCTAGGTTATATATTAACATTTTTAAATAGGGACTCAAGGAGATTTCGAAATTTTTTAATGGAAATTGAAATCCAAATACATCAAAAAAATAAGGAACCTGGTTTTTGAAAAATATTGTCATGTATTATCCTGGAAATTGGTGTCCGAAGCAGACAAGTTTGGCTGTAGGTTTGGTCTAACGTGTTTCTAAGGTTTATGATGTTGGGTTGAGATTATGGTTCTCACAAGTTTGCCATTTCCAATGTTTTTATAGTGGCAACTTCTTCAAGAGAAACAAGGTTGGCATTGCTTTTCCTATCCGTATGTGTCTGGTTGTATTTATTCCAAAGTAGATCTCGAAGTGAAATATGTATCAACATCCTAATTACAATGCAAGTTTAAAGAAATATCTTTTAAGTTTGTTATATTATTTCCCGTACGTATTTATTCCACATTCCGATATTTAATTTCTTTTAATTGTAATTCAAAATGTATTGGTTATTTGCATTATCATTCGGTGTACTCCTTTGTTCAGCAGGAATAACATCTGGTAATTTATAATTTGAAATAATATAAGTCAAGTACTGAGCTTTCTTATTAAGATTTGTTATTTTATTGCAGATAGTTATTGCAGGCAAACGTTTACTTTGCCAACAGAGTGCATCCCTTTGAGATCCTGTTCAATTCTTAGGAGACAATTTGAAGAAGGAAAAGGAAACACACAAATCATTAAGTATTTTCAAAAATTAACCTGTGGATTTGACGCTGAATTTCCTAGAGTAATTCTCTTTTATACCCTATGTTATGTAGTACAATAATTTATTATCATTTTTTCAAATATACTTTGACAATTAGTGTATTACTTTTCTTCAGATTTGCTGCCCTATCAAGGGACAACCTTCAGAAATTGCTTCGGAACCAGATGTCATGTTCCTTTCCTCCAGAAGTCAAAACAGAAATTTTTCAGAGCATGAAAATTTTAAATTTATTCCAAAATTAGAAAATTGTGGATCGGTCAATATTATTGATCGCATAGTGGGAGGGACAAATGCTCCGTTCGGGTCTTATCCATGGTTAGCAAGAATCGGTTACAAAGGTGTTTTCACAAAAATTAATTTAAAATTTAAATATTTAAGTTCTTAAAAAGATAATAATACATTTAAATACAGTAACTACAAAAATAAAGGACCATTACGTTTTATTTCATTTTTAGTTTCCTCAATAAAAGATATACAGTATGGCTGTGCCGCCACCATTATTTCCTCGCGCTACTTGATTTCTGCTGCTCATTGTTTACAAGGAATCGACCCGAATATTGTTCCGTAAGGTCATTTACATGAGAATGAGAATTACTTCCATGAATGTCCCCATAAATGTAAAATTGACAAGTAAAGAACTCCTTGCTTTCTTAAGGTATCAAATTAGACTGGCCGAGTACGACTCATCTAAAAACCCTGATTGCATATCGGATGATCACTGCATCTACACAAAAGATATTATTATTGAAAATGTGATTGCCCATCCAGATTATGTCCCTGGGATTAAATTTCACGATATAGCTCTTATAAGACTAAAGGAAGAAATTTCATTTGATTCATGTGAGGAGCTTTTTGTCGTATTTGATATTCCTGCACTTTTAATTTGCACTTTTTCACCAAGTCTCCTATTATTTAGTTAATCACATTGGAGCGATTTTAGCTATGTAATGCATAGCGTTATGGAAATTCATTTTATTCTAATGTTTCAGATATTCAACCTGTCTGCTTACCTTTCACAACGGAATTTAGCTTGGATTCGTTTCATGTGATTAACCCTTCAGAAGTCTACATTGCGGGTTGGGGAAAACTGAAGTGGAGTGAGTAATGAATGAAAATACGCGTTTAGTAAATTATTTACGAAAGCATGGATAAACATTTTCAAATGTCTTAATTTTCAATTTGAATAAATACGTCAATTTTTGGAAGTTCTGTTTGATTATCCCCTAAATTGAATTTATTGTTTTCAGATGGTGAAGGAGGGAGTTCTATTTTGCAGCACACTAAATTACCAGTAGTTCCAAATGACATATGTCAGGATTTATATTCAATGAAGACCAAACTTCGTATTATGGACACCCAGGTATAATGCGCAATTGCGTAAACTTAATACTGGAAACAGTAACATATTTCATGTTGCAAACAGTAATGTTTTATGTTCATAATTGTGTAGATGTGTACCGGTGGTGGTTCGATGCCGGATTCTTGCAGCGGTGATAGTGGTGGTCCTACTCTAATCAATTACCACAAGGGTGTTCTCTTTAGGACATTTCAAGTTGGAATAATATCTTTCGGAGCTAGTCGTTGTGGCAGTGAAGATTCTCCTCCCAGTGTATGTACTAGAATAATCCCTTACCTGGGGTGGATTTTAAATTCAATGGGGCCATGATTTTTATCCAACTTTATAATTTATTACTCTTTATTAAGAATCAATTTGTACGGTAGCCCGCCCTAAATATACATATCATTAAATTGTTGTAAATAGAAATAAGTTTAGTACATTTCTCGATGATAGTTAAGAAAACTTTTAGTTTGACCAAACCAAGTTAGATAACAAACTTGGAGGTTCAATTTGAGCATGACCATAAATATATTAAATATTATGTATTATCTTCTAGGATCCTTATTTACAATAGAGAATTTCAATAAGAATGCTCATTGATGTTGTAAAGTAATATTTACAAAGCATGTGAGGCATGGCCCAAAAAAGTTTTTACTCTTAAGTCGCAAAATTAAATATTTTTGGATTGAACATTTTTGATGTATCTATTTTCCAGGTCCTATAATATATTTGGTTTGGGAAATAGTATTCAAAGTATTCATTCTATCAAGATCAACTGTCTTGTCTTCAGGTTGTTCAGATTCCTCTGTAGAAATATTTGGCTTTGCGGGGTAATTGCGAATTTCATGGATGACATGAGTATAAGTGTGGATATGAGCATTACAGCATAGACAGTAAAACGGATTTTTCCTTTCAAATGGTAGTATTCTTAAAGAACATTGAAACGCTGAGCGTCCATATGGACACTTACAGCGGCTTTTCACGTACGTAACATCTTTACAGTTTATTTTCAAGAAACCGCTGTACATCATCTACAAAACCAATAGGAAATGGCAATTTACATTCTCTAAATATTTTTTGAAGATTAATTTATGAGATTAATGTAGGATATTACCTTCAAAGGTGGGCAAAGATTAGGACACTTGCATTTAAATAGGAGAAATGGAAATCCCTTCAAAGAATCGGCCCAGTTGTATGTGCAGGAAGATTTACCCCCACAAGAAGCGTCACACACGTTTACTCCACTGGGAATCTTGGATGAAAATCTGTCTCGGGGCAATTTGAATTTATTTAAAGGTGGAATTGTACTGATGCCCGATGCACACGGCAAGTCATCGTCAGGAATTATTTTTATGCCATTTACGGATAAAACTGTAAAGAAACTCTACACAAAAATACTTTATTTATTTCGGAAAATATTTATATCGGTTCAGTATAAGAGCTTAAATCAAAAATCAAAAAACTCACTCCTAAAAGTAATAATTGTAGTGTTGAAAGCGCTATTTTTACTTTCATTGCAATATTCAGGATGTGCACTGAATTATTTGTACAAATCTGTGAATTATGTTAACACTTTCAATTTCCAATAGCAGTCTTCTGGAGTTTTTTCTTTATACTGGGAATGAAGAATTGCTGAGGAGTACCTGAACGCAAAGAATATGTTTCTTATTCTACAAATGACACATTACATTTCACATTCAGTTTCACAAGTCCTATTTTTATTTTAGCACCAAACACCATACCGTAGTTTCTGAAATTGTACCTTAGGGGTGCCAATTATTTCGTTAATAATTTTTGTGAGTTCTCAGAAATAAAAGGTCAAAAGACATTAAAAATATTTCCATTAAATTTTATGCAAGGTAGTTCTACTTTAATTGTAATAAATGTGGATCTTATTAGTTTGCATAGGAAATTAAATAGTAATATGAAGCTGGCATAAAAGCAACCATTGGACTCAGTTTCAGTAAATACGGTGCATTTTACTATCCTCCGAGGTAAACCTTGTGTATGTATTTAGAAAAGTTCTCTAAATAATTACGTTTTATCTACAAGAAGTTATTATTTTCTGCTGTTATGCTCAGTAATGTTAAATACATAATTTATAGAAATTACCTTAGTGCACCCTTTGTGTCGAAGACGATCTCACTGCCCTACCGTCATTTAATACTCAAAATAATTACTTGGTTGATACTATGCCACAGATTTTCAATATTTTCGTCTGAATATTTTTAATAGAAAATTCTGTAAGTAGTAAAATGTGAATGAGTATCAGAGTGACACGACATAAAAAGGGTAAACCGTCAATTGACAGATTAAGAAGAAGGTACCATTTACATGGTAGTGAATCTTAGTAATAATGATATATATTTATTTTACTTCTTGCAACTATCGTCTCTAATTAGATTAAACACTTGGCTTCTTTAAACGAAATAACACCTTCTGTAGCAGTAATTCGAGCAATTCTAATATCTGGTCGAAAATTGAGTCAAGAAGTGCAGACTCGTTGAATGTACTAGGCATTTACAAAAATACATTCTTTAATGAATACCTCTGTATGCAATTTACATTTGCATAGAAAACGTAGATTTAAGTATGTAACACAACATAATGATTGTACTTAAATATACTTTGACAATTGCAATAAGCACATGAAACTGAAACGGTTGCTCTTTCTTGGTGGGACCATTCTAATATAATGCAAGTAATGTAATAATTTTAGATGTTCTGCGCTATACTTAACTTCCCAGTTTGCACTATCCTCCTATTATGGCCACTGACCGCATGCTCATAATACACAACACATTAGGCCGTTAGGAAAACTATACTAAGCTATAGATATAAAGATGAAAACTACCTACAGATTCTAACAATTGTATCATTGGTTTATGCACAGCCTAATTTCCATGGTGTGGTGAAGTAAGATTACAGAAGTCTTAGAATTACAGGGTGGGAGTGCAGAGTACCGCTTTAAGAAATAGTTGCCTCATAATTGGGTGGCAGAGTGCCAATTGATTATGTGATGTGTCCTGCAAGTGTCTGCCTAATAAGGTGGTAGGCACTAATAGTAAAACATAATGATAATTCTTTATAACAAACATTTAAATTTGGCAAATGCAATGGCAACTTTCTCTTTGTTTTGGTTTCTAGACAATGACAAAGCATTGCAAATCCTGAATTAAACGGAAATCCTATTGGTGTATTCGCTGACAAACTTGCAATGAAAGAATAGGGGCATTTGTGCACACTCGCTAAACATGAATAATAGAATATCGCCATAGCCATAAAGGCAAAACGAATAAGCGAAATGGGATGCCGGTATCGGAAGTTTTATGCCTTTTGTTTTGGGTGTCTTTTGAGGGAAACCTAATTAGTAGTAATTACACAACAAACTGTACTTTATTTTGAGGCAGGTTAATACTATAATTAAGTTAATGCAAGGAAGCATTCAATAACTTTTGGATAGCGCTACCCTATATGTAAAGCTATTGTATAGGTACATCAATTAATCAAATATTTTTCCATGCGTAGTATACTTTTTTTAACCCATGCGATATAAATAACTGAGAAATGCATTTAGCTATACTAACGTGATTATTGAATTTTTATTTCCATTTCGATTTCTACCGGCTATGTACAATAAAATTATGCTCTAAATTGTGTGCAGATTAACAATATAAAGGAACTGAAAATAATAGCCTTATTGGTACTCTAATAGGATACATAATCATTCATGATTATGGGTGTAAACTAACATATGTATGTAAATTGTGGCAAAATCAAGGAACCTGTATTCACAAGTCTGGATAGGTAACATTTTCATGTATGAATGCTTTAACTGCTTAAATCATTTTGCTGGACAGAGGATCATCTAGATGTACTCTAGATTGCTTGTAATCTCATCTCTTTCAAATGATAATAGTGAACCATGTATTTTTCGCTCTGTGGTAAGGAGTGTAGCGGGTATACACTTATTACATAGTTTAAGAATTAATAGGAAAGTATTTCTAAACCAAAACTTGTACTATGTAAAAAAGACAGTCATTTGTAGATAATTTATAAAATGGTAAATTATACGAATTCTACAAGATGGTAAGAAATATTGTGCTATCAGTGCTGATTTTGAAGAACAGTGAATCCATCTTGAATACCGCTGGGTGCAACCATCACAACAATGAGATATATCACATTAAAAATGGCGAAGCCGATTGGCAAGTGCCATTTGGACTTTTTGCATTGCCTGCAATTGAAACTTCATTAATTAAAAAGTTCTTTTCCTAGCTTTTAAAGATACTTAAAGTACTTCGGTATTATATACTTACACAAGGACAAACTTTTGGAATTTAGTGGACGCATAAGGAGGTCCACTGAAGCTTTTGTCCTCCTCATTTTTCTCAATATCCTCTCGCGTTCCATTTGTTTTCATTTCTTTCATTTCCGAATTACTCTAAACAAAACAAAAAGCAAAAAATTGACAAATATACTTTAGTAATGCTTTTTATTACGATTGAAGTGTATTGATAATTTGCAGTAATAAACGTACTTCACTATTAGTTGTGTAACCTTGTCTCGGATTAAGGAAGCTGTACAGCAGAAAATTCACTGAAATTGTAAAGTAGAACTCAGTAACTTTTCCAAATAGTGGACTATTGAATTACACATCACTTACCGAATACGACATTAAGTATTAAATTTGCACAGAGAAAATAGTAGTGCTCTATGGCGGTTTGAAAAGAAACGTTTGGCAACTTCTTATATGTCATTCCCATAAGGAATATCATGGCCAAGAACTGCAATTTAGTAAATAACATTTAAAATTACTATTAAATTTATTAAAATATGTAATACTAATAGGAATTTCTTAGTACACAAAGAATGCTCAGTTGTATTCGACTTTGTCGGGAACCCGACCATAATGTGTAAAATGAAATTATTGTGATGGCCATTGCAGGAAAATATAAGTCAGGCAAATTTCTGTGGCTTTTTCTGATCATATAAATTTGCAGAGAGATTTTTGAGTAGTTTCCTATTTTCATCACAAATAAATCCAAATTAGCATGTTAAATTAAGCCGCTTAGAAGTTCTGATTTCTAAAGAATGAATTTTAAATACCTGTAATTTCTAAAGACTCCTTTGCATTGTAAGCTCCTATAAGAAAGTTGGGAGGAGATGCTTCATCGCCGACTCCAATAGAGTTAATCCCTGTTTTCCAGGAATACGTTAAATCTACATCTGTGTGTCCATCTTGAAAAAATATGAAGAACAACATATTCAATAATGTCCCTTAATGTTAATGCTACTGTTTAAATAAAGTGAATATACAGTCATTGATAAATCAACAGAACTTTGCAAAGAATAGGATAGAATATATCCACCCACGCAAAGCATAATTTTTTTGTTATTTTCAATATTTGAAAAAAAATTCTCCTGTTATTACACTCTATTAAACCTTTTAACATTGTAGATTTGTATTTTAATTTACATAAAAGCTTTTACTAACAGCTTTCAATATCAAGACTGCATGTGTGTCGATCGTGAGGGAAGTAGCCAAATGTCATTTTACAGGTTGCAGTAACAGTCACCCTTAACAAAGGAAACAAACATGTAAATTAGCACTCAGAGAATTAAATCAGATATCAAAATGTTTTTAAGGCAGATTACTTTGCTGATCTGACGATGTCCCCGTTTTCCGAAACTTTTAAAAACGTTTCGCATTCTTTATAGCTTTTCCCGTTGACTATAAATGTGTCAGGTCTCCAAACCTTTTTCTCCTCTTCTTTATCCAACTGAAAAGAAATGGAAAATTACTTTTCTAAATGTACCCCTTTACCGTCTTATGGCCAGTTCAGTTAGTTAACGCACAGATACTGTACTAAATCCATGTTCGGTGGGAGAATGTTTGAGACGGGAATCGGTCCAGTATTGCCGCAGAAAAAGTGTTACTGTAAACTCCTTTTAAAAAAGCCGTTAATATTGTAATATTTTTTGAGCGATTTTACAAGTATTGAATTTCTTAATGTGGCAAGAAATTTATTAATTACTGAAAGCTTACATGTTTCGTCTGATCCAGATCTTCAACACTTAAGATATAGGCAGAAATGTTGACATGCAATGGAGATTCTGCAATAAATCCCAAATGTTTTATTACTAGCTTATATCTTGAAGGCACTTTTTAAATAAGTTATTAAGTTATTACATTTGAAACAGTATCTTAAATATTTTACCTAAAGCATTAGGCCGTATTCTTTTGTCATATGACTCAAACAAGTCGTCAAACGCGTCTCCATTTGGACTTGCGCTTCTTAAAGAGCAGTAGAAACAAAGACTGTATTTTTCTGTTTTAGATACTCATGCAAAAGAATAAACGTAATACGAATAAAATAGACTCACCGAACTTCACTGAAGTTAACAATGCTAATAAAACAACCTATTAAAAATAGTATTGTTCGTTTATTTGTCATATTTGTACTTCTAAATTCTGTTAGTATCTGGATAACTTCTTTAACTTTAATCTGTAAATTGTATGGAAAGTATGGTTTTATAGATACCAAGTAGATACTATCACATAATATATTTCTTATCGTAAGTATACCTTTTATTTTAATTCTTCAAAATGATTTATTAAATGCCTCCAATGAATTCTAAGAGTTAAAATTTCAGTATTTGTAAGCTTTATAAAATTCATAGATCAATTAAATATTTTGGTTTTTGGATCTACTTCAGATTGCTAAAATTAAATTGTAAACTAAATATCTGAATTATGTTTTACTTGAAAATTTTCTCTTAAAGCAATGACTTTTCAAACATTTTACAGTGTACTGAACAGTAAGATGAATTAGAGAGGTTTATTGTAAATCTTAAATTGTTTACTGAGTTTTACTATTAGGGAAGTAGAAGTGATAAAAAGAATTAGAATATTTCTGTCATTTATTTAAGCATAATAAAAGGAGTAGGTATCTGAATTAGGCATAGCTTCTCGAGATGATGCATAGAGATTAGAATTGTTATCTACTATAAACTATAACCTGTGTATGCAAATGCAGTAATTGGGCTAAGTTTGTGATATGTGGAAGAGATAGGAAATGTTTTGTCAATGGATAGTCTCATGACGTACGGTTACGTAACACACTAATTAAAGATTCGACATGCTGTAAGTACACTTACTAAAAACTTTTTTCACCGTCCGATTGCGTGTACTTAATTAATAGTCACTTAAAAATGCCTTTTATTATCTAAAACTCAGTTTCAGGATTACAATGACAACTTTCCTGAAGAAGTTGAATTTTCCTTTTGTAATCTAAAGCAGGTTTTATCGAACTAGAGACTGGACTTCTGCCGACTGGATTAACTGAATACAGCTTCTGAAAAAAACAAAGACTGAGAAACTATAACTGACTATTCCCATATGCAACCTCAGCCTATCTACAGAATCCATGCACTCGGAAAGTAATAAATAAAATTCAATCTGAAGTTGGAAGCGTACATCTCATTTATTTGTATTATTAACGTCCTCTACATATACTCCTTTCCACTTTAGTACCACAACATACATACAGACATCACATTTCACATACGTAATCCTCTCCTCTACAAAAAACGAATGCATTTTGTCTGAAAATACGTGTGTAAGCTATCTGCAAATGCCGTGAAGTATAAGTGCACTGTATATCCGTATAGTTACTCGTGTAGGTGATATTCATTTAGTAAGTCGGCAATTCAGTACAGTAGATTTCCAGAAAGTTTAAACAGACATACGATTGTCTGTCCAGCAATGTTGTTTTTTTAGTGGAGACTACATTAATGTATGTACAAGTAGTTAGTTCCCTTATACTGCGAGTAATTGCGTAGTAACATACTTCAGCATGCTTATGGTATTCATAATGTGCTTAACATTATAATGAATCTCATTACATAATGCTCCTTTTTTGTTGGTCCTCTTAAATCTCATAGCGAGGGATATCTAGATGCCAGAAGTAAACAAAATGCACGCACAGAATAGTAATTCTAATTCTAATAAGTATGAATTAACTTCAATGGTCCCAACTCCGTAACTCCCAACAATATTGTAATATTCGTCAAAGGATTTCACTGAGTGGACAATATCCAGAGCACACATAGACTAGTGGACAACCTTTGCTCCCAAAATCTAAATTACTGACCATGACGGCAACAATAAACACAGCGACATATGCCGTTGTTTTTCGTAGTGCTGTAGGAAATAGTTTTGCATGTACATATATTAATTAAGTAAATGCGAAATGCCTGTACAGTTGGCTGCACATGTCCGGATATTACCTATGAATGATGGAAATTAGGCACTGCAGTAAAACCTCTACTGGAAAACATTTGGTTCGTCGACAGAGAACCATGAGACTAAAACTAAAACAGTAGTGGCTTATTGAGAGGTAATTAATCCTGTATGTTTTATTTTCATGATTATTGGGATTGGGAAACGTCCCTTGGTTCACAATTTCCTTATCAAATAGTCAGTCGTTTTTAACTCACAATCAGATATTCAATGTTTTGTAAATAATTTTGTTATACGTTATAGCAGAGGTGTCCCCCTAGGTTTTATATACTGTAGCAACACATTATTACTATATTACACCTATAAAGCTGGAGTATTATATTAGGAAAATAAATAATGAGAAGCAATGTTGGACCAAGGACACTGTCAGGGAATTATATGTTTCCCATAAAATCCTAGAAATCTCAATTTAATTAAATAGCCAAATATAGTGATTACGTTTAACTTTGTTTGGAATTTAGCTTGAGTTAACACTTTTCTCATTTGTTGCTCTATAATAGCTCAAGTTTTTACGCATGGCTTGAGCAAAACTTATTCTAGAAGCTGGCATGGATGAAGAGTGACAGAGGATGTTACGCTTTTTGTTGTCGTTAAATTGCAATTCTCAGTGTTTCCCTATCAGTGTTAAATCACCTCTTTCTGTTTGCATCTATTTAGCATACTTAGCATACAATTTCTTGGGAATTTGATTTATAAGCCTACAATCCGAGAAAAGTTGGGAAACGTGAAAAGTTGACTAAAGTTTGCATCTTCAGAAAATTAGGTTATAAAGGAATTGATAATTTAATAATCATTTTTGAAATGCTGTGCTGCATGGAAAAAGGGATATTTCGAAACCTTACTGACCTTAGTCGAAAGACGACCTTACAGGGTTGGTCAGTTGCATTTGGATAGCTATCATACTACCAGTGAGTACCTTCAGATTAACACCGATTATGTTAGCTTTTCTCTTAGTTTTGGAATAAACTTTCAAGTTGACTTAGATAGAATTCATACTGAATCAAAATTTATGTGAATGTTTTACAAAATAAAGTTAGGTATGCTTCCTATTGCTTTGGGACTCTTTCAGAATATCTTTAGAAAGTATCAAATATTTACATATTTTTTATTTTAAAGGGATTTACAAAAATAATTACGAATAACAATAGCACTTGCAATTAACCTGGGCAGTCTAATGAATAAGATTATAAATGAAAACATATGTAACAAAGAAAAATAGTAAAAATGTGGTCTAATTGCGACATGATATATTGTTGTTTTCGTAATTGTTGTACTAAAGGTTATTCAGTTTTTCTCCATCTTATGCATGCTATTTAAAATTAATACTCTCCTTGGGCAAATCTAATACCGCAGTAGATACCAGTTCAACGTATTGACGTCAACAAGTCTAGAAATATCTCACACGGACTGCAAAACAATATTTCTAGTAGCATCTAGAGTTTTTGACAAGCAGTAGTAAATCATTTCACTGACGATGATAATAACAAAAATAAGTGAAAAAATGACGATCAATCAATCTGCCAAAAGGTTTTGCCTTACTGTAGCTATGAAAATATACATGACCACTGCGATGACAATAATAATAATTTATTTATTACCGCACTACTTGTCTATTCTGTAAAGGTATAAACCTGAGTCGAGTCTATACCTAAGTATAAACTGGTAACGGCACTAAAAACTTGTTATTCTGTGAAGTAAAACTAAACTGCATGCTAGCACGATTAAATTAATCTAAATTATTTTGGAAAATGAAAAACCAGATTTTTAAACACTTTAATTATTTATAATTTCCTCTAAATACTCGTTTAAATAATATTAATAGCTATAATCATGAGTCATTGAGGAATACTTAACTGGTTTTAACATTTTATGTTATTACAGCTCCTGGGGTCTTATTACATTTTTATTGACACGCATTTAATGTTGTTTATGTAGAGGAAATCGAAGAGCAACTCAGAATTTATTCTGTATTTCAAAAGTGGTTTGAATACAAGTAAAAACAGCCATTTATTTAAGATTAAGTAGTTTCCAGCAGTACTATACTTAATGCTGTGCAATTTACTAATCATAATAAATGTGTGTAGACACATTGAGCTCATTAGCAAGGGGATTTTATTTGTGTATCTTCGTGAATATAGGGTTGTGCTTGGTACATTGGGTATTTTTATGCAGATTGCTGACGTGAATAGCTATTGTAGCTACCTATGTGTGTACCTAAGTAGAAATTTTATTTTTAATTCATAAAGAAAAACAAATGAGAGATAAGAATCTATAGCTTAAGAGAATAAAGAGAAGTAGAAAGAAGTTGTCTTTCAGTCCAGTAGCGCCACACTAATCGCGAAAGTGAATATTTCATACTAGTTTTTTGTCATTAAAGTTACTTTGCTAATAACTAGTCCAGCAACCTCATTCTCATTTAATATCATAAGACTGCACAACTTCTACTGTTGTACTACATAACAAAGGATTTTGCGTATCATCCTAATTTCTCAAGTTTTGAGTACCTATATACTTATAATTACTATACACAAGAATTTCGATTTGCGATTTTGTCAGTTTATTTGAACAATATAAAACTATTCAATTTGAGATTTCCTTTTTTGCCTTTCCCATGTGCTGTGTTTGAAGAAGTAGTGGAAATTTGCATAAGAGTGAGTAGCAATAATAAAGTTTCAATTGGCAATTCTACTTAATCCGAGATGATGAGTGTGTTATTATTCTCTTCACATTTTAATTTTTTCCTATTAATTCTCAGTATTGCAAATATTTTAACCTTGAGTTATTCTCGTAAGTATTTTGTTGCAATTTTTATTGCTTATTCATAAATATAATACTATTAATTTGCATTATACAACGAGTACACACAAAACAAAAGTGTGTGTACAATGCACTTGCAATCAGTAAGAAGTAATTTTTTAAAATCTTCAGGTAATTGTAGGTCGTTTGGAGATCAGTTAGGCACTTGCGTTAGCATCAGGAGATGTCCAGTTGCACTAAGTCTCATAGAAGCGAAAGATGGCTATGTCACAGGAGAAAATGTCAGACGATTACAAAAAATCACATGTGGTTTTCAAGGAGATGATCCAAAGGCTAGTTCATTTACCATTTATAAATCTGTGTGCTACGTAATTTAAGACGGCCACAGAGCGTATTGGTTTTTCTGATAATTTATCTTTACAAGGATATTGTCTATGAAGTCGTTTCTTGTGATGTATGTCTTTTTACGAGAAAAAGTACTATTTTTTGATGACGCGTTTTTCAGGTTTGCTGTCCACAGAGCCGTCAAAATAAATCTGAGGCTATTACAGAGGATTCCTTAAAATACCACACTAATTTTGATTTAATGCCCAATCTTTCTCAGTGTGGTGAGCAAAAAGTTAAAATTTCAGATCGTATAATCGGTGGAAAAGTGCCTCCCGTGGGATTCTTTCCATGGCTTGCCCGAATCGGTTACAGTAAGAAAATAACAAATTTTAAATACATTAAGTAAATGTGATGACACAAATTGCTTCTACTTATAATGCACTAAAATTAACACTAAACTGCTTAACTTATAGGAACCTCAAAAGGGAAAGAGTTCTTTTGTGGAGGATCTGTTATAAATAAGAGATATATTTTGACTGCTGCGCATTGTACTGTGGGCGACAGTGATATTTTTAAACCGTAAGGATATCAATTACTTAATTGAATTTTAGTAGCATTTTAGTAGCATAGTAATATGCATTGCACAAAATACCGATGCCGTTCATTTCTATTAGAGTTGTCGTTCGACTTGGAGAACACAAAGTATCTGAAGATCCGGATTGCTCAGAATCTTCTGGATGCTCTTACGCCCAAGACTTCAGAATTATAAAAATTATTCCTCATCAAAATTACAATCCTGCAACTGTAGAAAAGCAAAATGACATTTCGTTATTGAAGCTGGATCGAGATATCAACTTTTCAAGTACCTAACACCTTTTTGCACAAACAGAAAGTTACAATTCATTATTTTCATAAAAAATTGAAAAGAGAAATTTTGCTTTGGAATTAAATTAGATATTTCACCTCAGTGTTAATATCTCTCTTAAATAACATTTTATTTATATAAATATTTTTTATAATTTTCAGCATTTGTCCAGCCCATTTGTCTTCCTTTTGTTAAAGAATATGTATTAAGAAATTTTCCTGATCTGGAAAACCCGGAAAACTCAGGAATAGTGTCTGGATGGGGAAGAACAAGATTTGGTATTTGCTACTCAAACGTTTCACATAATTGCAATTAATAACATACAGGATAGGATTTTTTAAATACAGGATGAGGTTGTTTCAACAGATAAAGCTGAAGAAAGTGACTTACTGCAATTTGTAGAAGTTCCTCTGATGTCCAACAAACGATGTAGGGAAATTTACAATGGCCGAACTAAAATAATGGATACACAAGTAAAGATGAATCTGCTTTTCAGACTCCCTAAAAATCAAGAAAAATATCTAACAATTTAGCCGTAAATTAATTGTTCCTAGATTTGTGCTGGAGGAATTGCGAACCAAGATTCCTGCGATGGTGACAGCGGAGGGCCCTTGATTTCTGGTCTGATGGACGGTAAGTATCAGTATCAGACACAAAGGTTTTTTCAAATCGCACTTGTGTCCTACGGTCCTACCAAGTGTGGCTCAAGAGGTCTTCCAGGAATTTATACCAAAGTCCCCGAATACTTAAAATGGATTTTGGATAATATCGACTAATAAACCGGTCAAGTGATGTCGCACACTGGACGAAGAGCAAGAAATGACAGCTTATTGATGCTTAGTAATAAAAATGTATTTTAAAACTATTTTATTTTTATTCTGAGGTCAAAAGTCAGAAAGTGCTCGTCTCCAAAATTACCAACAAATTTCAATATTCGATTTATTAAAATGTAGTCTGAACGAATTATAGAAATACTTATAGAAATAGATATCACAGAGAATGAACTTCGTATATAGTATATAAAATTAAAATAATCAGTCGATAAGCCAAATTCTTTGCCAAATCAAATGGTAAGCTGTAAGATCGAATTTGAATCACCTTTTCTAATTATAAAGTAAGTACAAGTATAAATTATTTACATCTAAGGTACATAATACATTATCTACCATTGAAGATCATGTTGAATCTTTTTTATTCGAATTTAAGTCCTATTATTTACACTAATATTTATTTCTACATTTTCACAGATATTTACAATCCTTATAAAACCAATAAAATGAAATAAAAATTTGTAAAAAAATATATAACGTATAAAACTTATAAAATATGTACGTACAACGTATAAGAACGATGAACATAGTTTCCTTTCTGGCTTTGTATTCTGCATTCCTTGCAGGACACTCATCCGCCTCCTCTAGACCTTTAGGCTTAACTAAAGGTCGTTCCTCCTTTTCTCCCAACTCCAACCACTTTACTCTTCATTATTAGAAGTTATTTCTATCCTATCTTTTCTATGTATTAATAATAGCGATCTAGAATTGTGTTGTGCAGTAGCGAATAGCAGTCTCCAGATCAGACGCACAACTCACCAGACCAAATTGTACATATAGTATTTAGACAGCAAGGTGAACACAATAGTTGAATAAAGCCCATCCTCGGGATAAGACCTAACCTGCTGACTCTCCGGTTTATTGTGCTGGCATCCGGGCAAGTCATTATTCAAGCATACACGTATCATACGTTGAGGTCAGAGGTAAAGCATAACCGCATCCGTATCACCGAATCATATAATCGGGCAACCTGGACACAGGAACGGAGCACACCGGCTTTAGGTAATAAAGAACATATATTCATACAATATATGTACCTATTGTCTAGTTAACAACACTCCAGGTCAAAGTAAGTAGTGGCCAAGGAGTATAAGTAGTTACAGTGGCGATCGTAGACAGCGAGTCACAGCAATCTTTTTTGGATTCGAAATACATAATTTATAATAATTTTCTCTTCGGGGAGTATTTCTATATAATACAATTTAAAATAACGTATTTTAAAATATCTGTAATTGAAATCTATTTTCAGGAAAATATATTTTCTTTCACAACTAAAGTGAAATAAAATTATGAGTAATTATATATTAAAATATACACATTTCTTATACATGTATTAATTGTACTTTACCGGCTTTAGTTACAGCAGCTGTTTCAATTCTGGAGAAATACCTAGAGAAACTTCAATTCCTGCTACTAAGCTGACAGAAACAAGATTCTCTGGAAGAAATCAGTTCCGGATTTATTACCAAGATTTCAAATCTATTCCGGGGTATGACACTAATTATCAAAAATATTACAAGCATTTTGAAAATTTAATCAAATGTAATATTTCATAGTTAACTACCCGCATAGCATTATAACTTAAAAGGTCGTTACTCTTAGTAGATAATAGGAGGTAAATGAACCTAAATATTTTACATTACCAGAGAAACTTTTCCAAGATTCTCTGACGAACTGATATAATCAGATTCTCAGTAAAATTAATTTGAATACTAAGATAGTGTATCTTCTTGGTACATTTAAATACACTAATTGTTTATGATAATTGGTATTTTCTTTGCAATGCAACATGCAACGTATTACAGTTGAACAGATGTTACATCCAAGCTTTATTTTTACTGGATACGTAACAATAATACCCTCAGTATTACCTATGACCTATGCTGATTTTGTATTTTCTACTACAACAGAGAGATTATTCAACAATCGTAGATTTTTACTACAGATTGATATTGAATTTTTTGCTCGTTGCTTAAATTATTGTGTTCAAGCTAATTTTCAGATATTTAGCGTACCATTAGGGAACTCTACTGTTCCAACAGAAACACGTAGAGGTTGAACATTAATACTTGAGGAATTATTTAAAAATCCTCGAAAGACTGATAAAGCAAATTACTTGTGGAATATACAATTTGTAGATTCCCGAAAGTTAATCAGTATCCATTTAAATAATTACTAGTTCGTATGCCTCCTAAAAAGAAGAAAGGAGACAAATTAGAATTACCTGGTCCCAGTATACCTAAAAAAGTTGTTCAAGCTTTAGAAAGGAAGCAGAGACACGAACGCAGAGAACAATTATCTGGACAAAGCGATAGCAACCCCGAAACTGAGGTCAACGCTTCTTCTAATGTGAATGTCCCAGACAATTTGCAAGTTGATTTACATGCAGAAAGCTTAGAAGATATTCCTCAACCTTTGTTTCAAAGTTCAAGTAAAGACAGTGACTCTGAACTTGCTAATACTCAACTGTCGATAGGATCTGATTTACCTAGACACTTACGCGACATTGGAGGTCTGGTAGAAGATTCTACAGAGGACAACGACTCCGTATTTCTTGACTTAGAACCAGAGGAACCAATTATCTGCGATCTTCTTGGTGACTGCATCAGAATGGCTCAACCACCATTAAGAGCTTTACCCAGAGAGTTACCCGAACAAATGGGAAACCTCTCGGCTGAGCAAAGGGCAGCAATTAATGCATTTTTAACTGAACAAGTTAATGCCGCTCAAACTAATGTTACAATTGCTAACATTAATCAAAATATTCCTATACCTAAGTACAAAGCTGAAGAACAAACAGCTGAAACATATTTCAGAAATGTTGTTCGATATTTTCAAAGTATGAATTACAGAGAGGCTATCTATATTCATATGTTACCCACTATATTGTCACAAGAACAAAAGTATTGGTTTGACAATATTAATAACGATGAGTTAACTTGGGATATTTTTAAACAAAAATTTAAAGACAAATATGATGACTGGACAGTTACAGAACAAAGAGCTCGTATATTACGAGAACGGCAACAAAGAGACGACGAACCTGTAGAAAAATTCATCTACGAAATGATTCGTCTAGCAGGACAAGTCAATCCTGCAGAGCCAGAATTTACTTCTGTACTCCGTGCGAAGAATGCTTTAGTACCCGATCTGAGAATTGCAATTGGCACTATTGTCAATTTAACTGCTGAACAGTTAATCTCACGGGCTAGCTCTGTTCTCAGGGATTTACGAGACAGAGACACTACAAATGGTATTCGCAGTAAACTTCCACCGCTTAACCAAACTGATAAAAAGAATAAAGAGCAGAATAAAGACCAATCTTTTAAACAAGCTCAACAAAATAATCAACAATTTCGTGGACAATCCCGTGGCAATCGATTTCCTTTTCGCGGAAACGGAAATCCAAGGAATTTTAATCCTCCACTAAATAACAATAATCCTGGACCAAGCCAAGCAGCTGTGAGAGGAAATGGCAATAACGGAAACGTGATGACAAGAGGTCAGCCCACCCGAGGTAGTTCTTTTGCAACTACACCTCGTGGTAATTTTCGGGGCAGAAATACGATGCCTGGACCTTCAGGCTATACTCAGACTGAAAGATCGAAACTTCAATGTGGAATTTGCAAAAAATATGGTCACCAAAGTAAAGACTGCAGGTCTCCTATTGCAATGTCCCTGCAAGAGGAGCAAGAGCAATCCGCATCAATATGATTTTTCACAGAGGGTTCATAATCCTCCTCCTGGTTTCGAGGAAGTTGGAAAAGTCAACGCTATAGAATACGCTGATTTAAACTTCGTGGGGAGGGAAGGAAATCAACCCGGTCCTTCTTACTCCCAGTCTTAGACGGAAATTCAAACCTTCCATTAGTAACAATTATTTCCAAATGTAAGAAATTTACTGCTCTGATTGATTCTGGTTGTAATACATCAGTCATTGAGAAATCATGGGCAAAATTATTAGGCACCATTAAAAGAGATAAAATGGGAAGTCTTACAGTTGCTAATGGAGGACAAATGCAATCAATCGGAACGGTTGATTTAGATTTTCAAATGGGTTCTAAGAGAGTTCAACACACTTTCAAAGTGGTAAATAAGTTAACACTTCCATGTTTCATAGGAGGTGATATAATTAAAAAGTTAAAAATTATTCCTGACCAAGATGGAAATGTGTTTTGGTTCAAGGATTCTCCTGATGTAACATATCCGCTTAGTCCGGACAAATGTGTTACGTTTTCAATAACGGAGAGACCTTTAACCGAATTCGGAGAGAATTCAATAGAGTCAGATTTAGATAAGTTATTTAAAAGATTTCCAACAGTAGTAAGGCCAAACGGAGAATTTGGTATTACAAGTTGGGCTTACCATAAAATTGAGTGTACGGATAAGGTTGTTTATCAGAAACCTTGGCCAGTTACACCAACTCATGCGGCAGGAATTGAAAAACAAATTGATCAATTATTGCGTATGAAATGTATTCAACCTAGTAGGTCACCTTATGCGACCAATATCGTCCTTAGGAAAAAGAAAGACGGAAATAAGTGGCGAATGACTATTAATTATAAAGGTTTGAATGCGCAAACTACTAAAAATGCGAGTGCAATGCATAACGCTAACCACATTTTAAGATTACTGCCAACTGGAGGTTGGTACAGTACTATAGATTTAAGATCTGGTTTTTGGCAAATCAGATTACACAAGGACAGCATTCAGCGAACAGCGTTTCACGCTGGCGGTCAACTTTACGAATGGCTAGTGATGCCTTTCGGTTTGAAAAATGCTCCTGCAACATTTGTCACTTTAATGAACAGAGTTTTGGGTGATTCTTTAAATAAAATAGCATTTGTTTTTGTGGACGACATAATTGTGTACTCAAAAACATTAGAAGAGCATATGGCTCATTTAGAAATAATCTTCGATAAGTTAAAACAAGCAGGTTTAACCATTAATAAAGAAAAGTCGCAGTTCTGCAAACGGGAACTGACATTTCTTGGACATATAGTGTCCCAAGAAGGTCTTAAGAAAGAACCAGAGAAAGTGAGAGCCATTGTAGATTTCCCACGTCCATGTAATAAAAAAGATATTCTACGTTTTCATGGATTGTGTGTGTGGTACTCTTCATTTATTGCAAAATTCTCTGATAAGTTCGAACCTATGTATAAGCTACTGAAAAAGAATACTCCTTTTGTCTGGACGCAGCAACAGGAGGATTCCTTTAATATTATTAAAAAAGCAATGTGCGATGATGTCATGTTGCATGGATTGGATTACAATTTGCCAATATTTGTTAGAACCGATGCTTCAGACATAGGAATAGCTGGAGTCTTGGTTCAATTTGTTAATAATCAAGAAAGAGTTATATATTACGCTAGTAAGGTATTGTCCACTTCAGAAAAGAATCTGAGTGCATGCGACAGGGAACTGTTGGCAATCATTTGGGCAATAAATAAGTTTAGAGGATATTTATGGGGTGAAAAATTTACTGTGCTAACTGATAGTAAAGCCCTAACATATCTTAATAATAATAAAAGTAATAGTAAGAAATTATCACGCTGGGCTCAAGAAATTGATGAATGGGGTTGTGATTTAGTTCACGTTAAGGGTAAACAAAATGTTGTAGCCGACGCACTTTCCAGAGCGCCCGTATCACCTTGTGAAGATGAGCCTGATCATCTTGTCGGAGCAAGAGATATTATGTACACACCAGTATGCTACTTAACATATGTACCTACTTTATATGATAGACTCCTTCTAGCTCAGAAAAATGACTCTGAAGTCATTAACATCGTTAATATTATTAGTTCTGCTAATACAGCAGTATTTTCTAAGAAGTTAAAGAATAATTATTTAGTTAAGAACGGTTTATTGTACCGTATTATTAAACCCTTTATGGGGAAAGATAGAATCAAGCATTCTAATAATAAAAAAGAAATAAAAAATATTTCTATATTAAATCCTACTACCCGAGGTATTGAATCTATAATGATCAACCCGGATGAGGATATGCCGGCAGGGACACAGCCACACGATAAAGTTGGACTGCAGCCAATGTGTAGGAATTTAGTTGTACCCTATGTACCAAAAGGAGATATAAGGAACGAACTATTAGTTCTGTTTCATGACGCACCTGAAAGTGGTCATTTCTCGGTACAAAAAACCAAATTAAGGCTGAAAGCCAGATTTTTTTGGAATGAAATGAATAAAGACATCACAGATTATGTAAAATCATGTGACATTTGTCAAAAATTCAAATACGAAAATTTAAAACCTGCAGGTTTACTTGGAACTGTTGAACCAGCCAAGTCAGTATTTGATAAAATATTTATAGATTTTATTGGTCCACTTCCAACAAGTTGTGGAGGTAGGAAAAATAAATTTCTATTAGTTGTTATAGATGAATTAAGTCGTTGGGTTGAGCTTAAGCCAATGCCAACGCAAACTGCAAAAAGAGTTAAAGAATACTTGGAGGACGAAATCTTTTGCAGATTCGGATCTCCGAATGTATTAATTACAGACAATGGTTCTCATTTTGTTAATAACACCATTGAAAAATTATGTAAAGAATGGGGGGTACAGCATAAATGTACTAGCGCTTACCACCCTCAGCCAAATCTCGCTGAAAGAACGAACAAGGATTTGAAAAGAGTTATTTCTTGTTACGTCAGTCAGAGACATGGTAATTGGGATGAACACATCCAAAAATTTGCTCTTGCATTGAGAACTATGGTACACAGTACAACCAAAGTTACTCCTTCTCTCCTAAACTTAGGCAGAGAAATTCAATTACCTGTAGATAGAGTTTTTCAAACTGAAAATCCTATCAGTAGTAAAGATATAGTAGAGAGCCTCAAAGGTATTCCTGATGGCTTAACTGAAATAATAAAATGGGTGCGTAATAATATTGTAGAAGCCCATAAGCACAATAAAAATATTTACGATAAGTCTCACAGAGAAGTTACGTTTAAAATTAATGATATGGTATTAATGCGAAACAATCAAGTTTCGGATGCTGAAAAGCATATCACGGCAAAATTATTGCCTAAATGGATTGGACCATTTAAAATTATTGAGGTTCATTCACCATTAACGTATATACTTGACATTCCTAAATCAAGAAAACTTAACCCTAAACGTCACGTAAGTGACCTAAAACCTTATATATATCGTAAGGTTGAAACTAAAAAAATACCTACACCCTTAGCTGAATCACAGTTAGGAAAAAAAGCTGAAATTCCAGTTAGTCGTCAACTCAGAGCAAAAACCAGAGTTGATTACCGACTATTGGCTGGATGTAAAAGGAAAAAATGATTTAATATACTTAATAGTCCATCAATTAAATACTACTATAAGATTAATTGATATTGCATGTTTTGTAAATATAACTTTAATATTTAATAGGTCAATACCGGAGTAACTAGCATTTTATAATGTCTGGATACTCAGCGATGAATTCAAAACAACGCAGATCGAGAGAATATTTTGCCAATAGAGGACAAAGAGTTAAACAACGTCCGCAAGATAACAACAAAATTCTATTAGCTATTCGAAAAAAGATAAACACTCCATCTTCCTTTCAACTTTCCTCTCATCCTTTTTATGAAAAAATTTATGATTGGCAACCTCCTTCTTCTATTTTCAAAATTATAAATATTAAGAAAGAAAAGCAAATTCAAATAATTGATGATGTCAATAAGCTTAAAAGTGCGATAGAATTGATCACAGCACATAATATAATTGCAGTCGATCGTGAAGCTAACAATGATGATTCTTATTTAGAGTTAACTTGTTGGTTACAAATATCTACTCCAACTCACGATTTTCTTATAGACACACTAAAATTATGTGATGTAATTCATAAGTATTTAAGACCGATTTTTGAGTCATTTGAAATAATCAAACTTATTCATGATGCAAACTCAGATATTTTACCAATGCAAAGGGATTTTTCTATTTTTCCTTGTGCAGTAATTGATACGCAAGAACTTTATAAATGTTTATTTGAAACTAAGTCAATTTCTTTCAAAAACATGATGTATGAACTTTCTAAAATCAAAATTGATAAATCATGTCAAAATTCTGATTGGCGAATCAGGCCAATTTCTAAAGAACAACTTCACTATGCTGTGAATGATTCAAAACTTTTATTAGTTGCTTTCAACGCAATGATAAACAAAGCTAATACTATTCAATTTGACTTTAATACTTTTAAATTTGTCAATTCGATCAAATCAACTTTTTCTCTTTACCAATTTCCAAAACCTAAATTGTTAAAAGCCTTACAAGAAGCAACGAAACATATGGAATTCGACACAAGAGACCGATTATGGGAAAACCAACACTTGTTTATTTCTATTTCCACTTTCGTACATTCTCTTGCTCGTCAACTGGACATGAAACCGAAGAAAATTCTTTCTGATCATTTAATATGTAAATTAATTCTCAATAAACCAAAATCTATCGAGGACATGAAGAAGATATTCTCATTCTCAAGAATTTGGACGACTACTAGATGTCAAGAATTATTTTTGGAGCTGAACCAGCAACAACATTCACTACTTGGAGAAGAGATTTCATCAGATGAAGATATGGAACCGGACAGCATACAATATGACTGGAGCACTAAAGAAGATGTTTTAAATTCAACGAACAACGATTGTGATGAAGATATTTGTGTTTCTGAGGGAAATCCTGACAGCAACAATTCAATCGACAACATTATGGATTCACCACCAACATCAAGTTTACAACGTACAAATATTTTGATTATTAATAATGATGATATTTGCAATGTTAATGATATATGTAATGATAATGATTTTTGTAATGATGACATATGTAATGATGTAAGTTATAATGATGATGAAATGAATGTATGTAATGTTATGAATTCTAAAATTGTGTTAAAAAGATTAGCTAGGAGAAACAAAAAGATTAGACAAGCTATTAATCGGAAGGAGAAAGTAGCTGAGGCAATAAAATTAGGAATCCCAGTCCCAAAATTTAAGAAAAATCGAGGTCGGAAAGCTGCCCAACGTTCTCGTGACAGAGCCGAAGCTTTCCAACAAAAACTACGACCTCCCATTTGTTTTACCGGGGGCCTTTTGGGGAAAGATAGTGCAGGACACTCATCCGCCTCCTCTAGACCTTTAGGCTTAACTAAAGGTCGTTCCTCCTTTTCTCCCAACTCCAACCACTTTACTCTTCATTATTAGAAGTTATTTCTATCCTATCTTTTCTATGTATTAATAATAGCGATCTAGAATTGTGTTGTGCAGTAGCGAATAGCAGTCTCCAGATCAGACGCACAACTCACCAGACCAAATTGTACATATAGTATTTAGACAGCAAGGTGAACACAATAGTTGAATAAAGCCCATCCTCGGGATAAGACCTAACCTGCTGACTCTCCGGTTTATTGTGCTGGCATCCGGGCAAGTCATTATTCAAGCATACACGTATCATACGTTGAGGTCAGAGGTAAAGCATAACCGCATCCGTATCACCGAATCATATAATCGGGCAACCTGGACACAGGAACGGAGCACACCGGCTTTAGGTAATAAAGAACATATATTCATACAATATATGTACCTATTGTCTAGTTAACAACACTCCAGGTCAAAGTAAGTAGTGGCCAAGGAGTATAAGTAGTTACATCCTTTTGTTCCTGTTCCCTACAGGGTCAAAATACAAAAATTAGTTTGCCATAATTCCAAATGGCTTTGTCATGGCAGTTTTGAAAGTTACAACAAACGAAAGCAATTAAAAAAGCAACAAACGGCCGATTGCAACTATATACAACCCATTCTCTAAAAGGCAAGACAGTTCAGAAATTCCAAATAGCAAATGGTTTGCAGTAGTGAATAGACTGGAAAAAGATTTTGCCTTAAAATTACAACTTTCGGGTCATAAATAATAAACACAAACCTCACTTATATATATATATATCATATCGGCATTCATAAGGAAAATTATATTTTGGTTCCTTGTTCACGAAACCACTTCCACTGTACCACCTCTATTTGACCTCCAGATCCACGTTTACGACTGATAACTTAAAATGGACATTAACAGTGTGAATATTAAAAGGCAGAAACGACAACCTTTAATTCATAACCACGTTAGATCAAGAATTACTAATTGTGTACAAACTAAAACTTAGTCACTTAGTGTATTTTGTTTGTTTTCTAATTTAAGCTCAAAGATCCTGAAATATTTCCGAAATCAATAATGTAATATGCTAGATGACTTAAAAATGATGATTTTTCCAGATACTTTACGAAATTTTCGACTGTATGAATATGTCAGAACTGAAAAAAGTGCGACTGGTCTGTCGACAATGGTGCAAAGCTTCTAGGCATAGAATGAATACAATCGCCGAAGTTTCCCTTGGGAATTCAAAGCAGGAGGACTTCTTGGAGCAAACAGGATTTGGTATTTTCCGAGATGAGGACTTGGACATTATGGCAGATGGGGAAAAGAATCCAATGCAAGGAAAATTCAATCTTTTTGTAGCACAGAAGATGTTTTTCAATTGCCGAACCCCAGTATCACAGTTAATACTACTCCCGTCCACTTTCAGAGATTCCATAGCATTTTCTATCGGGATTGGATATGCGGAAGCCGATTTTTCAATAGGCCGTACTTGGATTTCAATGGACGCTAAGAAATTGGATACTGTGTTCGGAAAATTTACTAAGGGTATAACTTCTTTTCATTTTGGTTGGGACGAGGAGAAAATACAAATCAGAGCCGAAAGTATTCTTTTGCGTCCAGAGTTATCAAACCTTTCAGATTTCCGTTTTATGTTTCCATTCCAAATCAGCGAAAATTCGAATATCCATTTACGATTCCGAGGTCTACGGCAACTTCACGTCAGTATCAATTGTGGCAAAGACCTGATTAAGTTCATCTTACTAAATTGCTGCAACCTGGGGAAACTTTCTATTGGATTCAATGATCCTAACTTAATTCGTACAACTGCTGTTAACGGGGTAATCGATTCCGTTTTGGATGGCATTGCTGAAGCATTCGATGAAAATGAATGCCTAAGAGAAACGGTCAAAGGGTTCCACATACATTTCCGGATCAATGATGTATTGACTGATATTGTGCGAAGGTCCAACCCAGAGATGGCTGGTAATCAATTTGCAATTCTCCCATGGAACTCTGAATCGTTGTTCAAGAAATTGCTAAATCTAAAATTGGGTTTGACTCATGGACACTTCGCTATTGATTTGAAAGGTTCTGAAAAGCCAATATTGTACGGCCAATTCTTAAATTTTCTGGAATCGCAAAAAAATTCTATTAAGACGCTCACTCTTCCTCGATTGCCTTTGGGAACTGATCTGCAGAATCTGGAACTACAGTTACCTAATATGGTCCAATTGGAAGCACTCTCATTAAACATAAATATCTCCCCTAACTTCTTCAGAAACATACATCTTCTTACAAAACTGAAAACCGTTAACTTATCTTCAAGAAATCACATGCTCATTAATATGATGCCTGATATGGTACCTGCGTTTGAACGTTTAGAAGAATGCTTAGCTTCGAATCTTACTCCGTGCCCTTCCGTGGAAAAGCTGGCTCTAGATTTGGCCAAGATGTCTTCACAAGTTCTTACAGGAATGTATCGTCTTTTCCCAAATGTGAAACTCCTAATAGTAAGAATATACGACACAGCGGAATTGCAAGTTCTTTGGACACTGTGGCCCAAATTACAGATGCTTCATATTGATGTCAACTTGTTCAACATTATGAGACCATTGGAGGAAAATGATTTCGGACAACGATTGGAAAATATTCCATTTGTATTTAACGCAGCAATTGTCGGCCTGTCACCAGAAGATTACAGGACTCTCTATTTTTCTAACCAGGAGTTTGATGCTGTAAATATTACAGCAGCTTTCAATCTTCCAAGCATTCGAAATTTGACAGGTGTGGAATTCTATTATAGTTGTTTTATAGTTGCAATGTATTATTCTATTGTTTACGCACTTATTTTTAAAACAATGTATTATTCTTTCGTTGAAAAGAACTGACATATCTAACAATATCCACTGGCTCTCCAAAAGCTTTCTTATCGAATGTCACTTTGGTTCTTGGAATTTTGTACTTGAAGAATTTACACGAACTCAACTTAGTAGGGCATGTAAGAGTTTTGAAAATGTTAATGAGGCCACCACAATAACAGCTTGCAAGATGAAATTGTAAAAATTGAAATAATATTTTTCGTTTGCAGATAACAATTGACTGCGCTCAGTACGTTATTAAAAGTCTTCCATTGCTGACGAGATGGAAGCTTAAGTCCAGTTATTTGAAACAGGATCCTCCGCCACGAGAACAATATTTCTCTTGGGTCATTTCTAGTAAACATGAAAAATTATTGGAGCCCGTCTATAAACCTGAGGTGGAACCACCGATACCAATTCTAAGAGAAGATCCTAGGAAGCTGGAAATGGAATACTACGGACATCGCTTACGAAGTATCAATAAAGTAGGTCGGAACGGAAAATCCTTGCAGTGCGGATGCTTCTGCAGTACCGATACTAATTTCTTATGGCGATCTTTGTCTTGATGTATTCATTGGAAACTCGACTTTTTAGTGAACAATATACCTATATACTAAATTCAATTTAAATGTAATTATATATACATAACTATGTTGGAACGCACACAAACAAGTACAAAAGCACATAAGCAAAAATGGGTAATGTAAAAAGTGGTCTAAAATGTGAAGTTGGCGAGACATTCTTAACAGTTTTAAGGATAACACTTTTTAAACTTAGAAATGTATTATTATTATAGGAATTAATAAATTACCGATGTTATTGTATTGAAAATTAGGCACAGGAGATTGATCTATGAGACAGAAAGTTTTAAAGAAGCATATTTTATTTAGGTGTTAGTTTATTGACTTCGCAAACAACTTTAAGAGATATTCATAACTAAAGTATGCTTCTTTTTTTTGAATACCCAGCCAAAGTTAGCTTTATTAACTGCTAAATATTCTATTACAATTTGGAATATCACAATTTTCTGTCTTTTGACAGTTCCCAGAAGAACAAAAATGCGAACACGATTTCAGTTTTCAGAGTGCAGGAACAGGAGTTCAAGAGCAGAGAAGGAAAAATGATGTGGTGGTTTACCTCCACTATGTAGTGTAATGTGTATTGTATGCACTGGGGATAAGAGCAGAATAACGTTAGTGTACTCCAAGGATGAGTTCATTACCAATGCACAGCACAGGTTAGGTTATCGAGGAGGTAAGCCAGGTGAGTAAGTCAAAAGCAGATAAGCTAAGGCACAATTACAACTTAATGCAGTAATCTCTTTTGCGTGAAAAGAGCAAAGTGAAGTATTATAAAATTATTATTAAAATATTGCGTTTAATCCGAGGGAAACATTTATGAAACTCCTTGACATAGCTACATTGGAAATTTTATATAAGAAGATCTTGGGAGAGTACTGAGTACCGAGTTGATAAAGATGCGACACTGCTCCCGAAAACCAAAAATCATTTACATGCAAATCAAAGACATCTGAAAATCGGTCAACTGGTCAAAAGAGGAAGTGGAAATATTGGCTAGTTCGAGAAGTGATCAATATTCTGTTTCAATATCATATGAATTAATTTCATATCATAATTTCATATCATATTTGGGAATGCATTAGGCATTCCCAAAACTACCGAAAATGGATGCAGTAGCATAATCCACACCACATATGGGCTAATCAAATCGCTTTATTGTTCTGGTGAGTAAACCAAACACTATGGAAGGTTTAGTGAAAAATCTCAGCTCAATGTATTGTTTAGTTGCATTTATCATGTATCCTGTAAATATATATCGCTTAACTTTTAAAAATAGGTTATACAATGGCTTACATTGGTAAATATTTTAATTGAGTGCAATTTTAAATGTAATAAGTATTTATTGCGGTGCACTCCCTAGACGAAGTCATCCTTTTTGTGTAAGTGATGTGCATATATATACAGAATATCTTTGCAAGTAAGCAGACATCGGCAAGTTTTTGCATAAATGAAAACAAACGAGAATATTTTTGTTTCAAAATTCACTTTTATTGTCATTTTAAAAACTGAAGCAAACACACTAAAATTAATTTTGGGTTTTGCCATTTTGCATCTCTCGCTCCAATTCTTGAAATAATGCTTCATCTTCGTCATTGAAACTCAATGAGCTTTCTGTGGAGGTTTTCATTTCACTTCCTTCGTCAGCATTATTCAGAACAACAAAACTGTCATTTACTTTGTTATTTTTCTTTGTCGGATCTTTTTTGGCAGGTGCTATTTTTGCTTCAGGTTTTTCTATTTTTGGTGTGGTCAGTGTGGTGGTTGTTTCTGGAGTTTCAGTTGAGTTGGAAATTTTATCAAAACTAGTTTTACTCGTTGACAAAGAAATAACATCTGGATGATATTTTCCTGGAAACAATGCTTTCTCCAGAACGCATCCTGGAATATTTTTCTGAAACGGATACACTGTGCAGATAGGTTGAACTTTTACTGGCACCGGAACTGGAACTTTCACAATCTCCTTTACAGCAATAACTGGAGCAAGAGCTATTGGAGCTTGGTGTTGGATTACAGCCGGTTTGGCATGAAACACTGGAGATGGAAAAGCCAGTGGCTGACCTACACTCGCAAAAGGATTTCCAGGTTGAAAATTTAATGCTCCATAACCGTAATGAGTCAAAGGTTCTCCAATTGAAGAAAATGGCACTTGGATGTCGTACTGAATTTGAGGAGCAGTTTGGAAATATTGAAGATCTTGTTGTTGATAAACTGGAACTTGGTTTTGAACAAACTGCGTCTCCTGATTATTTTGGAATTGAAAATACGGGTTTCCTGTAGGAGTATTTTGTATTATTTGGGTCTGTTGATGATGTTGAGGTTGCTGCTGAATTTGCTGTTGCTGCTGGCTCTGTGGATAAACCAAGGAACCAAATCCAGAGAATCCTGGTGCGGCTGCTAGCTGATGTTGCAGATATGACTGAACATTATTCCCGTCCACGATAAAATTCTGCTGAGGATTTACACTTTGCCCAAAATATTGGCTTTGTTGCTTCTGCCCTTGTTCCAAAGCAATTTGATCAGGAATTCCATTTACAAAACGTGGCCCTACATTGTCAACAAATTTGGATTGGCCGTACACTTTATTAAAAAGGTAAATGAAATTAATACACAGAAGAAGCCAATTCTTCATGATATTTTCTTCTAAAAATATAACTGTCAAACTGCACCAATATTTCAAGATCGTCTGTTAATTACACAACTTCTAAACTGCACAGTTGGCTATGCCTATTAGTGCTTTCAGTGTGAAGTACATTTGAAATCATAATGAATCTCACAGCTGAAATCGTTTACTTATTGCTCACTGCATGTACATAAACGCCAAGTACAAACAAAGAAAACAAAGAAAACTTGTCAATTAAATGATGCGACAAGTTCAATGTATGAAAACTTAATGCAACAAATGTAGTCAACAAATCTGGGTATTTCAAAGTGAACAATTCATTTTTAAGGACAAATCTGTGTAAGTAAAACTGAAATTGCTCTAGTAAAGTACTGTAATTGGAGTATGCATTGTTCACTGTGCCCAATGTACTGTTGTAGAACTCAACTTGAAGAATATTTACTACAAGAAAACATTAGGGACATGAAAATCGTTCCTTTCAACTTTTCTCATCATTTTCTCATCAGAACGCTCGATATTGTACACATAGGTGTTCTATGCATTTTTTGTCCGTATAGATACTAATGCACGATGAATTACATATTGCACGACAGATACAGACTAAATGGCTATCCTTATAAGGGTCAATGTATAATTGCCGAACGTTCGTAAGTAATATACTGGCAATAAAAGTGACTCCTCTAATTTCTGTGGTGTAATTTTTCAAATGTAATTCAATATGTATATTGCACTTAGCCAACGTGACAAAACTCACAAAACCAGTTAGCATGAGTAGTAACTCGAGAGGAGAGTTCACAAAATACAAAGTCAATGTGTCAGTGTTACTTAATTACGTAATCGTACTAATGTATTCTGTTATATAGTTATAAGGTACACGATGAGCATAATATTAGGGGATGCATGTACAGTTGCCAATTGTATTATTGATGTGAAGTTAGTAAGCCAAGCAAAGTGTAAAACATGCTGCCAACCACCAACTAAATTAAAGTGATTGTATGCATTTCGATGTTTGACTCACGAAAGTACATACATGTATGTAATCCTCTACCTTTACTTTACTTCACAGCAATACTTTTTAAATGCTAATGATAATGGTACCAAATAGCAAACCTTTTGCTCCAATTCGTTATTTTTGAACTTTTTTGCACATGTGTTTAAACTGTACTAACAATAACGCAGCCCGACAACATGCAAAAAAGATAATCATATAATTCAACATAAAATAATAGTTAACACTAAACAGTTCTAGTAGTATTGAATCCATAGACATACATAATTTACATTTATACGGGTGTGAATTGGAATGCGTTGTAAATGCAATTTTTTCAACGTATCAATTGTTAACTACTACTGTTGTTTTCATACTATTTACTTAAAACCAAATATTATTAATGATGGGAACATTTGCTGCCACTGTAGTTGACCGTTGTGTTTCACTTTCGTACCAATGCCTGCAGCTTATTTGGTTTCTAAAACAAAAAGTGTTTCAATTAGGTGTACTAATGCTATTCGATTTTTTGAGAGGCTTTTCTTTATATTATGACTTTTTAAGGTCTATATAATTGCAAGTAAGTTAATATTATTAAAGAGATACTTTGAGAGTACTAATTAATTCACATAGATTTGCATTTGCATACGATATTTACGTTTTTCTCATTGTCAGTAAAGAACGGCACACACGTTTTAAAGATGCTATTATATGTACCACATAATCAAATGTTAGTAAGTGAGTGGAAGTTTATGTAATTTAATTGGTTTGTTGGGTTTGTAAAAAGCATTTGATTAGTACTTAGTATTACAAAAGTAATTGATTTGATGCAGATGTTAAATGTTTACTGTACTCTGTAAATCTAGAAATAAAATATAAAGAAAAAATTGCAATTAATGACAAAATATTGTTGAGGAATGAAAAACACAGAGGAGCATTCCTAATCATTTTTGGTACTTCGGCGTGCACATTTATTCCTCACCAACTCATCATTATTCTCAACATTATAGGCTTTCCAAGTATTTTTATTGCAATCGATTAGGTGTGTATGCTAAATTGCATAATAAGGCCAATAAGACTGTGATGCAACTTGCAATTTTTCAATGTTTACATTGTTGCTTTGTGCAATAATTAATTTTCTGGTCCTACCTTACTAAATTGGATCTTATCCATAAATTATTTGCAGATTAACAAACTGTGTTTTTAACTATGCTATATACAATTTCAGTACAACCAATTGCAATGGTGATATATTAAATATTTACTGATTAGTTATATTTAGGAAATGGTAAATGAATTTTATAGTTGTGAACTAGATGTTGTGTTATAAAAAAGAGGAATACATGTTGATGTCCTGGCCTGGCTTTATTGCTCTGTAGATATGTTAAAAGTGATAATAATTGCCTATTTTATGAGCTCTGCACTGCGTTTTAAAGAAAACGTTTTTCAAGGAAAATGAAATGAATGTGCCAAGTGATTGACATTGATCGCATATTTTACATGTGTTGTACTGTAAGTATGTAGTTAGATAAGCTTTTGTATTTTATATTTTACGTTTTTGTGTTTCAAAGCAATTAAAGAAGGCAAACCTTGTGATATTTTAATAGAGCAGTAGTTAATAAAATAACTACAAAGGGAAATTAATTACTTTGAGCTCTGAGACGCTTTGGGTTGATACCTACCTGCTATCTACTTTTGGTACTTATGGGTAGCTAAATATGAAAAAAATGTACTAAAAATAAATACCTGTTATTACATAAAGTTAAAGGTATCATTAAAAATTGTGTTATCAGACTTAAATGGCAAACCTATAGAGTGTACAAACAACGGTATTCGCTTACCTATATAAAATTATAAGGCGTTTACTGAAAATAAAATACTTTATTACAGGTAAAGCAGTAGTTATAAATGTATCACATATCGTACCTACAATATCTTGTGCATGATTGCTTACTGACCCCTGTTAGAATCGATAATACATATTTATTACACCCATAGTAGTTGATTTTTAATTATACAAAAAGCAAAAGTAGTAAATAAATTCATAGCTGCCCTGCACTACAAGTTACACTTATTGGCGTTCTTGGACACTATTACGAACACCTAGCCAAGTCTAGTTCTAATAGTAAATGCCTACTTAATGTACGCTTACACTGCAATTACAACCTCTATTATATTAATTATGAGAGAGTTTACCAATTTACTGAGACACTCTATGCGTAAGCAAAACACAAAACAGCTCTTACGTTAATAGCTGTTTGCTGCTAAAAATTTAACGCTATTTGCTACCCTCGCTATGCACTGCATTTGTGTAGCAAGTAAAAGTAAAATTAATACATTAATAGTATTCAAAATGTCAATACCTCTTTATTAAATTAGTTTTGCTAAGATGCACGCTTAACACATGCATACAAATGCAAGTGTACTACGTACGTATTCAGTTTGAAATTAGATTTATATCTCAAGAAAGGCGGTAATAAACATAATAAGAGTATCTAGTGTATCTATATTAATAATGTTGATGTGAGTTAACGAGGCAATTAAATATTAACCTTAGTTGAGTTCTTATAATATGTATATGGAGCAAACCTATCCTGTCTCTGTCTGGCTTATCGTGAGGTGAGTAGCGTGAGTAGTATTATGTGTTGTGTATCTTGTGCATGCAGAAAAACAAAAGACCTTGAGACGGTTTGTGCAGGTTTTCTTACTTACCCCGTTTATTCTCTTCTAAGTATTTCAACTTATTAGCAGCAGCACCAGAATTCAGCAGTAGTAATGTCGATGAAACTGTCTGTATCATTCACACACGGTATTTATGCACATTTTATGAACTTATAATAATGTGGCTAGGTATGTGCGTAATATAAATATAAACATGAACCGTAATAAGGGTATCACTGCAAAGCTAAAGATGAGATATTATTATTTACAAGTATGTATGCATGTATGCAAAGCGATAGAGAAATGTATAGAAATATTATTCACTTAATTATAATTTTTGCCTTCATTCATTCATACATTGGTTCTATTCTTACCTTGAGTGTACTGCTCTAATTAATAATGCACATTATGCACTGCAATGTATCACTGTGGTAAGTGCTATTGGTGTATTAACAGGTTTCTGTATAAAAGTATGATCAGACAGAAGTATTTCTTTGAGCCACGGTTTCCATTCCACTTTCTAACTTTTGTTTTATTTACTCAATTTTCCTTAGCATTATTTATTACAGATGTGTACAAAATAGTCTTTAAAGTCGGTATCTGTACTTTCTAACAATAAGCAATACAGATAATTGAACGTACTCATCTATCGGTACATATCTCTATTTAATTTATGTTTTCGCATAATATAAAAATAAAATAACCACAAATTCTCTGTATTACATTTGAAAGCGTACTCTCATTTAACTAGAAATGCTCACATTTGTTTCTGTAAGTTTTACGTTGATGTACTTGTATCTCTATTTAAAGTATGTAGGTATTTATATGGAATCTTATTCTTAGTAATACATAGGTACATACTTTACTCCTATACTATAACTATTTATTTGTGTTTATACGATATGAATGAACATAGTTTTATAAAATATTGTTTAAATAATTACTAATTATTAAGTTGCTGACGCTATACATTTAATTAAAGTGTCTACATAGTCTCTCATGTTAATTTAATGTTGTCCCAAGGTTTTTGAGGGAT
The DNA here is from genome assembly GCA_020352615.2 of Yoshiicerus persimilis. Lineage (NCBI taxonomy): Eukaryota > Metazoa > Arthropoda > Collembola > Entomobryomorpha > Tomoceridae > Yoshiicerus > Yoshiicerus persimilis. The sequence continues at coordinate 44,817,960 of CM036941.2, forward strand.
TGTATTGTGTTACACAACGCTTGAGGAATTTTGAGTAACGCTGATTAGCTGCACAAGTGACAACTGCTGCTTCTTCAGCAGGGGGTGCAGGTGCCGCTGTCGTAATAACAAGGCGATGTAACAGAGGAGCTCTTGTGGGCAGCTTCCTCACTTTTGACAAAAGTGGATGAGCAACTGGAGCAGCTTCCGGTTGTTGATTATCAGTTTCTCCTTCCGCAGTTTGAACTGGTGCTGCAGCAGCTTCGTTTTGAGGTTCACTGGTATTGCTGTCCTTCACTTGATTATTCGTATTGCCACCGACTAAAAGATGTTTCATAGTCAGCGGTCTTCTTCGAGAGGTCAAATTGCGAATACCAACTGGTTGGGGTGGAGAGGCAGGCGCTGGAGAGACTTCTGGAGTGTTTGCGGTTTTGTCCGATTGCTCTTCTGAAATTTCACTGCTGATGTTTTCTCCTTCTTGTGGTGGAGTTTCGGGTGCAATTTCCTTTTGTAATTTTCTGTTCAAAATTCCGCCAGAGCCGGGAACTCGTTTTCTCAGGTTTTGCTGCGTTAAAGATGTAATTTTCCGTGGAGGTGCACTTTTGGTATCAACAACATTTTCTGTTACAGGTTTTTCTACTTTTGGTTTTGGTGATAAAAGTCTCAACGTTGCTTGTTTTCTGTTCAGTTTATTGAATAGACTTGCTCTTGTGGGGAATAAACTTTGCTGTGCTGGTTTGGCGGCTTCTTGTGAATCTTCTAATGGGACTTGAGGAGAAGGACTGACGACTTGTACGGTGGTACTGGCAGAGGCTTGAAGAACTGAAGGACCTCCCGGTGTAGGGTTTACGCTCCTGTCCCTACCTCGGAGTCTCTGGTTAATTCTCTCCCTTCCTGGAATACTCTGGATTCTATTCTGGACTCTTCCTGGATTCGGTCTCATATGAGGTCTTTCCGTGGAAGCAGTGGAAGAAGCTGGAGGAAGAATGATAATCGGTTCTGAGTCAGCTATGATCACGTTTTCTACTTCTGTAACTACTGTTGTAGGGAAGGTTGATAATGCGGCGGATGAGTCTGTTGTGAATCCTGTAGTTGTTTTCACGAAATCAAAATCCCCATTTCCTTTACCAGATTTTAGAGGCCGTCTGCGTATCTGATTTTTATTTTCTGAATTTAAGGGACTGACTGACACCAAAACGAATGGCGAGGGTGACGGAAGGAGTTCAGCATTGATAACAATTTCGGATGCACTAAACCTTTGAGTTGGAGGTGTGAACGATGTTGTTTTCCTTCTCCGATGTCCACCGTCAATAGAACGAGCCCGTGGAACATTATCGGGAACAGCAATCACCACTGGAGAATTGGATTCCAAATTTTCAGAATCTTGAAGGAAACTTGGACGTTTCCTTTTTCTCTGCGGTCTTGTCGGAGTTTCTGCCGTTGTGGAGGGAGTGAAACCTGAAGCGCGCCCATTGCCACCAGCTTGCGGTGCTCTCGGTCTCAAAATGAATTTCCTTCGTCCGACATTTTGATTTGCATTTCCAGCGGTTTCGTTTTCGTAAGTAATTTCCAATGGGCTTTTGTCAGTTTGGGGATTTCCATTGGGAAAGGTTCTTCTAGTAGTGGTTTGGACTCGGTTAGGGCGGAAGTTTGACTTTCCTGTTTGAGATGGCCGAAATCTGTTAGGTTTCTCTTCCGCACCTTCGTCTCCACGGAAGGCTTGACCTCTGAGCCCAAATGCACTTGGATTATTGCTCTCGTTATCATGATCGATTTCCTGTGAGACGGAAAATCGAATTTTAGATTTTTCTTGGCCTTCTGTTGTTGACGAGATTTCATTGGTTTGTGCTCTTGATCTCGTCCTTGCGACAGAAGGTCTGCGTTTTGAAAAACTTGTATTGACAACTTGTTTGAAAGGATTGAAGTGATCTAGCGGACTTGGACTTCCGTCGTTATTATTATATTCGTCTGTTGGACCTTCCTTTTTCTTTTGCTGGGCTAATGATGTAATCGGCCTTTGCGTTTTCCGTCTGCGGAAGGTGGGCCGCACTGTGGACGTAGTTGGTGTCACTGGCTCAATGTAATATTGCTGCTCTAGAGCCATTTGGTCTGCTGGCTCCTTAATATTCTTGTCTTGCTGGGCAAACAGTGGACTTTCTGTCATTATTGATCGCCGTCGATTTCCTCCCCGGACATTTGTTATCACACGTCTCCCAAAGTCACTAATGATATTGCTGCTCTCTTCTCCTTGGCTCACGGCCAGGGTGACCAAGCCCAACATGCAAAAACACGCCACAAGGATTGGAAAATATCTCATTTTGGAATCCTGTGTACTTCTTTTCAATTGTCTGCAATTAAAATTGACAAGTGTTACTTTCCATATACGTTCTATACCGTTAAACTGTTGCCCCACCTTATATCTATAACCGACAAGGTAAATATTATTGTTTTACATCATGTAGAACCTGTGTAGACATTATGCACTATTTCACACTTTATATAGCCTACGTCTCAGATTATGCATATTGCATATAGGATTCAAGCCAATATCAAACATACTTTGTCACTCTACCTTGTTGCATAATAAACTTGTCAATAAGTAGGCGCAAAGAAAAAATTATATCAACAGGCAAATTGTTTTCTGCAATAATTTCAGTTAAGATCAACGATGCACGATGACACGCAGTACAACTTATACTTCGCCAACATTTCTGTCAAAAATAGCGTTTCTCTCCTGCATTTTTGTAACAGATTTAATTCATTCTAATTGCGAACACACTGTGTACTCGTTTACAATTCAAATGCCAAAGCTTCTACCTCACTGATACGATATATATTCTATTGCCATTTGTAAAACATTCATTTCATGAAGCCGATGTACTGATTGCCAAATGATTTATTATTTTGCAACGCAATAGGCATGTGCTCATCAGTGCAAAAACAAAAAAACGCTTATTATTTTTCTTTTTGTATTGAATGCACCTTAAAATATATACTGAGAAAATCTTAAAATTGACAAAATTGGGATCTTTGTGATTGATTCGACACAAAATGCGAAATACCTACTTACTAGGATTATTAATCGTGTGTATTCAGCAAAATGTATTTCAGACGAGTCACGTCATGATTATCCACCACAAGTTTGCGGTCTTTGGTCTGGTGTGCTCCTTAGCTCTTCGAAATGTTTATAAGGCCAGTGGTAATACCAGAGACAGTATTTCGAGACCTCATGCATAAATATATATTTAAAATCTATTATTGATATATCTAAACTGCTTCCTTGAAAAACACGCGGAAAGCCACATCGGATTGGGCTGGGAATTTTTCTGGTGTGATTCCGCAGACAGCGCAACGAACTTTCACGCTTTCCGATATCCTCGCATTCGCACTCACTCCCACTGTATACACTCCTATGCAATGCTAATCTCTATGTAATATCTATGTCGGTAAGTTATGAGGTGGAAAATTGTGATATCTGGTAATTTAATGCCAGAATAATCACGAAGAAAGAGACCTGATATAATAATAATTCCATTGTTAGGTACCTATTCACTTAATAATGTGGAATGCACGTAGATCCAAATAAGTAAACAGTAAACTTAAGTATAAATCTCATATCTGCAATGTTATGGTTTTATCACCCATTTAGATTTTCATTAAATATGAGGATTTGATACGCACACCGTGTTTAATCCTCAGATCAGACAGAGCCAATTAATTTTAACATAGCTGGTTTCCCTACACCATGTTCACGCATAGACATATTATAGGCCATGTGTTAATTACCCGTAGAAAACTCACAAACCACATCAGTTCCATTTTATCATTCATTATTCTATACATTCCAGATTCCTTTCGATAAAACTAAGAAACCTGATTCCTCTTCTAATAGAAATAGTTTTGTGCAAATAACGTGACAAATTAATGTAAAATTATTATTAAAGAAAGGGTAGATCGTTAATACAGAATTATACGTGATTTTTCCCTGGACTGGAAAATAATCCACTGAAAAATGATTTGCAAGAATTTTAAATTAAATACAGCTGCACGCTACAGAGACATTGTTTGACTTATGTACCTTGTGCCTGTGTTGCTAAATGCTAACTCTTCTAAAAGTAGATCTAGCACAAAACACTAGTACACTGGTAGGTAACGATATTTTAAAGATGTTCAGATTATCTAGTGATTTCAACTGTTTATGGCATTTGGGATTGATGGGGTTCCCAATCTTTTAAGTACATCGTTTGAATGCAGAATAAAATAAATTATAATGGAATTCCTGGCAACATCACTCACAGTAAACCACAATTTTAAGTTTTAGTTGCCTATCTGCTAAATTCATAAACTAGAACAGAGCAGAGTCTAACTATCAAAGTTGATTTACAAAGTTAAATTGTCATTAAATTTTAATAATGTAATATACCGTGTAGTAGAAGAAGGATAATTTAAGCCCTATTATTACTGAAAATGTAACAAGTACATATTTTACCGTAATGTGTCATCAATTACATCAGATTAGGAATTACACCGATTAACGAATTTACTAGCTACGTTTTTCCAATTATGACACGATCTAGTTCAAAGACTGAAATTACTGTAAATTTTGTCAGCCAGCAATTACACCGTACAGTTACCTACTTGAATAACTTCTGGCTAATTAATTGTAATTGATTATTTCACTGTGGAAAACATTTTAGTGAGGATTAAATTGGTAAACTTACAGTAAACACAAAAGAAGTTAGCTAAATGTGGAGCTAACACTCAGATCCGAATTCACAAGCACTCCGTGTTTCAAGAATTTGGCATTTTTACGAAAGACAGTAATAAATAATAAATTTTGAGAACTGAAAGAATCCCATGCAGGGACACACACTTAATTGGAGAGTTAGAGTAATCAAATTGGGCACATTTGCACAGAATTCACGAATTCACTTAAAAAGAGGATATGAAAGGCCTGAGAAGAGAAGTTGAGATTGAGAGTTGAGTAGAGTGAGACAGAAGTTGGTATCGGTTCACTTCTGTTCGCCAATAGAGTACAACAGAACGGAACAAGAGAACAGAAGAGAAGGCGTAAAAAATGAACTAATCTCTCTTCTTAAATCTTTGCTATATTTCTTTGGTTTGGTTTGCTTGGCAAATATTTCTCATGTCATGCTGCCGACCTGCCTATCTGTCCTATCGTTTCTTGTAATATTAGCTTACCTTTCCTATTCACCTGAGTGAAGCATATCTCTACATACATTATTATGTACCTCCTTGTAGAGTTAACCCAAGAATCTGTAATTTTACTCCAAAGCAATTTATCTGTGCTCTAACAAGCATAAGTACGTTCATACGGATATCTCTAGCTAAATGCATCTATAATACACACAACAATGATACTGCAGTGCTAGGTGTGCACTAATAATACAAATACAGGAGCAGTACTGACTTGACTGACATGTGTATGGAAATGGATAGCTTAGCTTTTGATATAGATTGTTGTTAGTGTTGGATTCAGCACTGCTATTGATAGATATTTATATATAGAAGAGATATCCTCAAGATATGTGTGCACTTTTGCCAGAAAATAAAAGTGATGGTGATTAGGTGATTCTTATTGTGCTTAGTTGGGTTAGACCATTAGTACTGCTAATGCATATCTTCAATCCTAAAACTGTATCGCTACATGTTTCTTAAATTCTGCATCTATGTATAGCTTAATGTATAAAACTGTTTTGCCTCTCTCTTTAAATGTAGGTACTCAGATTATACTCTGAGTTTACACATGTTGCTAATGTTAGCTTAGCGAGTGTGGTTTGGTTTGGTTAAGTTTAGTTTTGGTTGGAGAATGTTGTTGTATTATGAAAATAAATGAGCAGTACGCTAACTTAGTGTAAAATAGGTACTCTGCTAAGAGAGGCGAGAATAGCAGATTTTTCTGCTCCGGACAGATTAGTTTGTGTTTAAGTATAGTGACTCAGTGAATCTATCTCATTCTAACACTATAACATTAATATGATAAGAAAAGAGATACATTTAACTGTCTACACTTAAATTAAAAGTAAAGTGATATAGGTAGGTACTTAGTTAATGCACAAAAGTAAGAATCTCTTCTATGTTGCAGAAAAGAAAGACGAAAGCCAATTTAGAGGTAGCAAAGCCAACGTAAGAGACAGGACAAGACAGGCCACACCAAACAGAACCAGTTTACTTATTAATAATAAGAGTAAGTGAAGTAACCTTATTATATTATTATTATGTTACGAGCTACCAAATTCTACTAATGCAGTCTCGCTACTAACTTAACATAATTTATATTCACTTCATAACGCCATGTCATATTGTATTGTAAATATTTAACTTCTACTCTATGTTTAGTATCTACAGACAAGTTTAATAATTCAATGTTGAATATTTCTTCGCAACGTCTGTTAAAGATGTAGTGTTTACTCAATGTATAATGCGCATTAAGCAGTGTAATGTAATCTCTGAGAGACAGTAAAGAGTGTTACTACTGAGTGATGTAGCGTTTGATAAGAAATGGACAGAATGTAACAAGACACGGACTCAATGAGATTTTAAGAAGGCTGGACTGAATGAAGCTGCCTACTTATCTAATTGTAACATTTAAGTACCTACTACACTTATGTGAGTCAAGTCAAAGCGATTTCAGAGAGATAATTACAAATAGTATAGGAAAACGCCCTATATCGCTATAAACACTGTATTCTGTATAATGTATCACAATTTGTAATTGTAAGTATCATTTCAGTTGACTCACTTGACTTATTTAAGTGTTTCAGTTTTGTATGCACATGTTGTAGCACTGCTGCACATATTTACAAACACTAATGCACCATTTAATGCATTTAGAATAACATTAGTATGCACATACGCATTTGCATAGAGCACTTTGTAGTGCATTATCTAGTTTGATTGGACTTGCTCTTGGTCTTGTCATGCTTTTGTTAGATAATACATGTTTTCATTATTCAGTAGGTATATTTGCAGCTAATAATAATGGAAACAAAGGACATAGTGTAATGTCGAGAGGATTGGAGTCCATGGAAAACTCCATTAGAAAGTCTATTCTCAATGGATCGTGAATGAGTGAGCAGAATTACGTATTCCTTCTTCTGTTCTCCTCCGTCGTGTCAAGATTAACACACGGAGATGGACTGACATGTTACCTTAAGGACAATCTCCTACTTTAATTTAGATAATCTTTAATGTAATGGCTCTAACAAACTAACGTACCTTGAAATTTCAATTGACACGAATCTTTAGTTTATTCTAATCGTAAAATCACTGCGCTTTTATTTTAATGCTAATAAAATAGTTATCAGGACCTAATTTACTTTTTCACTAACAAGTAAAACTTTTGGAAGTGTTTGTTTCGTAAAGTTGTAAATATTTGTGCATAAATGGTACATTCTAAATAAATATGGCTTTGATTGCGAACCCAGGTTAATAAATATGATTGATTTTATCTGTCATATCATATCTGTCTGATTGATCTTTGTAAGTTGCTGCTTTTAGCTAACTGCATAATAATATGGGTCACACGTTACTTCAGAAAAGATAAACTGATGGATGTAATGTTACACAATTGAAATTCAACCCAAAATAATATCACAAAGTACCTGCATTAGTTAGAAAATTGCATAATAAGCTTTTCTAAACTAATACATTGAACATGATATATGAAAATAACTGTAGTATATGTAATGCTAATGAAAGTTTAAATCTACAGTGTTTTTATAAACGTTTAATAATAATAATAATCTGTGTTCTGTTTTATGTAATGATTTCCCTTGCAAATCAGTTTCGTTGTGTATTTCACATTCAGAATTTTAATTCAAGTATTTGTATTGATATAGTTATCAATACATTTTACAAGTGCTCGTTAATACTGTTAGTGTCTTGTAAACTATTACATTATGTGCATTGAAAGTATATAATAGCTCTGAGGAATTTGTAATTCTACTACAAATGTTTCAATGTGATTGATTTAGTAGTTAAACATCTCTGTTTTTGATTATGCAGTGCACTTAAGTTGCATTCTTAGGGATAAAACGTAAATGATTTGGTAACCCTTGCATTCTAGTGTATATTTCCGCATAAATTCCAAATACCTGTAAAATTGAATTCGTATACCAGAAATAATTATTAATGTTTTGGCAGGAGCAGAACATTCTTCCTACCAAAACACAAAGAAACATTTCTTTCACTGTATATTGTAATAAACGGATTTTTTGAATTAAAATAACATTTCAATAACCTCATTAATATTGAGTATAGGTTTACTGTTTCTATTTACTGTAAATTCCAATGACTGAAACATTAATATTGTAAATATTGTTTGTTATTTCCAACCTTGGGGAACTTTTCCCTCATGGTTCCCAAATAACCCTTGTAGCTCAATACGCCAATGCGATAATGCATGTAGATTGGATTGCTTGCTGTGGCATAAAATGGATGGAAGATGAGCTAATCTGATAATAATAATAAATGTGATGAATATTTGGATGGCTGAATGGTCTGATTGTAAGAAGACATGAGAGGAGACAGCCTGAACATAATTTAGTATTGCTGGTGATGCAATTGTGATTGTTGTATTTGTAGTATTTGGAGTTAGGTTTTTGAGTGAAGGGTATGGAATGCATTTGAATGCACATAACGTGGTGGAGTGGCTGCATGGCGTGGGTAGCAGAGCACAGCAAATGATCTCACGACTCACAAATGATTTTACTTCCACATTCGATTCGTTCTGTGCAATTGCTCACATTTGTATTACCATTAGGCTATGACGAACTTTTACAACTTGGAATGGATTAGGCAGGCAACTCAAACGCAACGCAATGGCTGAATTCAATTGCCAAAGAAAATTACAACTGTGATAGCAATAGCAGATTCAGTTTGACTATGTAATTGTATTGTGATTGGGATGTCAAAAGATTTTCCGAAGAATACTGTTACACTATTATATCTCTATATATACTTAAATCTACGCAAATAATATTATACTAAGGCTATAGTATATTTCTTTAAATATTCACTTATAGTTCTTTAATACACTATATGCCTACTTACGATTGCGAATTGCAATTGCGAATTGCATTTATTTGTACATTGCAGATTTTTAAAGATAAAAAGTGCACCATCCTTATTGCAAGGTTCTTTACAGTTAATTTCCAATTGCAGAGGTATGTACAACATTCATTATTTGTCCTAAAGAGTACAGGACAGTGACGATGAATAGAGAGGAATCTTCTATTTACCTTTTAGTTGTAAATTGCAATGTTAAACTATGGAAATGTAACTTGAGCTCTAATTACATTCAATAAAGTGCACTTGTACCTTCTTCTTACGAATTACATTATTTAGTTATGTTTGTTAAAGCATTTGATTTGCTTATACCGTCTGATTTGCTGTTCGAGTACCTAATACGATAATCTTTGGATCTTCTCCAAAAGAAGATTGTAGACTTGTGCTACCTTATGTACTCACTACACCTTCGTCAATTTATTCAACAGACAAATGCATGTAAGTGTTTCTGATTGTGTTAGCTGTCTTTGTCTGTGATGTGATAGTCAAAGAATGTGTCATGTTCTTAATTCAAAAGACCCATTGTGTAGGCAGACTAAATGCAAAGGTTCGTAAAATGGCAAGGCTAGTTTTGTAGTGAAGCCTGCATACATCATCAAATGAGTAAAAGTAATGTAACGTAACAAAATCTACAAAAGAAGATGCATGCTCTAGATAAATAATGCGCACAGAGAAGAGATACAACTTATTTCTAGAAAATCCTATTTGTACTTTCGATTTTTAGCAGAGCACTTGCTCTGTTTGTGTCTTCTGCGGAATTTAACTTTGAAAATCAATTTAACTACAATTGTAAGAGTCAAACAATAGATTAAGGCCACTAGCACTTATTAAGAAACAAAAACAAGATCAAGCCATGCTTAAGACCTGAAACTGAAATGGAAATACAATTTACCGACTGTATTCTACTACACAAATAAATATATATAATATATATACATGATTTAGTGAATATAAAATCTGTAATATTAGTATTCTTAATAAGTACGTAGTAAACGCTCTGCGGTATCAATTATAGGAAGATACACATTTTTAATCAGATTATAACATTATAAGTTTCACATGTTTGATTTAGATAATGCATTTCTGTACACATAGCTAGTCAAATGGATAGTTTCAATAGAAATAGAAATACGAAGGTTATTAATACAATATTGGCTTAGGTAGCTAATGCAGTCCCCCACTACGTTCTATTGTAATCGTAAATGTCTCTATTTATCTATTTTTACCTCCAAGTCGTATACAGCAGGTCTACAGTCTTGTGAGTTATAGCCCAATGATTAATACTCAGCAGTAGCTTAATAATAAGACTCTAGACTTCAAACAAAGATCATCAAGCGTACCGGCAAAGTAGACGTGTGTTTGTGTGTACCTGTAATTATCTTAGTTGAATGCACCATTAATTAGAAAATAGAGAAGATGCTTTGTAAATTATAATTGCAACGCAGGTGAACGTTAATGATGTGGATTAGAAGCATGCTCAATGCTGTTTTCTATTTAAATTACCAATGAAACAGATAATGGAACAGATAAGGATAAGGTTCAGCAATGTAAGTATTGGGAATATCTTTTATAAATACTTTTCTTACTTATCCTACAAATAACGATTACATTTTTAGTGGAAACAAATTCCAATGTGAAGTATAATTTCATTTAATTTTATACAAAGGTTATTTTAAGTACCTACAATTGCAGCTTTTTTGGTATCTGTTAACATTTGTCCAACTTTTCCTCATCTACATACATTGCATAATTTGTTTGCTTAATAATAGCAAGGGAATGCTATTTAAATGTAAAGATTTGTATAAATGGAGAGAATAATTTTACACTTGACATTTGACAAGGTGGACAAAATGCATTTTTAAGAATGCTAAATTGCAATTCAAAAATGGAAAGGTGAAAGAGATCATAAAATTTACATATGTACTACGCAAATTAGTATACTTAACTTTATTATCCTCCACAAGACAAGGTAGTTGCAGTGCAATTAGCTTTGTGCTGCCTTTTGACCTCATAATGATTGCTAATATTGCAAAATTGTAAATTCGCCATTTATTATTAGCTTATTTATTCGCTTATAATGTTAGATTACTTTCATAATTTATACATTTATCACCGTCAGATTAAGTTTCGTTTGCTACGTATCTTTCTGCCAAAATAATAAAAGTTAGACTTTATGTATTCCTTGTTTCTCCATTTTTCTGTGATTGTTGTTCTTACTGCCTCATACTGGTTTTGTTTATGGGTGCTTTGCTTTGGTTTCTGCTGCTGTTTCATTTGGAAAGGTATCATAAAAGAATATTTATATTTCACTGTAAGATAATATGCATAAATGCGAATAAGTGATTTATGATTCGCACAAATGGAGTGTATGGAAACACAAGAGAATAAAGACGTATTGGAAAGCGACTATTACCAGAATTACGACATCGTTAAATGTAGAGGTGCTGCCACGCGTTGTTTATGTGTATTATCTTTGTACTCTCAGTTTAAAACATTAGATTGGTAAAATTAGAAATTTCATCTCCTTACGTATTACTGATAACTTATGGTAATGCTGTCCATTCACCATTGGGATAAGCAAAAGAAAAGTTAAAGTTACAAAATCTCATTTCTTATACATTTAAAAACCAAGGAATCTTTATGATAATTTTATTTGCTTCTTGTGGTTTTTCTCTATTACTCTGTTTTGTATTCTTTGTTTAGCCATCATAATACGTAATACACCATACACCACTTTCAACTAAACCAATGTATTTGTTGTAAGTAAATACTTAAGTGTTTTCCAACACAATTATATATTTAGTATGTGTATAGAAAGGATAAATATGAACATGAATAAATAATTTTAAAAGAACATAAATCTTTAATTATTTTCAGAACGAAAATTATACTACCAAATTGCAAATCGGGTTATCAAGTACAATTATTTTTGAATTTCGAAAAACAAGAAAATTGTATTAGTAGCTTATGGGATCTTGAAAAGGGTACATTCCTGCAAACTGTGGCTCCATGACTTGCCTTCCCGACACCGAGGTTGAGAAGAAGACCATTCAGCAATAGGTCTACTTTGCACGGGTTTTTCAAATGTCCAGGAAGGAGATGGCCGGGCTGGGTTTTGCTGTGGTTTTTCAAATGCCCAGTTAGGAGCTGGATTTGCAGGGTAGTCGTATGGATTGGGATAAGCGGGGTAGTAGTAGTTGTTCGCCCCTTCAGTGCTGTGTATAAGAACACAGATCCCAAGAGCCGCAAGTGCAACGAGCACTGATGATTTCATGGCTGAATGAGTGCAGAGATAAAATATTTAATTAAAACCGTGATGAAAATTAAAATGCAAACATTTTAGTTTTATTTAAGTTTTTGTTGTTACCTATTGTGGCAGAACTTTTTTTGAGCAACGAGGACTTCAATAATGGAGTCAGTCAAGGTGGAGCTGGAGACTGTAGAATGGTGCTTACGACAAGTGGCAGCCGAGTTTTTATATGAAATGTTATCTACATCGGCACCCATAAAATATTTTCCAGATATTTTAAGTCACCAACAGAATTGCAATCCAATCAAATGTTTCCTTGAATGAATTACTGTTGACAGCCACATTATTGCTCCATGATTACTTTAATTCATCGAAGTTCCTGCATTTTACAATTAAATTTACCAAGGGTTTTTCCTTTACTGTCTTAGCCTACGCATGTAAAAGTGTTTCAAAAACTGTGTTATTATTGGCAAAGTTATTTACTTACAGACATAAACTATATTACACAGTTTTTTTCTTAGAAAAGCTGTAATATTTATTACAGCTTTTCTAAGAAACAAACCGCGACCACGTATTACCAGTTAATTAAGGAAATGTAATATTAAGCAAGCATTTCTTCTTCTTTTAAGAAACTAACTGCAGACATATTTGTGGGTAAGTTATTTTTGTACAAATGTGTGTGCTTCATGTACAAATACTCCAGTGATGTTTCGCAATTTCTCCAGGATGTTATTATAGGATATTATGAATGTTGTGCAGTCCATATTCTATAGGTATACACAAGTGTCGTGGTGAAATATGTAGTTTCAAAGAATGCATAAACGCGATCACTGGGAATACTATTAAGCAAATTCTTTAAACTAATGCAAATTACCCACAGCAGTAATAGAGCAATGCTTTTGAGCTAAGGATATGCAGTTACATATACTGTTTTCTTTTTAATATTATCATAAGATTAGAATAGAATATTATCATAATTAAATAAGATGTTGCTTTTGGTCAGTAGAGCAAAGACCAATTAAAAAGGTAATTTCCCTCTCACATTCATTGAACTTCGTGATTCCATACGAATTAAAGTCGACAATTTATTTGTCACCTATTTTTAGTTACCACATGAAAAAATTTCAAATTATTCAGGTACAGTTAGGGAATGGTCATTGAACCGATTAGGTGTTTATGCATAAATGACAAAGTTTTCATTAAGTGCATGCCACATACCTCTAGTAACACACTAATACATTGTTACTCTGCAGAATAATATTATGGTACTTCTAAATCAAAGTGTACGTTTTACAATGCCCAGTAAGTTTAACCTAGTGAGTATCTAAGTAGTATCTAAGTTTCTTACCTTCCTTACCTTACATAGGCACACATAAAAGAAGATTAATAAAAAGTGGAAACCTCACAGGTGCACTTACTCGTGATAGAGCGTCCACAAAAAACTTGGTTTACATGACCTACGAGGGTAGACCCACTATACTGGACTGGTGGACTCTTCTTAGACTCGATTCTGGACATGGACAGACAATAATGATATGCTTGGAAGCAACTTCTCAAGCCTAGGATGTCCATTAGAAATGTTGTTCATGCAAAATGTACCTCTTACAGCTCTTGTTATATAAAAGAAGCTTATATCGAATCTACAAAAGCAAAAGTGTATATAGCTATAAGTAGCATATAAATATAAGCTACTTATTCAAATGCAAGAGTGATAAAAATATGCACCTAGAATAAAACGTATTCAATACCAGATATAGAGCGACATTAGTATTTAGTATCCAATGGGTATTTACTATTTACATGAAGGTAGGAGTCCAGCAGATTTGTTTTCGTAAACATCTGTGTGTGTATTCGGTTTCGATTTCCTGTAGTGTTATGTAGTGTTGTGTTATACGGGGACGCATTTTCATTATTTTTGCATACACTGTCAGCAATCTCTCTGTACTCTGACTGATTGATGAAAGAATATACGCATTACTGTTTAAACGGTAAAGTAAATATTGGTCTGCAGTTATAAATTTTTAACCTTTCTGTAAATATGTCTGTATAATCATTTATTCCGTGTATTTACTAGATTATTATATCTGTTACGAGAGGTAGATGTGAGGACCAATTCTACAAAATGTCTTTTTTGGAGAGAGAATATCTCGGCAATCCTAAAGAAAAGACACCATTGCTGCAAAAGCCGGTGTGGGACAGGAATGAACTAGATGACTTTCTTTGCGAAAGAAGACGTGAAAAAAATCGATGGATGCTTTTTTTGGGAGTCACGTAAGATGTGTGATTTGTCTAATTCATAAAATAAATAGGAGCATTTCTTTTAAAGATTTTTAAATAACAATTTCTTATTTCTTTACATACTATAATATTAATAATATATGCGAATTTGTATATTATTTTCGAATCTTTTTTTCTTAAATTGTTTATTTGTCAAATTGCAGAGCCTTGTCCATTTTGATGTTTCTGGGTATCATTGGAATTTTACTGCGACTATCAGAAGAGCATGAACATCCGGATATACCGTCTACTATTATGCCAATACCAATGCCCACAACACCGCTTGTCATGTCTTCAACACCTGTCATAACTCCGATATCGGGCAATGTCAATGTCACTGTTTAATCTATTCGAAATATCAGCTTTAATTGAGTTGATATCGAATGCCAAATGAGAACAGTATAATATAAATAAACTGTATGTGGGAAATGGAAATTACTCAATATCATTATGAGAATTATTATAATGAAGTATTATTATAGTCGTGTCTTAAACTATTCATGCATTTAATTAAGTTAAACTTTTGTTGTCTTTACTGCCTAAGCGAATCATTTTATAGAAATGTTATAAATCGGTATTGAAATCGGTTTAATAGTTCATGACTGATTGTCATTAAAATGTAAGACATTCAGGAATGTGTTTACGTACTTATGTTACAAAATATCTACTCGGTCAATAGATTTTATTCAATAAAAGTTTATTTCGCAGCGAAAATCGCTTATTTTCGAATACGAGAGATTATTTTAATTTTACTGACATTTCCCATGCAATTAATATTGTGCCACGGAAGCAAGATTTTTGTCAGGAAAATTATTAATCCCTTACGTAATGCACGGCACTCCGGCACCGATTTTAAATACTGATACATATAGGTATATTGGCTGATGTTAGAACACTTACTTGCACTTGCTAATAGCTGACCATTCTAGTTTTCTTTGCTTTGTGGTAGTGTAAATTTGCTCCAGTTTCCGTTTGCTGTTTAGTGTTTTCTGTCACCGTGTCTATAAAATCATTGTCAACTAAATACCTAAGTTTCGTCCAACCTAGGGCTCACCGCACTCAACGGTAGTATATAGTAATTATTATTAATATTTAGAATCAAAAAATTTAGTATCTAAAAGCTAATATTGTTTTATCAAAGATATTTTCTTAGATTTTACCGTATACCTTCCTTCCTAATTGATTTTATATTCCCCATAAATTGTCCCTTATTAGAGAATGGTTCCGACTCCGATTCCTCATCAACCATTATCATCGGCTGTCATCAACAAGAGATATAAACTTACAGATAAAATTGGATCTGGATCGTTTGGTGACGTTTACCGTGCAATAAGTCTGCGCAACGGTATGGCAGTGGCAGTAAAACTGGAGAACAGGGGTAACAAATGCAATCAGCTATTTTTAGAATTCCAGTTCTACCAGCAATTAAGAGTAACAAAAGGGAAATCGTCGGAAAGAAGTTGTCCAATACCTCGTTATGGGTAAGTTTTCGTCAAAAGAAAATCAAATTTTACTTGATAAGCCAATATGGGCAAATAATAGTGATTTATTGATTTGTGTAGGTGGTACGGTGTTGAAGGAAGATTCAATGTGTTAGTGATGGAACTGTTGGGTCCGTCTCTGGAAGATGTGTTTGTATCTTGTTCTCGCAATTTCACTATGAAGACCGTTTTGATGTTGGCAGACCAAATGATAGGATGCATCGAGTACATCCATACTAACAACTTCATACACCGAGATGTTAAACCTGACAACTTTCTTATCGGTGTAGGCAAGAACAGCACTAAAGTTTACTTGATTGATTTTGGACTTGCTAAAAGATTCTTGGACAAAACTGGCCGTCACATTCCATGCTTAAACAATAAACAATTGACAGGAACTGTTCGCTACACTTCAATCAATTCTCATTTGGGGATTGAGCAGAGTCGTCGTGATGACCTTGAGTCTATTGGCTACGTTCTTTTGTACCTTATTAAAGGAAGTCTTCCCTGGCAGGGTATTGATGAGTCTGACAAACGAGAAAGATACGCCCAAATAAAACATATGAAAATGTCCATTCCAACCAACATTTTGTGTGCCGAGTACCCAGTGATCGAAAAGTATATGAACTATTGCAGAAGTTTAAACTTTGAAACCAATCCTGATTATAATGTATTGAAACAAATGTTTCGGGAACAATTGCGAAATGAAAATTATCAGTATGATCTTATGTTTGACTGGCAAATCTCGAAGCAAAAGAAAACTAGTGAACCTTTGTCTTCACAGAGTTATCGCCCTAAAAGATACCTGGAAGCAACAGGAAGTCCTGATTATCCTGATCGAAAAAAAATTATTCGAGGAAGTCCTGATTATCCTGATCGAAAAAAATTTATTCGAGGAAGTCCTGATTATCCTGATCGAAAAAAATTTATTCGAGGAAGTCCTGATTATCCTGATCGAAAAAAATTTATTCGAGGAAGTTACTGAAATTAGCAAATGAATAGTATGTAGATACTGCGTTTATCTCAATTATCTCGAACCGTTTAATTTAGTGGCAATCCACAATCTGAACATTATGAAGGAAAAATAGTAAGTGTTAAAGTTATAAAATTGTATTAGCTAAGTCTAGTAGTAGTAATAGTAGAACATTTTGATAGCTTTAATTTCATTGCTTGTGTTGGTTATGCATGTAAAAATGGGTAGAAGTATGAAGGTTTTACAGAATTTAGAAATTTTTCCAGTTTTCAACTTTATTAGATGAGATGTACTATGAAATACCACTATTACTAAAAATATTAAATAAATACCATACCAAATACGCACATAATAATAATAATATAATGATAATGATGTTAGCAAAGTTTTACATTTCCGTTATGATTACACTACAAAATAAAAATGTTTTATTCAAGATTATATCTATGTAAAACAGTATAACCTCGCCATGTTAAATAGTAGTAATTAATAAATACAATTGAAACATAGTTGTACATCAATCCTGGAAAGCATTCGGAACAAATTAAGTTACTTAAATAACTTAACCAGTTTGCATATTTTCAACAGGTTTTCTTGAGATTATTTATATCCATACTTACCCTTTGGAACATTTCATTCCACTAAATAACTAGCTTTATATTTACAATTAAGATCATGCTCTAACGTAGACACACATAGCAGGGCTTTTGGCCCCATCGACAAACCAAGGACGAGATGGACAAATCAACCTTAAGGATATCGATTCCGGGAATGGTGTATCAGAGTTTGAATTCATAGTGATAATATCTTCTGCAGAGACTCCCTCTGGGGAAAGAGTTTGAGTCATGGGATGTTGGGACAGTTCGAATTTTTCATGTCTTCCGTTGTGTTGCAAGTCTGTTCCTTTGTATGCCGACTCCAAATTGAGGAGATAAGAAAAGGGGTCTAAGAGATCATACGTTTTCTGATTTTGGTCGATTCGAGCAGTCCGAGGAGGTGAGTTGGGCCAAACCTCATCTTCCCCACCCGCCTCTTCTCCAGTTCTAGAAGCTACCTTGTTTGAACGCTCACTGTACTCACTTTCTGCTTCAGCGTCGTTGTCTTCACCCACATCATTGGTTTCCTCCGCCCTCCATCCTCCTCCACCGCCGCCGCCACCTCCTCCCCAACCTCCTCCGTACTTCTGAGCCTTCTTTTGCGCCTTTGCCTTTTTCTTCTGAGCCTTCTTTTTAGCTTTCTGTGCCTTCTTGTCATCACACCAACCTCCTCCTCCTCCACCTCCTCCCCAACCACCACCGCCCCCGCCGAAACCTCCTCCCCATCCAGGACCTCCTCCACCTTTTTAAAATAACCGCAATGTTAGGCCCATTCTATCAATATTTAGTCATTGGTGCTTTAAATGCAATATAAAATCGTTTTTACCACCCCAACCACCGCCTCCGAAACCTGGTCCACCGCCTCCCCAACCTCCTCCGGCACCTCCTAATTAAAATTTATTATGTAATGATTTGCTGAGCTTTCTAGTGTTCAATCCAAAGGTAAGAACATTTCATACCTCCTCCCCAGCCTCCTGCTCCACCTCCTCCACCCCAGCCTCCAGCACCACCACCTCCTCCCCAACCTCCTGCGCCACCTCCTCCTCCCCAGCCTATACAAAATGTTTTTGTAACACAATGTTTCCTTTAATAAGAAGAAGGGTCTTTTAAAGGTAATGCAAGTGAATTAAATACCTCCTATTCCTCCTCCTCCACCCCAACCTCCTCCTCCAGCTCCTTTAAAAAAATTTAGTTTTAAATGGGGTTTCAAGAATACTCTGCACATATCGAAATTAGATTATTCATACCTCCCCATCCACCTCCTCCTATTCCTCCTCCGCCGTATCCACCACCCCCACCCCAACCTAATACATAGGAAGCATTTATCATTTTAGGAAGTGCAAAAAAATTTAAAAAATGCAATAATTATTGAATGGTTGTATTCTAATCTTTGTAGTCTAACCACCACCTCCTCCTCCGATGCCGCCTCCGCCCCATCCTCCGCCTATTCCACCCCCTCCTACTCCCACACCTCCACCACCTATTCAAAAATGAATTAAATTTCCATTACGGATCGAAAACAATTAAAAATATTGAAGACTAATGTAAAATAACGAAAATTATTCAATTTTTACGGAATTAATTCTGCTTTATTTAACTTACCAGCCCAACCTCCTCCTCCTCCAACACCTCCCCCCTTAAGTTTAGTCTGAAAAAACAAGATTTATGAAATACAACAATAAGAATAGAGAGGTATTCAAAAATACCCTGAAATATGCGCTCCGTACTATCTGTACGTACCTGTGTAGCCACACCAGCCGTCAAGAAAACTTTTGGCAGACCAAATCTCTGTAATATGAATATGGTTTTGAAGATAAATTCTTTAGTTGTTTTCATTGACTTTTTATTAAATGAATTGATAATGATTTCAAAGTTAACATAATATTTTTTACCGCTTCTTGAGGAACAATTATGATCTTTTTACTTCTTGATTCTCGAGCTGTTTTCGTTATATTCGGTTTAAGAAATTTAATTTCTTTTGATTGTCTGCTTCGGCTCTTTCCTTCATTGTTATCTTCGGCACCTATTCCAATAGCCACTAAGGCTATGGCAAATATCTAAATAATGACCAGAATTAGAGCTCTAGAAATTCAGGAGGATAAACGTTTTACATAATTACAATAAATTACTTAAGACTTACCCAAAAATTCTGCATCACTAATATTTGTGAACAACCATTTGAAAGAAACTAAATAATATTTTGTAGTCCGTGTATGGTAAGTATGCAAAGCTCGACCTAACAATAAATGAGACGGTTTCCGAGTTTGCAGTAGCCTTTTATGTGACAGCGTTTTGTTTGTCAGTTTGTAAAATCTGTATGGTTACATAATTTCCACTGTAGCATGACTTGACTTTATTATCTTGTCTTTCTAGAATGAAATAGGAATTTATTACAGCAAATCTACATAAATCCGACCAAGTTCATACATATCATGAAGAGAGGTGCATCTGGTAGAGCATAAGGATCCCATGCACTTCTTCTTGATAATATATCGGTGAAAGAAACGGTAACTTCACATCTAATGGATGTTGCATTAAAGAGTAAAGATAGGAAAACTAATTTATACTACAAAAAACTCATTTAAATTGGTCGGACAGAAAGATAATGTGAGGTGTGAGGTGTTGCTCATGAAAATTGCGGACTCTGAATTAATATTGCTTGTCAAGTTCACTATCGCTTTATTTCCTGACCATGACCATAGTCCACAACTCCGTACTACTCTTTTTTGTTTCATAGTTGCAGTAATTTATATTTAAACGCAGAAAGCATACTACATAACAAATGTAAGTACCTTACTCGATTCGGCTATGTACATATTGTCATTATTCACAATATGCTTGTGTGGTATTACCATTTTGTTTTAAATATGAAACAGTATGGTGTGTGAATGGACGATGATGAGACAATTTGTTTCCGTTACACGGGTACATTAGTAGAAAGGAGTTTTCAATGTAGATAATGATTCATTTCACGTGGAAACCATTTAGTGTGTAATTTCCATAGTTTTCGTATCACTACTTGCATTTTACTTTGCCATGTTAGAGAAATACCAAATTGAGGACTTTTAGAACATTATTTGGAAACACAGTAAATACAACTAAAGTTGTATAATATTTTCTCATTCTCTATAAATCGCGATTCGCGACCAAAAATCATGATACCAAGCTTTTCATCTCATTTTACATGAAATTCGGTTGAAAGGGTACTGTTTAGTACAGCGGTCCAGAAATTACGAGATTTTTCATTTAAGTTTGTTAATGAAAATGATTTATTAGATTCGCGTAGCTACAGCTAGGCCAAGCTAACCGATTGTTTTAACTTTTAAATGCATACTTACTTGACTACTTATAAGTGAACGTGTTTTGATTTTTAGATTCAAAGTATGAATGTACATTTTAACGATATATTTATTTTATCATCTGTAAGCAATAATAGTAACTGTTTTAAACAGATTAAAAATAGTAGTAGTTTGTAAACACTGTTTCTGGGAAGCTATAAGAATCTTTGTAATCATAACAAACTTAATAGTAGATGTTTATGCACCAGAATTTAAGCAAATTAGTTGTTTCCTTGCTTCCGTTATGCTGTGTCTGTGTCTTATTTGTAAATTAATTATAACGCTAAATTCACAACACAGCGCACAGCACCATGCATACATCAAAAAGGTGCTGTGGTGTACAATCTTAAATATTTCACTTATAAACTAATAACTGTCCTTTAGACGTGCTGAGGAAGATTGACTACAATATTGTCAGTATGGTAAGTACTAATTTCCCAGTTGATCTTATACTGCAGATATTAGTTAGTAGGCAGTGAAACGAAAATTATGTTACTTTTTGGCTTTTGGTACCTTGCTTGGTACACTCTACTCTACACATGCAGTAATTATGATTCCGAAAAACACCTGTTGCATGGTTTCAGATGTATTAACACATTAACAGTATTAAGTAGACGAAACAGTGGGAAGTTGAAGAAAAGAAGCAAAGAGTGAGTGCTTTGCATTATCAAATTAAATTCTGCATTAGTTCTGCCACTCAAGTTGACGTACACATAAACATACTTAATATTTCATTACCCTTCACATTTGTCACGTAACAAAGAAAAACATTGAACAATGCGGAAAAAAGATGCATTTGAGAGAAAAATACTGTTTTTACTGTTGTTCATAAATTAAACGTTTCTCTTAAAACCCCTGAGGAACTGAGGAACACACGACAATAAGTAATAAAAAGTGCTGCATCGTTTTTCTTACTTCATTTGAGGCGAAGGTTGATTTTATAACAAAAACGGGATCGTAAAAGCTCAGGGATGGAATGATAGTTGCAAAATTTAGAACTGGAAATCAAAAGTCTTTGGAGTCTCATTTCCGGATTGGTGAATGTGAGCCACAGATATAGGAACATCATTTTCTTCCATGTCGTATTTGGGAACGACCTGAACATTCTTCTTCTTGGATTTTCTGGACGCCAATAAAATGGCTGTCATGTGTGGCAGCTTTTTGCCACCTCTTCCACCGCCTGATCGCGAAACGGGCACTCCAGAAATTCCCAGGTTATTTTGACGATCCATTAAAAGTTCTTTTCCAACTCGGATGTCCTCGTCATCCAATAAATCCAACAGTCCGTTTTCTTCCACCTCTTTTTTGATTTCATCCATCCAGTCATCACTCTCTTTTTCAAAAAGAACTCCCGCTGGCATTTTCTTCTCACATTTTGTGAAACGATTTCTTGCCTTCACAAGGTTCTCACAGATATGCCGAATTTTCTGCTTCAAACCAAACACGCTGTCCTGCAGTTTGTACTCTTCAGATTTCAGACGAATGTATTCTAATGTATCTGGAGCCTATTCAGAAAAATTAAATCATTTACATCTCCTAATCAGGACAAAATTTAATTCAGTAATGTTGATTTGTTTACAGATTTCGTATGCATTCTTTTGAGAAAATTGCTCCTTTTAATGACTTCTTGAAGTTTATCTTGATATCTCAAAAAATCATTGTAGAAACTTATTAGCAGACTATTTCTCCGATTGATCTCTTCGGCAGTCCTTTTCTGATCTCGTGTCACA
The DNA here is from genome assembly GCA_020352615.2 of Yoshiicerus persimilis. Taxonomy (NCBI): domain Eukaryota; kingdom Metazoa; phylum Arthropoda; class Collembola; order Entomobryomorpha; family Tomoceridae; genus Yoshiicerus; species Yoshiicerus persimilis. Next base: position 44,840,674 of record CM036941.2, read on the forward strand.
TTCAGCAGTATTTTTTGAGCTTCCTTGAAAGTACGACACACAGATGCTAAAAGCAATAGGAAATAAGGCGACTTTTTTTTATTTTCGATTGGTCCACATTTCAAAAATTTCTGATCTCTGGATTTAACAATAACTTACTTTCAATGATTTTCAAATCATTTATTTCTTGATTTTTCCCCGCGACATCCTCCAACATTCTAATATTTGTAATACGGAGTTCCTCGAAGTCAATGAATCCTATTTTGTCCCCCATGTTCCTATTCATTTTTAGTTTAATCCTAATCTTTTTCATTATTTTGTCCAAATGAATTGTGCTCAGTGTGGTGGTTGTTTCTTCGGCAAGAATAGCTCTCTTCATATAACTTCGATATCTAATATTTTTTCATAAAATGTTAGCTTCAAATTTTACAAGTATTGAAATAAATTTTCCAGTATTTTTATTTTCTCGATAAAATCTCCATTTATTTACTAATTTACTACCCTGCAACTTTTTCTGCCATAAGTTTCCCAGTAAGAGGATGTATAGCAGAAGCCTTCATGTTACTCAATCCCTTCATCAATCGAGTTAAAAGTTTCACAGAATCCATATTCATATCTACGTGCACCTGGAGTCTGTATTTCGCTATCATTAGCTCTGTTTCCGAATCGACAAATTCTTTTCTCATTAATTCCTCTTGCTGTAGACCATATTTCAGTTTGTCCTGGATAGACAATCTAAGGGAGAATAATGTATTTTTGAAATTCTATCAAAACCCATTTGATGATAAAAAGAAAAGTGATACTTTTTAGCCCTTGACGGTTTAAAACCGGGATATTCAGGATCAGCTTCAGGATCAATTTTATTTTCTTCTGCCAATAAAATCTGAGCATTTCCTTCGTCATTTATGGCAGCCTCTAAAGCTTTTTTTGGGTCGGACATGATTTCTTCCTCAGTCGGAGTAGATTTCTCGGCTTTCTGAAGCACATGCATAAATATTATTAATATTATTCTCGTATCTTTGTAAATTCATGAAAAACATTAATCGCTGGGAAATAGAACTCAAACCTTTTCTGGGCCCTTAATTTTTTCAGGTTTGCCATACTTTGTCAATTTTCCGTATTTATAACGCATTACATCGAAATTGTCGGGTGCAATTTCTCCAAGATTTTCAATATACTGACGGACAGTAAACTTGGTTTTATCCGACATATTTTCATAGATTTTATCCGTGGAAAAATTAACCATATCTCTGGCTACGATTGGTTTAATTTCCGCTTCCGGGTCAGATTCCTCGGGTGAACTCGAGTCACACAAATCTCCCTTCATAAGTTCACTTTCATTCCAATGTGTTTCGTACTCGAATGGGATATAATTGTCGATTTCCTTTTCTCTCTTCTCCATTTTTTCCATAGATTTTCTGAGAATGGTTGTTTCCGTTTTCAAATAACAAATATCCGATCTTGTTTTATGAATTAGGGCCCTTAGCTGCCGCCTTGTCATATCTAGGTAGCACAACGAAACAAAAACAATTCATTTGTGTTTGTATAAAATTTTAGTAAACAAACCATAATCCGCTCTTACGAAACTTGCGATTTGTTAGACAATTGTATGTAAATGTAAACCAATTAACACATTACAGAGTAAACATTTACATTTAAGAGTTTTCTTAGGAATAGCTCCGTGAATATTTGGCATTGAAAATTTGGGTTTATCCTGCTTCACCAAATGACTCAACGATTCCTCCATTTCTTCCTCTTCTTCTTCCTCCGGTTGAGATTCTTCCATTTCTCCATCGGAACCCAGCAGCATTTCTGCATAAATCCTATCGATAAGTTCCTTAGGAATTAAATCCAAATCCCAGTTATCCGAATTCGTTTCTTTGAAATCTAATGGATCTTCTTTTATTGAACCCTTAGGGACACCCTTTGATTTCTGAGGAATCTGTTCCTCTGGTTCGTCTTCGATGGATTTGGCAGAACCTTCTTCACTTAAGTCACCTTCGTTTCCAGTTTCATCTTCTTCCTTATTCGGTACCGAACCGCGTTTGGAATCTTTGGATGCTTTTCTCGTATCCTCCTCCTTTTCTCCTGCCTTTTTTACACTCGCGTCTTTTTCCATCATCAGAGCTTTAATAATCTCTAAATAAATGTGACTAAACTATTTATGCAGCGTTATTTGCGTATGTGCTGTATACGCATATACAGTTCTGTGATGTGAACAATGAATTAAAATGGTAATGAGTATTTGACAGTTCAAAATTCAAAATTCTTCTCGACAAGCATGACATCAAAAGCGATTTGTAATATTTTTAATAGTGAATCGCAATCACAATCCTTGACAACCCATTGTCATTATCCTACCGTGGACAACATTATTATTCGCAAACGAAATGTTCATGTACAATGTGCTTCGTTTCACTTATATAAGTAAAATGTCAATATTCATAAGCAGAGATGAAAAACTCAAGGTTTTTGAATAAATTATTCAATAAATGTCTATTCAGAACCGATAGACACTAATGATTTATGCCATTATACCCATTTTGTTGACACTTTTATGGAATGTTTTAATGTATTTTTCGTTTCAAATGTTGATTATGTTGTACAAGTAAACAATCCAATTTTATTGAATTCAATGTCATAATAAAACCTAAAATAAACAGGAGTTAATTGCAGTATCATAATTACGGAATGTGACTGTAAAAACATTTAAGAATTCTTCTGTTTGATTTGAAATAATACTCTTTTCGGTCGCAAACAAGAAACTGTGTGGCCCAATAGAGGCGGATGATGTCAGATGCTTTCTCTCCTATCATAACCGCAGGGGCGTGTGTGTTGCCATTTACGATATCAGGCATAACGGAAACATCTACTACACGTAACCCCTGTGCCCCCAATACACTAAAACAGCAAAAATTAATTTGAATAATGAAATCCTCAAATGCAAATAGGTATTTTGTTTCTTACCGTAAATTGGAGTCAACAACAGCCGTTGAGTCGGAAATCCCTTTCCCCATCTTACATGTTCCTACTGGATGGTGCACTGTTAAAGAGTAATGTCTTATATGACACTCCCAATATGTGTCACTTTTAAATTCATGCATTTCGCATCCTGGAAGAGGGGTTTCTACCAATTTGGCATTCAAACGGCGAAAAGATTTGCTCTTTTCGATAAGATCGACGGAAAATTTAACTCCTGGAAACACAGTATAAATTATTTGTAATATCTTCATAATTACAATTTCCTAAATTGCATACCTTCAAGAAGGGCTTTAACATCATCAGGATGTGCTAAATAATTAGGATTTATTAGAGGAGCACTTAAAGGATTTTTATCTTTTAGACGAATTTCGCCAGCACCTTTAGGTCTGGCTAAAGCAGTCATAATTATAAAAGAATCATTTCCTTTAGCAGGACCATACAGTCTTTCCAACACTTCCAGCTTCACACCGTACCCCTTAGAAAGTTCCAAATCAACATTCTGATCTGATCCTAAGCCTACAAGGTAAATTTGAATATTGGGCCAATCTAGTCCAGTCTTTTTCACCTCCGAAGTGGTAATAAATGCTTGACCGCTTGCACAAACTGGACTTAGGAACGTCCCTGAAATTAAAATAATTTAGACAAAGACCAGAAAAGCCGGTTAATTAGATTTTAATAAGGAAGCCGTTTTATTATTGATGTAAATCCACTAAATCACCTTGTCCATAAACCAGATAATTGTATAACCCCTTAATGTTCACATCACGAGACGGGATTAAAGATAATGGTTTATCTATAACGAAGGGCATAACTTTTGTTGCTACATGATCTTTCAGATTTTTACCAACTGGAAGATTCAATTTCGGCTTTATCTGTTTTCAATGTAAAAGAAAAATCAACAATATTTCTGATATAAGTGTGAGATAAAAAATTCTAATTTCTACCCAGCAAAATTAAAATCATGCATTTGTGTTAAAATGTTAGCACAGTACTTACCCCTATACTACGTAGATGATCTTTAGGACCTATTCCAGAAAGTAAAAGTAGTTTTGGAGAATCCACAGCTCCTGCACTTATTATCACTTCTTTGGAAACTTTTGCCAACTTTCGAACCCCATGACGTAAGTACCAAACACCAGTCGCTCTTCTTGCTTTGTCGAATTGGATTTCAACTGCTTGTGAATACCGGGAGATTCGTAAATTTTTTCTGTGTAAAATACCTTTGAGGAATGCTGTAAACGTATCACATCTTTCTCCGTTCTTCTGATTCACTTCAAACGTTCCGAAACCTAATTGGCATATTAAAGCATTTCAAAAAATGTTAGATACACTGAAATTTCAAATCGAATAGGCACTAGCAAAAGTATTATAATTTTAAGTTAACCTGATCTTTGGGGTCCATTTAAGTCAACCTCATCAAAACCGAACTCCTTTCCAGCATCGATGAAATATTTATATAATGGCTTAGGATATTTATTCGTCAAATAAAGTTCTCCTTCTCTCCAATTCCCGTACTGCTCAACTAAAACAAAAACGCATTTTCAAAGTAACTTTTTTAGGAATAATGATAAACTATAGTGTGTCTCCGCATATGAAACGTACCGTTTTTTATGAACTCTCCGGAATATTTAATACTCTTTTTGAAAAACGGTAATAAATTCTTGAAAGTCCATTGGGAGTCTCCGACAAGGTTAGCCCAGTTGTCATAATCCAAGGGATGTCCACGAACATAAAACATGCTGTAAATTTCATTGACATAAACTACGCTGTGGCCGTTATTAGCTCATTTAAAAGAGACAAACAACCATGAAAACAGAGCATTAGCGAATTAAATATTTTTAGCCGTCAGATTGAAAGCAATGTTATACCTATAAAGTACAGACGAGCCACCCAAAACCTTTCCTCTTGGCCATGAAGAAACCTGCGTGTAAAAATTGAATTCATCACCTATTTGTGTATCTGAGAATGAAGAAATGTTTTGAATAGTAAGCTTAAAATAATACGAAAAGTCAATTTGTACACTCACATTATTGGGCATCGCAAAGCAAGCGTTTTTTTGAGGTATGGTTTTATAGAGCCAGTCGATTTCAGGTTGGTGATAGAGATTCATAGCCAAGAGAGGAATTCTGTTTAAGTACAAAGGATCGCCTCCGGCTTCTAGCAACAGAACCCTATTGTTCTTTGAAAGTCGGTTGACCAAAACAGCACCGGCAGAACCTCCTCCGACTGCAATGGAAACATTTCATTCACTCTGGTTATTCCAAATGAGTTACACAATCATAAAACATCTCATTATTGAAGGCACTAGTATTGGCGATTTTAAAACAATATTCCGCATTAGTTGGGTTTTTGATGAATATAAAGTTCTCATTTTGGAATACACAGAAGTTAAAATTACAGGTAAACAAGGATTGTTATGAATGACGGATAGCTACCATCGTGGAATGATTAATATGGGGACTTTAAGAGGTATAAGCAATCTGTTATATATTAAAATACTGAATAATAATATTGCAGTTTAGTTACTCACCGATGATAAAGTCGTATAGAGGTGTTGTCTCATCTTCCAAGAAAAGGCTGTACATGTAATCGTAGTAAAAGTTATACCTCCCTAATATAGTAACAGTAATTGCCAGTGCTGCTAATGATATTTTAAGGGCTGCAGCACTCATTATTAAGAACTTTGCTATGTTCTGGAAATTAGCATAGGAAAATCTGTTGGATTATCCAAATTTAAACAGTCTCATATTTAAAATATCACAGTACAGAAATACTTTTAATAATATCTCCATGAAGTAAAGAAAGTCTTTGATCCCCTAATCACAGGAGCTAAAATTCCCTCTCGTGATTTGATGTGTGTGTGTTTGATAAATGTGGACATTTATATAGTATACTGTATACTCATTCTGAGCCAACCCAGGTGTAAACATTTCTTAGTACATCTCTAAGTGAACTGACATTGAGAGGACCACATTCGAGGAGCAAAGACTCTTGTTCTTATCTCTGAGACCCGAGAAGCATGTTCTCAATATTATAGCAATGTATAGACATCATGTAAGGTTAGGATTTAGACCATCTTATAGCCAAGGGCTAAAAAGAAGACCTCGGTAAATGAACATAAACCAGCTACAGTACAGTTGAGATTTAAAGATTGTTTGCAAGGTTTGCATACTGCATACAAACAGAATGTACTGCATAATCAACGATTTATACACGCAGATCAAGAATCACTGAAGCTTTTTTGAGGGGAACCCGTTTCTGTGTACCATTCTATTCTGTATCTCTATAGTATACCTTGCTTCTGATTTCTGATGAGGATTAGTAACTCTTTCATAAATCATTGTATGCTGCACGTAACGTCGCACGTTGCACGTGCTGGTGAACACATTATTTTTTCCGTTTCAAGTAAACATTGTACCCGAAATTTTATGGTATTTTGTGGTGTTTTAAAATAGTTATTACAAAAGCAGTAAGCACGACAAAGTACGACTAAAGAAACCTCTGTGAACTTCAAAAATTACTAAAAGTGTGGTTCTACACTTAATATTTGAAATGTGTCGCTAGTAATGATTACCTTCTCTAATAAAATAATAATTGGAAATTAGAATAATTTTTTAATGCTGCATTATTGCTTTCCTCCAATTTAACCTATAGGTAGTATCATCAAAACCTATTTACTAGTGTTATGCGCATACCTATGGTATATGATTAATAAATGTAAGATTTGTTTGAAATGTACAGAATGCATATAATTTTCGTACTATATTAAGAATTACAAGTATTTATTACTTTGTTGAGTGTACATTGTAACACAGTTTGTATTTATTTGCAAACACACTCCTCATAAGGAGGCGGTGGTTCGGAAGAAAGTGTTTCTAGACTGGAGTAAGCAGGAGGAGGTGTCCTGGGCGATATTCTCGAAATCATTTCTGAAGATAGGAATAATTCGTGTCTACTGAGAAATACTTGTTGTTGATAACGTGGCACATGAGAATGTAAATGAGTTGCGTTTGTAGTGGGTCGTATTGTCTCGTCACCCACTTCTTCTGAAATAAAACCAGATTCTTTACTATTCTCCGTAATATCATATACATGCAACATTGTCAAAGGTTTATATAAATGTAATCGATTTTACTATTTGTTTTTTATTTTATTTATTTTATTTTTACTATTGTTTTTTTACTATTTTCTATACTATTCGATCGATTTTTGTATTTTTCGCTTACCCATAAATGTAATCGATTTTTCACAAATACAATTATATTTTTTCACAATAATATTGGACTGAATGTTAATTTTTCCAAAATGTTGCGCTTCTCATATATTTCATGATTTTTTATAATTGATTATACATTTTACTCCTGAAGCATTTGAGCAATAAAAACATTGTAAAAATGAGTAATGGATAATGAAACATATATGTGGAAAAAGAAATATATAATGTGGGAAAACGAATATTTTGCCTATGAAATATCTTGTTGTGAGAAAAGAATATTATATTGTGATAAAATGATCATACTTGTGAAAAAAGAGTATTATTATTTGTAGAAAACATTCTTGGGATGATTTATTGTGATTTGTAAATCTTACGATTAATTGGCTGGAAATGATAATTGCTTTGAGCGTTATTGTTCATATTGATGTTTCGACTTCCATTACTTCTATTTGGAGATGCCGACTCTTGCAAGAAATTGTTGCAATGACAGGTGAGAGCAGTAGCTTGACTGCAACTGCAACTTCGAGCGGAATAAACTGGAACACTGTTTGTATTGAGTCGAACTGTTTCATCTAAAACGTTTGAATTACACTAATTAAGTTTGCCATTACTTTCTAGTTTATTCCATACTAAATATTCTCCTTTCTCACCAATATAATCCTCTTTTTCGTTCTTTTTTGTTCCGGATACCCACAGGAGAACCTATAGATATTTAAATGTAATAGCACATTAATTATTGACAAAAAATATCTTTTCTTCTAAAAATATTGACATTCTTTTAGTTACTGATAGAACTATACAATACCCATAAAAGTACAATAAACGCCATTGTTTTGATAATGACATCTAAAATATCGACCCGTCCTCCAGAGATGTGAGTACGCTAATGTAATAAACATGGGTTTAAAATATTTCCATTAATTTTTACTAAGTAAAGATAATTTTACAATTGTAATAATTAATGAACGAAGAGTCGCGCTTACCAAAACTAGAATACCAAAGAAGACGAAACTGAACACAGCATATCCGATATGCTCCCGGCGAAAATTTCTATAAGTGGTTTCCACACTCATTGCATGCTGCAAAGCAGAAACTACATATTAGAATTTGTTGACACGTATTACATAAGAGAATTGAATTGGGAATGTTTTATTGACCTACCAAACATACGAATAGTAAAAGAAGAACAAGAACTAATAAAGGAAGTCCAATTTTTTCCAATTCAGCAGCCATAATTCCAGCTTTTGAGCCAGAAAATACAGAGGACAATGCAAAATACGGTGACCTGGAAATAAAATTGCTCTTGCTCTGTGCTAGTTTCCGTTGGGCAGTATTGGGACACAGGAGTTGTGTACATTATATGCTCTTCGTCTGCCATTTTACATAATATTTCCTATCTTTTCCTATTGCACTAGAAATTTATTGCTTCTGAATAAATATTTTAAATTAGGAATCTGCTTTGTATTCTACATTGCTAATATACATAGATAGTTTTAATTGCAGAGTAGAACTACAATAGGTAGAAAACTATAGAACTTTGGGTTTTTCTTTCCTTCTAAAGCAAACCAGTGTAGTAGTAGGTCACTCACAATTCAACTTATTTAACGTACTCTGTTGATTTCTATTTGCACACTATATATCTGGTGATGAAACGTCTTCGTTTGCAGTCAGTGTATGGTCTGGCAGTAGGACGCTCTACTTGGCTCAAGCTCTCCAGAATAATCAATAAGTGCATCCAGCAAAGATGTTCAACTTATGAGCATGCGATCACGAGTATCAAAATGCTTCTTCTTCATTAACTTCAATTTACTATTTTTAGGATGCAAAATTTTAGTTTAGTGCATGAAATCGTAAAACTGGTACTTTAATTGAATATGCATCAATTCTTCATCACCCGAAATAGGAAAAGTAATTAACACATAACTTGTTAAAGGTCAAGATAAGAGGGAGTATTGGTCTGATAATTTTACTCATTAAAGTTTACACTTGAGAACACAATTATTGATAGTGATTTATTGGAAGAAATAAAAGAACTTAGACCCACACCATTATTTTGTCATGTTACACTCAGTATAGAAAATCTAATATCTGTAATGATCAGGCTTGAATGGACCATCCCTATCAATTCCCAAGTAAGTTGCTTGTTCAGGTGTCAGCTTACTCAGTTTGGCACCCAAATGCTCCAAGTGCAACATAGCAACCTCTTCGTCAAGCTGCAAAGTAGTAAAAACAAAGTTATCAATTGCACAATAAATAATCCGCGTTAATCATCAGCATTGCAACAATTCTGAAGATTGGTTACCTTTTTGGGCAGCATGTAAACTCCCAAATTGTGCTTCTCCGTCCACAAGGCAATCTGAGCCAAGACTTGATTAGTGAAAGAGTTACTCATAACAAAAGAAGGATGTCCCATTGCACACCCAAGATTGACCAATCTTCCCTGAGCTAAGAGAATGACATGGCGGCCGTTTGAAAGAGTGTATCTGTCCACCTGAGGCTTAATATTTTGTTTGGCTACAGCATTCTTCTCCAACCAGGCAACATCGATTTCACAGTCAAAATGACCAATGTTGGACACAATGACCTCATCCCTCATTTTGTCAAAGTGTTCTGGGCGAACAATACCCTTGCATCCGGTAGCAGTAACAATAATGTGGGCTTCGTGCACAACATCCTCCATTGCGCTAACCTAAACATTTGAAAATGGTCAAAATCCTTACTTATTATTCTTACTTAATGCAATTCACATTAAAACTTATTTTAATGAATGTATTTACCTGGTATCCTTCCATAGCTGCTTGTAAGGCATTAATAGGATCGATTTCAGTGACGATAACTCTAGCACCGAATGCACGGAGAGACTAAATAACATGTGATATAATAAATCAAAATCGTATTGTTTTTAAAGCAATATTTAATTTGCATAATTTATTCATAAGTTACCTGTGCGGAGCCTTTGCCAACGTCGCCATATCCTCCGACAATGCATGTCTTTCCAGCAACCATAATATCAGTGGCTCTTTTCAAACCGTCAATTAGGGACTCACGGCATCCATACAAATTATCGAACTTACTCTGAAATTTTCAATTGTTTTAATTACGCTATTATTTTTTACATAAGGATACAAAATCGTATATTGAAATGAAATTCCTATGCACATGCGCACCTTTGTAACAGAATCGTTGACATTAATGGCTGGGAATTTCAGTTCACCGGTCTTCAGAAGTTTGTACAAGGCATGGACTCCAGTCGTTGTTTCCTGTAATACAAAACCATGTCAAAGCCTTAATTCAGAATTAAATGCAGTACAGAGCGCATCTTAATCAAATCTACTTACCTCAGAAACTCCTTTAATTCCAGCACAGTATTGAGGATAGTTCTTCAAAACATGGCTAGTGAGATCACCACCATCGTCCAAAATCATGTTTAGGGGCTGTAGTAAAAAAATTGATTATTATTATATGTGATTTGATAAAATCGATATGCACTATGCACCCCAAAATGTTATTTTTAATTTCGACGAACCTGACCGTCGGGCCAAACAATAGTTTGTTCAATGCACCAAAGATATTCCTCCTCAGTTTCACCTTTCCATGCGTAAACTGGGACTCCGGTAACGGCGATTGCAGCAGCTGCGTGGTCTTGAGTGCTGAAGATGTTGCAGCTACTCCATTGGACCTAAATATAGTTTTTAAATGTTCTTATTTTAATTAGATTGCATTTCTACTACCTGAGCAGCAATTACGATAAAGTAAAGAACTCACGGTGGCTCCAAGCTCGGTAAGCGTCTCAATGAGAACAGCCGTTTGGACAGTCATGTGGAGACATCCAGCAATACGGGCTCCGGTTAGAGGTTTACTAGGTCCATACTTCTTACGGAGGGCCATCAATCCAGGCATTTCTTTCTCGGCAAGTACAATTTCCTTCCGCCCCCATTCTGCTAATGCCAAGTCAGCTAAAAGGTAAAGAAAAAACAAATGAATTAAAATTTTCTATTAAACCATAAAAAGACATCTCGTTGAATTGTGTATACGAGTATACCAAATAAGTTTAGCCGTAAGTTTAGTCACTACCGTACAGTCAGTAAGCAGATAAAAAACAAACTTATTGACAACAATAACGCTTACGATGTTACGATTACTAAGAAATATCTTTACTCACATGGGTACTAAGGCAGTAGTATGCGTTATTATTATATGCAGTACTCATCGATTATCTTGAAAGTAAAGGTTTTTCAGAACTTAAGAGATATGTGAAAAGTGAATTACACTGTCATTTCGCATTCTCGTCTTGGTACTTGGTAATATTTAATATTCTACAAACTAAAAACATTTAATTGCAATATAATGGGTAGAATAGGTACACGCTTACTGCTTACTAGTAAATATATTTACCACTTAAGTTCTACTGTCTTACATATGTGCAAAGCGCACCTATCTCAATCTCAAGGAAAATACACAGATTGGCAATGGCATTTGTATGGATTGTATTTATTTGTTACTTATCTATATCTTACGTAATTGTATGTATACCTAAAAGCCCTAATAATGCTATTATTTCCGCTAAACAACCTAGAATGTTCTGACTTCTGTAAACATTTTCCAGCGCATCATTATTACATAACTTCTAACTTCTGGATAGGATGTGGCGTGATTACATGCGAAACTATCTGTACGTTGTACAACAAAACCTGTTCAAAGAACTTTCAAGGACTTTGTAGAAGCCATTTCACACGGAAAGGTGCTGCATTTCGTCCACGTCATTTTCGACTATAGACAGATGCTATGGTTTAATAATTAATACATGCATCGTACTAGATATATCAACAGATCCCATCGTATCCCACTTACGAGTTCATAATTCATAATCATAAGCATAATTATTGTCATTGATAATTTGATAATAATCATCACAAAAAGCATTTCTTCATAAGTTCATCTAAATTAATTATGCAACGAAAGAACGAAACGACGAAACTACGAATGACAGAGTACGGTTTATATAAACTAACTAAAGTCGAGCAATCTCTAAATTTTAATGGCTCTTTAGCTTTCGACTGTTTCAACTTTGGATACTCCTCTCCATACAAGATTAATAAAGGCTAATACAGGGATGCATCCATTCGATAATGATCATTCATGAATTACGATAAAAATGAGCAACACTTCAAATAATCTGGCTTTTGATTACGATGACGAACGAATACATGAAGGGTGTGGATTATGTAAGTATAATAATGCATTTACCTTTACCTATGATGGCCTTGATAGGTCACGTTAATGTCACACATGTGTATTAAAAACGCGGAATTGACAATATTTCACTTTTTATAACTAAAAGATCTTTCCTCGAGTTTTCTCTCAGAGTTTGTTTGACCTTGTATATTTTTAACGTAATAATGTGAATCTGGGAATGTACATTTATATCTAATTTCCTTTTGATTTTCCTTAGCACGAAGGAAATCTTCTTAGTATTTAAGTATTTATGCACACGGTATATCTTAACTCATGGTATTATTTAACAGTTCATCTACAATTCTTACAAATAACCAAATAATACAATACTCAGAAAGGAATAATTCATTGCCATAAAAAACTTGCGACCTGTGCAAAAGAAAAGGGAAAATACTATAATAACCAAATGAGATAGCGTAGGCGTAGGCATTGTAAAATATACCTAAGCTAGGATATAGATATATAGTGTTTGAAGATCTAGATAAATAATTACATTGTAAAACATGATCATCGGTATGATCTAACAGAAATAGTTCTGTGTAGATCATAGATCATACCAAATACGAATCCAAAATATCCGGATCGGGTTCGGGTTACGGTTGGGTGGTTTTTAAAAATGGCTTTTAACAGTAAAAGGCAAAAGTTTACAGAAGAGTTAATGTACAATACAACCGAAGAACATAAAGGCACATTATGCCGATATGTGCCACATCACACATAGCTCAAGTTTACTATCGTCAATATTGACTTTACACGTCTGCAAATGCAAATTACCTATTTAACGATTGACAGTAATAAAATCACGCATATTGTACATTACTACAAGCATGCAGCAAGCCCAATTTACAAAATTGTAATGCATACAAAATATTAAATTAGAAACAGACGTACAAGATTATGGTATATAAATTGCACAGTGCATATGATATATGATATATGGACCTTAAGGGACACGGAAAAGCATTCCAAACAGAATATAAACTACCACTACCGACGTCAAGAAAACCTAAAATTACAATTTTGGGATATATTTTAGGTGAAGTGCACTTAGTGCACTAATACCTTTATTTAAATGCCGTCACTTCTGAGGTCCTTTTTTCTAGAACAAGTTCGCTGACAATCAGAAACTACTGGTATTTTGGTTCTCTTACTTTTCTAAGATGCTTTTTGTCAAAGAAAAATATATAAGCTGATTCAAATCGTATGTCAGCTGTGGTGTGGAGACAATACCATGAAGTCTGAAGCACAATTTGAAATTCGAAAAGGCATGAACAATAAACTTTAAATCTACTACTGAATTACAGAAAACCGAAATTCGATTTCAAATAAAACATGCCCAATTCGCCAATTCCAAAACACATTACCAAACAGCTATATTATATGCTGATACCAAATCAAAATTTTAGTGTTTCAATTTTAGTATTGAAATTTATAACTTACCAACTTTGTAGGGCAACTTATTTGCGTTTCCATTTACAGCAGCCATAATGTCGATTTACTAGTTTGATTGTTAGAAACGATCAGTCTTTTACTACTTTTATTTAGCAAGCACTTCTTCCGTCACCACTCCACGAGGTCCAAGCCGCAAAAGGAAGAGATCATGTGTATCACACTCTCTTTATGGCTATATAGCTGTTGGGAGCTTTATAGCTTTCTTTCGTTGAGAATCCCACATCATAGGTACTGTACTACCAGTCACTTAGTCACTAATAGTACTCGGTAACACACGATTTTGACTTCCAAGGACTGTGATATAATACACTACTCTATACTCAGTATTCAATTCAGACCCAAGCTAAAGTAGAAGTTCATCTTTACTCCAAACCCCCGTAATTGGCCATAAGAATGGCAAAATTGAATTATATCCATGGTCCATGAGTACAAGATATTTAAAGTAATGACGGGATAATAAAATAAGATTTTTAGAAGCATAAATAAATTCTTAAAATACTAAAAATACAATGCGGAGACAACAGAAATTATGTAACAATGAACTGATGAACTGCATATTGAAGCAATACTTTAAAGTATTTCAAACCAAAAATAAAATAATCATAATCACAAAGAAAAGCAAGCTAATAAATAAAAAACTGTCCAATTGCTTTTTAAAATTGAACCCCTACTTGCGAGTACGAGATTTGCGGACTTTCCCTAAAGGCCATTGTATTTTTGCCTGCTTCTTGTAGCGCGAGAGTCAAAAAGTTAGAAAATTCCGTAGTCTATTCTTGATGATGACATTCATTCGGCTAAATTATTAACAAAATTAATAAATAACAATATCAAAGCAAGATAGTAAGAAATTCTGTGATATTTTTTGTACATATAAGAGTAGCTAATAGTAGATTAACAAGTATTTTTTTAGGTTGTAGTCGTAATTGTTCCCAGCATTTGTTAGCAGCTTGCAAAATCAAGAGGATTTTAAGAGGTTTTAGGAAGAATCCATCCAGTTATATCAATACCTTTATTAGGTTACTAAACTACGCACGAGGTGAGTACTAATAAAATATGTAAATTCTATGATGACCCTTTATGATTTAGTTTTCCTGAAAGTGGAATTGTTAATTTACGAAATTTTACGTTCTTAATAGATTCAGAAGGAGCCAAATTTCCCAGCAATGGCAGTAGACAAAAAATATTTGTCTTTAACTGTGACCAGCAATTTGAATGAATTCCCAGTGGAACGTCGATTCCCTGATGACATCACTGTGGCAAGTTTAAAGGTAAATGAATTAAGAAATTCATTTAATTAGAGGATATGTTTTCGATTTTAATATAATATTTTCAAGAAATCATTGTACAATTGAACGGGACTGTAAATGAAAGTTTATGCTGTTTAAAAGTATTTAAATGATTCTATTCTTAAAGGGCAAGTTGGAATTACTCACTGGAGCTATGATGTCAACAATGAAACTGGAGTTAAAAAATAAAGACGAGGAAGTTATAAAGAAGCTCTCTGATGATACATTAACTCTCGCCGAATTGGATGTTGCAGATGGGATGATAATACATGTGATTGACTCGTCTAATAATTTGATAGATGAAGATGTCCCTGATGTAGCCTTTCAGTTGAGCGAGGAGGACTATGAAAAGAAAGAAGGTAATTTTCAATTTGCCAAATATCATAAAATTAAGACTTCTTGTAATTCAGTGTTACAAGTGTATCCAAATGTTTGCAGAATCAATGCGTCAGTTTCTCATGAAGAATAAGTTAGGAAAGTACGACGAGGAGAAAATACAAAGAAAGCAAGAGGATGAAGCAAATGAGGAAAGATTGTCAAAATCGATTAATACTGGAGATCGCTGTGAAGTAAGAACAGTTGGAAATCCAACTCGACGAGCCGAAGTGAAATTTGTGGGAAAAGTTCATTTCAAGGAAGGAATTTGGGTCGGTGTACAATATGATGAACCACTTGGGAAAAACGACGGCTCCAAAGATGGAAAACAGTATTTTGAATGCAAACCGAAGTACGGAGGGTTTGTTCGACCTAGCAACATAACGGTTGGCGACTTTCCTGAAATCGATGAACTGGACGAAATTTAGTACACTTTGGCATGGTGGCACTACTGTTTATTTTCCGGTGGACAGAAGCTATTGACTGGGTTATCTTGTAACATTGTAAGAATTAATTCTTCGCACTGACATCGCTTCATCTTTTTTTCCTTGTTAAACGATTCCATTAAATTAAAGTTACTGTAATAGCTCACCCTAGTTAACATTTCCAACCGAAGAATTACTATTTTTAATTCTGAACTGTGTAAGGCGTGATAAAAGAACTAATTTAAACTTATGCCTGTCTATGATACGAATATGGGTATCCATATAAAAATCCTGCACTTGTATGCAAAAATTTACATTAAATAATAAAATTATCAAAGTTCATTTACTAAATATTTAATCAATTTTCTAATATACGCCTACACAATATACATTCTTTCTATTTTATTGCATATAAGGGCAAAATACGCTTTAGTTAAAACGTAGTAGACAATAAAATTCTTTATCAGATTCTCAACGTTTCATTAAGTGTAGTGTAACACCCCAGACACGAAGTACATTAAGTAAATACCTGGTAAAATTGTTTCTGTTTATTAAGCTCATAGTAAGCAAAGCATATGTGGAAACCAGAAAGTGCAATGTATCGTTACATTCATAAAATATAGCGAGGAAATGCAGAGGGTAGTGATTACTTATTTGTATGCCATTGCCACTTCTGCTTGGAAGATGTTCATTTCTTATGAACGGGAATTGGCAATTAGGGCGCCCACCGCCGACGAGCCTTTCCACTCGAAAGAGACATCAGGTCGGTCTTTTTGCCTTTTCTGTGAGGATTCCCGTTTCTACGAGTAGATTTTTGTGTGTAAAATGAATACATGCAATTCTACTTGACATTTTGTCAGTATCCTTCAGCTCCCTTCCGCGTTTCTCTTTTGTTTGCCTCTTGAACCTGCTCGATATCCAGGCAACGGTATTGACTCACCAACTCCATCGACTCCTTCTTCAGCCGGTGGGGAGTTTTACTTTTACTACTTTAGACCTTAGCATTCAATCCTTTTCTTTTCTATACGCTCTGCCTTGTAAACCCATACATTTTATTACTTTTACCGTTTTACAGAATAGTAGTGCAGTTGCTGACAGCTATAAATATATCCAGAAATAAAATCGGGTCGATTCGGTTTCATTGTAGCTGAAGCAGCACGTCCACTTCAAATGACTAATAGAGTGACGTGGATCGTGAGAGTCTTCTGAGACCCTAGATCGCAAGGAACAATTAAGCGACTGTGACAGGAGTTGTTTTCCACTATTTTTATACAATGCTACTCATATTATCAACTTTTCCCTTCCAATTTACATAACTCGCCTTTTTACCATTTACTTTCTCACTGCAAACTACTACTGCACCCAAAAATACTTTAATGAAAGACGGAAGTCAGGGAATTAGTATTTCCTTTATAACACTACAATTGCGATGGGGTTTCCTTTTCGTTAGTTCTGCTGTTGTGTACCCATACTAGTGCCGCTACCAAATCCAAAATCTTCATTTCTGGGTCTAGCCCAAATGAACGGTCAGCCTTTCTTCCTTTTTGGTAAGTAGCAAGATTCACTTTTAGCTTGATAACTTTTTCATCTTGCTTTCACCTACTTCATAATTATATTCAGTTTTCCTTCCAGGAGAATGCACAAAGTTTTATTACGTAATAATTAATAATCACAGTACAGGCCACCTAAACATTTGACATTTCCTTCATTTACTATATTTCTATGTATGCAGCAATATTTTTTGGTTACTAAAATAAAAGGCACGCTTGGCACACTAAAAATTAGCATTTTAGCTGTTGTTACCTACTTGCATTCCTTAAGGAATACAATGAAATCCAGATACATATTGATACAGGCGACTGTGTGAACATTTCTGCACAATATCTTGCCATCTATGCACTTATCTTAAGTGCTATGGAAAAACAATAAACAGCTACCTGTAACTGGAATATGACGTACAGAATGGACTTATATATCTGTAAGAATAGAAATAAAAGCGATTTCCAATAATCAACTCGAAGTCTAACGAGGTAGTCGTGTCGCGAATGGCAGGGTGGAAAGTGAACCAAGTCAGCCACAAATTATTCAGTGGAAACCAGGAAAAATACCAAGTCGCACTCTGAGTTCAACTTCCTGTCATCCTGTCTTACTGTTCAGTTATATCATTCGATTCTCAACCCCAGCCATTCACACATTTATTCTTAAAATGTGTCTCAAATTTCTTCCTATACAATTCTAACTAATTTTCATTTTGCTTGACATTATCGTAGTGAAAGTTCCCTTGTGGCAAACGGTGAAGAATAAATGTCTTCTAATGTGTATTCATTTTCCATTAAAAACTTCAATTTATCCAACTATTACTAAACACATTATGTTTCAACCTTTACATGTGAGATTTGCAATTTAAACGTGTTTTCATTCGCGTCCTTAACTTTATTCAAATACACACGTAAGTTTTATTTTGTGTATATTTTGTACATATAACTTGACAGTAGGTAGTCTATATTACCGACTTGTGCATTAGACTGTATTTACCTATTTCTGTGTAGTATAACTGAGGATAATTACAAATGCTTGCTTACAGATTTTGTGATTTAGTTAATTGCAAGGTTTTTATCGAGACTGTGGTTGCATCGTTCAGCTGTAATTAGATTAAAGAGGGCTTTGCAGAGTG
Source organism: Yoshiicerus persimilis (assembly GCA_020352615.2). NCBI lineage: Eukaryota > Metazoa > Arthropoda > Collembola > Entomobryomorpha > Tomoceridae > Yoshiicerus > Yoshiicerus persimilis. The sequence goes on from CM036941.2 coordinate 44,859,298, forward strand.
TAATCCTGTACAACACAATTCAAAAGTGCTTTTCAGTTTTTATTGCATGATTTTTGATGCAATTTATCTACACAGTGCAGTCAAACCAGGCCATGTAAATATTATATGTGCATTTAAAATTAAACCTCATCGCTACATGGATTAATCATCTGCTAATCCACAGTATTACTTTATGTCACTATTGATTAGTAGGTCGTATTCGCGGAACTATTTAGACGTATCACAGTAATAGATTACATAAAGTTATAAACCCTATGTGAATAATTGCAAAAAATATTTTCGCAATGAATCTACTAATCTACGTTGGTATGATAGCAGCACGCACTGGACTCTGTTCGCAGCAGTTCAAAGAAGGTCGTGAGTATTAAAAGCTATAATTCGAATTGTATTGTACTCCATTTGCTAAATGAAATTGAAATTGACGAAACGCATGGATGGTCGTTTTCTAAATTTAATGGATTCTCCTAAAGTTAGACCAAGTTTCAATTCTAATTTGCGATCGTATGCTAAATTCATAAAGGAAAATAGTCTGTGTCGCACTACCCATATTGTGTACTGTACAGGTACATTTGTATTTGTGTAGGCCTATGTAATGTATGACATTTCGTATGATTCATATTCATGAGTAGAATAGTAGTGTTCCCATTCGAATGCGACTGGAGAAAGATACCTAAGCGATGTATGTATATGTATGTGTCATTAATTGATATGCCATAAAGCGAGATGAAATAAATAAGTACGAAGTTATCATAATAAGCTGTTTATGCAGAAAAACAACAGTGCAGAGCTTAAATGTAACTGGGAATTCCCTTATCAAAATTTAACCAGGTGCTGCCATATCATCGAAATATTTTTTTATATAACATGTCCTTATTACATTAAAGTCATTGTAATTTTATTATCTCGCGTGATTGTCTCATCCATAAATGCCTCATTGATATACAGTGGTCTGAAATATTTAATAATTTAGTACTGTGCTGCATTGTAATAAAGATACCGATTAGCACTTCGATAGTTAATCAACTGTGGTTTTATGATCTCTCTTCTGTCTTTCTTTCATAATTAATTTTTACCCCGCAATTACCACAAGTTTCATGGTAATTTCTATTATCCTTGTCTCTGTCTACGATCACACAACTTTATTATTCCAATGGTTATAGGCGTAGGAGAATTGACTGTGCTGAAATGTGTGTATTAGTCAGAACAACCAATTCAGATGTTTCAATTTCACATGTCTTATGTCCTAGTCAAATAATCTAGTAGATACTAATTGCACGCGAAGCAAACTCCCTATTTATATACTTAAAAGACACGCATAGCCAACAGTGGAACAATTGCCTCTGTGTGCATTCTCTACTACTTAAATGTTATGCAAATTCAGGAACGATAATTTGAAGAACTGTACATTATCTGTGTAGCTACGTATTTTGTGTCTGCACTGCATAGCAAGTGAAGTGAAACAAATATATTAGTGAAATCAAATCAATTCACATCGAAATTTGCATTATTACTGGAAGTAAGTTTGTCTGTACATATGTACAAAGTTCAGTTGTAGTTGTAGTATTACTTACTTGTGAGTAGTCACGTAGTAAGTTACTGTCTTAATAAGTAATGTAATAAGGTTACGTTACGTCCAGCATCTGTCTAATTCGGTACCGTGTTAATTTTAATGTAGTTTGTGTTCGGTGTACGTAATAGAAAATAAATCGTGTTACAAGACATGAAAAGTCTTAGCTGGTGAATTGGATAACGAAGTAGGAGACAGCAAGGACAAGGACATCCTTTAGAATCGTCCTGTCACTGTCCTAGTGGACAAAAGTAAGTTTGTATAAATATAACCTGTAAGGTTCCATATATCAACTCTTGGATAGACACAATAAACCTTGAATTGGAGAGATACGCGATGCAGGTAGGATATAACACAAGATTAACTCAGTTTTATTAACTGTACTTTATATATAAATTAAATGTGATTTATTGCGTCTTTGCGTCTGTAAAGAATGTTATCAAGTCAGTTAAGGGAGCGTCCACATATGACGTCTGCAGTTTGGGGGAGGGAGGGGGTACCGAAAAACATGACGCGGTATGATGGGGGGAGGGTGGGGGTAAAGCACAATATGACGTCTGCGACCTGCGAGTCTAATAAAAAATTGTTGTTAAACAGAAACGAAAAAATTAAAATGTCCCAACTTTCCAAACATATCTAAATCCTGGAAACAACGTAACTTTTGATTAAAAATATTTAACATTTTTATTTTTTACCTAATTACACAATGGAATTAATTTACCATGTTTTGCACACCAAGCTAAATTACTTTGTATTGGAAGCATATACAAAATAGCGCTCCTAATTTTTTGCAAAATATGAACAAATTCTATATTCTATAGTGCAAGGAAACCACGTGAAACATATTTTAACCTACAAGCAAACGCAACTTGTATGGGTTGCAATGAAAGTAGATATAATCTTAAAACTAAAATGAAAACATTTTCAGCTTAAGAAAATTTTTAAATAAAAAAATCATTTAATTTCGAAACCCTGGGGCGGAATTAGACTTTGGAATAAATTCGCTCAATGTTCAATTTTTTGAGGACGGTGATTAATTTGGAGATTTTTTTATCGTCCATTAATCTAGCAACAAATATTCCAAAGTTTTCAAATTTGCCACTTTATCATCTGTCCCTCAACTAAAAATTTCTTTAAAGACAAGATTTAAGTGATAATTGTTTTCCATCAAAAGAATCCTGAGTGCTTCACTAAAGGGATACCACTACATGAATTATTATTAATTTTTGAGAATAGAATCTATGAATGTTAAATTACCAAATTATTTTAAAGGTTTGCCAATACTCAAACTCGTTGCAAAATAATTTTACGTTAAATTGGTCATTACATTCATTGAAATTTTTTTGGGATTGCAGACGTCATTAGGGGGGGTGGGGGTACCTCAAAACAGACGCTAGCAGACATAGGGGAGGGAGGGGGTCCAAAAAAGCCCCAAAATTGCAGACGTCATATGTGGACGCTCCCTAACCGTGTGTGTCAATTTGTAATTATTTATACAGAAGTCTCAAAAACCTTGCCAAACTCCGAAATATAGTATACATCTCTTGTTGGCATTTACTTTGTTGGACTCAGTATTAAATCTGAATATTCTTTTTGCTCAAGCTAAAATACTTATTGAGCTAACGTAGCTTGAACATAGGTTGTATGTATGGCATGATGGGAATATAACAATGGTTATACTGTAGTATAGGTATTCCTTTAACAGCCAATATAATTGCAATTAAGTAAATTGACTCTAAATAAATTCAAGTGCTTGACAATAAAAGAAGTAATCGAATTGACGAAAACGTAGACATAAAAATAAATTGGTATTATTATCCATTCACCATTTTTATTGTATTTATGTCCTTCCTAATGTACTAATGCTTCCCTCTATTCTAGTCAGTGTTGGATATTTTCAAAATTTTATTTTGGAGTATAGTATAGTACCATAAAATACGCATATATTCATAGTAGAAATAAGATTTGATTATGGGAGCAATAAGAATTTTAAATACACGCTTTGAATGGGAATTGTGTTAATTTTGCTGATTACATAATTTGCTAATTCTGTCCTCGTAACTATAAGATAATTTCTTTCAGATAACATGACAATGCTCCCGAAGTGAACCTGTATTTTATTTTGTGTTCAAAAGAAGCGTTCACAAGTTTTGATATTGGTATTGCATTTATTGAATGTCAAAAAAGTACATTTTCCAGTCAGAACAAAGCTAACCGACCGAACAGAGTCATCAACTCCAACCAGCAGATCTGCTAATTTAGTTTTTACATGGCGGGTTGAATTTCAACCTTGACTCAATAACATCACGTTTAAATTAAGTTTAATTGAATTCAGAAAGGAAGATATGTAAAAGATAGTAATTGATATGTAAAGAAATGATATTCATTCTATTATCAGTTATTCCATTCTAGTCCATATAGATTTTCAGTATCGTACGTATTTCTGTTATGTGAACAATGGATACACATTGGTATACTACTTGTTTACTCTTACAACTAAGTTTGTTCTTTTCTACACACTATAGTAGTCATATACAAATTAGTGTTTCGCGTGTTAATCAGTAAATATGTGTATATTGTTACAACTGCTAATAATACTTCGAAATGTCAGTGCAGTTTCATAACTAATCAATATATGTAATAATAACTGTTGTACGAATATTTAAATTGATTTGGTCTTCAAGTTTTGTGCAGTTTAGTTTCAGAAGTTTATTGAAAAGTGTTCTTACGTCTGTAACTCTAATTTCGTTACCTTTACAAAGTATTGATGTATTTTTGGAAAACTAATACGTAATTCTTTCTTAATTGTGACATCTTTAGTGCTTCTTTAGAATAACACTAGCTTGAAATACTTAATACAGACAACGAATTCATTATTAATTTGCTACCAAAGAATGAATACTAAGAATACGAACTGCGTAAGTTATATTTCACTGTATAGTTCCATAAGCTACCATACCCATTATGGGCATGAATTAATAATAAGCAAGCGAAAACAATTGACGTGACATGCTTTACTGTTCCATTTTACAGTCTAAAACAATACCAAGTAAAACCACAAAGTTTTTCTTGCAAATAATAGCCTTAACCTTTTCTATTGATTCTAGTTGTTGACTCTAAAGCTAAGTTACGTATTTATACTACTTGATAGACTACAGTCAAATTGTCCTAAGTATTCTACTTAATGTGCGCACGGATACAATCCATATACAAATCCGATGCAATCATGCTTTTGAAAAAGAGGAAAAGCATTGTTAATAAGTTACGTAGTAAGTAGTTACATAACCAGACTTCCTCATTCTCATTCTCAGACAGTATGAATAATTTTTCAGAATAGGAAATTCTCGTTAAGTCGAGATGATTTACTATTATTTATCTGCTGATGGGATGTTACGATGTGATAATATTATTACCGTATGGAACAGTTTCTTTTATCCGCACCATCTTCGTCTACTGTAAAGGAGTACCGACTTAAGATATCTCCTACTTTTCAACCAACTCTAATATACTGTCATGTTCACGGGCTACAATCAGAAACAATTAGGCCATTATGTTTTACATAGGAGGAAAGATAAATGAGCAAACAAATGCAACCTACAAAAGCTCCGTAAACTTTGTTAGTTTGCTTCTCAGAATTTATTGATGAAATTAATTATTGCAAATTTATTAAACAGTACTACCACAATTACAAATTCTTTGGTATACGGTACATGTCAATTGAAATAACCAATGACACATAAGTATTGTTCTGTTTGCTTCCAAGGAAGATACGAGTTTACAGTAATATTTAGTAAGTATTTTCTACATTTTAAGTTAGAATAAAATTATTCATAGAAATACAAGTAACTATATATAGGTAGGGAATTTCCAATGACCAATAGCCATTACGACAAATCTTTACAGGAAATAATATAATTATTGGAATTTTTTTAAACATAGTAATTAAATACAAGTAAATTAAGCTAAAAAGTACAAGCTAAAAATTTTTGACTGAGAGTTTAAATTGAGTAAAAATAACCTTAGTCCTCTTTAAAGAGACTATTTATGCATCATCTACATCCGTTTACACATTTGCACTCCACTGAAACCAGTCTGCATTGTTTTTCATGTTACGCTTTATTTAAACCTTGTGAATTTTTGTTTCTTGTTTGCAGACTCAGCGAAAAATGAATTTGCGGAGTGAAATGAATTATCTGGAGTGGACGATTGTTAGTCGTGAGAAAATCTTGGAGAAATGAACTAATTACTACAACAAAGTACCTATACATCTAAACAAGATTCCATGTATTATGCCATCCTAAGGTGGTGGTAATCAGCATAAACTACGAAAAGTGCTTATTTCATGTAGTGGGTGGTGCGTGAAAAGTTGAACCCGTAGAATCAACGAAGCGAACACCTCTCCAATTGAAAAAAAATCAAGTTACCTTACATTAATCAAGGTCTCCAATTTTTCATTTTTCATTACATTACTTGTATTCTCATTATATGCTGCGTCGGTATGACTCACCCACCATCAACAAAAGTTCATTCCCTACTTCTGTGAGAAATGCTTAGATTTTGTAGGCACAGGAGCATAATGCATCTACGTATATTGCTGCATAGTAATTTATAAGGATAATCTTATATATCACGGATTTTGTTGGGTTGTCAATGATGGAGCACAAAATGAGAAAGAAGCCTGTAGAAAAGAGATACATTACATATCATATCAAACAATTGCAAATACAAGTAATTCTATGTAGTCTCTTTTCAGTTCAGGTTTTATAGAAGTTTTTAGAGGATATTATGTTTTTGTGTTTTCCTCTCCACAATATAATAAGCAGGCAAACATCCGGTTTATCCTGCCTACTTAGACTTGACTTTCTGTTAATGTCTTATGTAATAAAATAATAAATTGTAGGTATCTAGTCTACATTCAGGGTTTGTTGTTTATTATTATGGAATAGCATAATGGCAGGAAGGAATGACTAAATATAAAAATATGCTAAAGTAGGGAAACCTACAAAGAAAAAAGATTAATGAACTGTGGTTCGCAGTTTAGCATACGAACATAAATGAGTCATACAATTATTATTAAAAGGGCAATTTAACATTTAAAGGTTACACTTACAGAAAACTGGGCTTTTAAAATATATTTAAAGGAAATTTTGGGCATTGCCAGTATTGGTGTGTCTGCAAAACGAAGTTCTAATTCAATCACGAGTATTGCATGGTATTTTTTGTTGGTCATAAAAATAGAGTTTGATAAAACACTGCATGCGATAAAGACATCACACATTACGAGTTCATTTAACCTTCTACTGCCGCATCATGGCATGAGTTACCTAATTTAGAGGCGAAAAGCATGTAATGTTTCATAAGCTTTTAATCGATCTAATTTCAATCTTTTGGTTGTGAAAAACAGACACAAGGTCACAAACCAATTTTTTTCATTTCATCGGTGTGATGTGTTATAGTTGAGCAGAGAATGAAATGTATGAAATTAATTAATCATAAGCATCAATATGAAGCTGGCAACCTTAACCCTAAACTTCACTCGCATGTTGGCTGCTTGTCATGATTCAAATGTCATGGCATGTCAAGAGAAGGTCTAATTAATAATTTTTATAAGCATTTAATCATTCAATCAACCATGTAACATGAAATCCTATCCACTCCCTATTTTACTGCATTGAGATACGTCAGAGTAAGACAAATGGCATTTTTTCTGCAGATACTTTTGTAGTTCTAGAAAAATGCAACGTAGAATACGTACTACTATACTTACTGCTTCAGTTCGAGATATTTAGATTGTTAAGGTATGTTTGTACTCCTGAATTATAATTTGCAATCTGAAATGCAATCTGTTTCTTTCCTTGGCATTGGCAATAATATTTGCGAGTAAATTATAAGGTAGGGTTGAAAGTATAGGAGAGTGGAACTTAGATGTGTTTATTTGTATCGCATTCACATTAAACTAAATGGATACAATTGTACCTTACCATTGTGATTTGCTTGTTATATTATTAGTGAGACTTTAACTCTGTAAATATAGTTGAGAGACGGAATCTTAAAACATAATGATATTACAAACTGTTTGGATAGTAATAATTTTTGCAATAAGCGAATCAAATGATTTTCATGCATATTTAAACAGTAAACACGTATAATTGGGACAAGAAAGAGGTAAAGGGATATTAGGCTGAATAAAAAAACATATAAACCCAACATAGAGTTTGGTGCAAAAATATTATCATCGACAATGGTGTTTGTTGTGAAAGACTGTCCATGTTCTTTGTGAAAGTCCACTTAAGATATTGCAGCAGTACATTAAATGATAAATCTACCTAAATACATACATATTAGGGATGCACTGAAAGTAAGAATGTAATTACGTGCTTAATATCGTGTCTACTTCAAGTATGACTTGGCTAGCACATTATATTCATGTTCGATGTTCACGCGAAATGCGAAGTGTGTGAGGATGTACCTAGGGATGTAGCTTTGCTAAATTGTAAGAAATTGTTCGTGAACTTGACTTGACTTGAGAATTTCACGGTGTCTGATATTAAGAGTTGGAGAGGATGAGACTGGCTAAGCTAACTAACTGCCTGTAATAAAGATGCAGCGACCAGTTTGCAGTTTATTATGCTTTTTTCTACTTCTGCTGCAAAAAGATTAGAGATTGTGTATTTTGTACTTCGTAAACTACAATGTACCATATATGAATATGTATTTAAGAATAAACTTGGTTATACACTGTAAGTAAACTGTCTTAGTTACATATGGGTATTAAGAATGGATATTTCTCGTGCACTTGGCATTTCTTCTCTCAAATCACGTTTGCGTTGTACATGTACGTGTTATTTGCAATGTATAACATGCAGACAGTAAATTCTGAAATTCTTATTAGCGTAGCAATAATGTATAGGTACAATAGAATAGTAGGCAGTAGATAACAACATGTAGAAGTAGTAGCATGAGGGGATGGAGACTTTGAAAAGATTTTATACGATTGCTGCAGAACCGGTAGAGTAAGTAGACGTAATATTTATCTTGCAGCAGTGCCTAAATGCATTTCAATACAAAGCTCTCATTGCCTGGTATCATGCAGTAACTCTTTTCATTCCGTCTGTCAATGAACTCAAATAGATTTCGGGAAATACTTTTCAGTTTCTATCACTTATTACCACAATTTCTTCAATTCATTCGTGTGCAATAATCATTTATCTCCGTTCCTTTTGATGAGTTTCTGATACAAGTTTCTGCTACAGTAAATTATTGCAACTGCAAGTGTACAGTAATTCGATAAGTTATTGTTGTAATAACCAGGTTTTCTTTTGGACAAAGTTAATTTTCACACCGTTATTGAAATCTACTCAAAGTTCAATCTTCAAAGTTTGTATTCATTAATTATACAGGAAAAGTGCATCTTTTAAAGTCATATCGGGTTTCTCTTAAGATAGAAGGTTTAATGAATGTGTTCCTCATGCATTTTCATGTAAAGCTTTAATTTGCAGTAACAAACAGTATACTTTACAGCTATTTTCGTGTATTTTTACGTTAGGAAGAGCAAAAAAGTTTTATTTATTTGAAGCTGTCAAAAATACAGTATTGAAAGTCATGCCTCCAAAGTTTTGCATGATATTTAGAGTCATTATGCTAATAAGGTATACTGAAGTGCATTTATATCAATTCCATTACAGAATTCGTACAAAAGTTAAAGTTTTGTTAATTAATGTTTCAATTTTCTTTTCATTATTTTGCAGATGCTGAAGAAGATTTGCACAAGCATTTCGACTGTATGCTCTTTGCAGAATAATCTAATAGAGATGGAGCCCCAGCATCGGAAATGGAGGCGAATCCACGGGTTTGAATTGCCGCTTCATCCCCAACAAATTTTTGGATGGATTTTCATTGCATTTTTCACGGCCTTCACATATACAATGATTATTCCGAATTTGCCATCAGCTTATTCAGCCTACCTCTACACAATTACAACAGGGCTGTACATAATTCTGCTCTGTTTTTATTTCACGGCGACGTTGTTGGATCCCGGCCATCCTTCAGTGCGAAAAAATCATTCAAAGAAGCCTATTCCGGAATTCGATCGAACAAAGCATTTGCACGTGATTGAAAATGGACGGTGTCATCTCTGCAACATAACGGTTCTCCACCAGAGAACAAAACACTGCAGTTTGTGCAATAAATGCGTTGATGGTTTTGATCATCACTGCCGATGGCTTAATCAGTGCATTGGGCGTCGCAACTATTTCTTCTTCTTTGGTTCCGTTATTTTCGGTGTTTTGTCCGCCATTTTTATACTTTCGTGTAGTGTCGCAATAATTGTAAGATTGTGGACAACTGAAATGATTGTCACTCCTCTGCCAACGAAAACGACTGAAAATGAAAACTTGACAACGATTGATAGTTTTCTATCTACAACCGCTCCAGCAACAGTAACCAAAAACCTCTTACCAAATATTAGTAATAATAACACTGGGGGAAGTGGGGGTAAAAGTGTTAGCAACAGAAGTCCTCACAATATGGATTGGGACGGCCAAGAACCTGAAAACACTTCACCAAATAATAACACCACGGACAAAGAAATCTTTCCAGATTTTTCCAAGTCTGCTGATGACTCATTTCCAATTGATAATTTTACTCGTACTAGTAAAACTGTCATATTCGCCGTTATCATCATTCTTCTTGTCATCACAATAGGGATGCTGGGTCATTTGTGCATTTTCCATGTGTACATTTGTTTCAAAGGGTTGACAACCTATGAATATCTTAAACCTCCTCAGATCCCACAGTCCGGGGCGTCTGCAGACTCTCGCTCTAATAAAAACGGCACAGGTCCCACCGGAAAAGAAAATGAAGGCTATATCAATGATGGAGCAGCAACAACGGATTTGGAAAGAGAGTCTGAAGAGATTTGGACCACCATGACAGAAATTGATCTCAATGCTCCTGATAATTTTAACACCACAACTCTACCCAGAAATGCTGAAAATCATTTTCATGCAAATAATTTGACGTTGTCCAAGAATAAGTACAATATTTCGGAGAAGATGAAAAATGGAAAGAACCTCAGTGCTAATGGTGTGAGTGACAAAGAGGACAGAGTGGATCATAAAAACATTAGCAAGATTCCCTGTGCTGCTGCCATATTTTGGAGAAACAAAAGAAAGGTTACACAGGATCCATCTTGATTTCAGTTTATAATGTTATTACAGGTATATGTTATATATTGTATATATATTATTGTGTATATTATATTTAAGTACTGGAATACGAACGAAGATGTAGTTCGCAATTATGGAATCCAGGTGTATATTTACAATGAAAAGGGTATTGTGATTTGTATTTAATAGGTATTACGATATCATAAGTTATGTACTATGTTTACCGTTAAGCAAGAAGCTTAGAAAGTATAGTCCATGAGTAAGCGAGAATGTGGCTCTGAGCATGTTTGCAATAAACTAAATACTAAGTGCAAATTGCCTAATTAGTAATTAATATCCTAATTAGTAACTTAATAATATTTTACATACACAACTGACGCATATCGATATAAATACAAATTAAATTTCAGTGTTCTTTTTTAATACTAGTAGTTATTCCAATGTAATCATATTTTAAATTTTAATGATATTGTACAACCTAAACCTTCATTGGATTTCAAAAGGGGTAAATTTAATATGTAATCTAAATTCAAATTTATTTTCCTCTACTGTCGCTCTTCTATCTAGATAGCCATAGAATATCCATAGAACGTATTTAAAAATTTTAAGGTATTTTGGCTAATTATTTTTTAACTGATAAAAATAACCTCCATTGCTCAGCACAATTGTGTTACTCACTATCTAATGCAATTGATTACCTTCTTTGGCGTATCGAATTGTGTGTTAGAAATGGTCAGTTTTTCTTACTACTTTCATGAAGCTGAGTAATCATGTGCAGAAGTCTTTTTCGAATTCTTTAATTGTTACATATGTAAGTTTCTATCGTTTGAGATACCCGATGCCGATTTATTGCTATCGATTATAATGTACGAAGCAAAGAATACTTTCGTTCATGTTATCAATTGAAATTTTTAAATCCCTGTAAGGATTTTTTGTTCCTACCACAGCTTATGACCTAGTAAATAAAATAATCGAGATTTGGATATAATATAAGACTCAATGACAGAACGCAGAACACTCACAAATTGACATTAAATGAAAAATCGTCTTTATTGTTGTGTACATCCATTACACGGATACTCTAAATTAATTTAGGCGTTTATTTCCTTTCTTTGAAGCGTAAATAATATTAGCACATGTGCTAAACTACTAGCGCCTGAAACTCTTAAATGGTGTCACCAAAAGTGGCTTATTAGTCAATAACAAGTATTAAAGGAAACGGACGCGACCCGCTCTCCTTTTAAGTTTTATAGTACTCTAGATGTGTGACTGTAATTGTAATTATTGTAGATTCTAATTACCACTGCTTACACACTTACTAGCAATGACTATACTCTTTGTCATTCAGTTGAGTCTACATCACAAACACAATTCAATTATTAGGCAATTAGTTAATTACTGTATACCCAGGTATTCTTACACTACCTGCACCTATAATCTCAACTAAAAATGTAAAATAACATAAACTAATGTAATATCCATGAAGATTTAACTGAATAAAGTCATATTCAAGTAATAATAAGTATATTCTTACTAGTTAATTGTTTTTTACAGATTAAGATTAAAGCTATCACATATTACTTGTATTATTAAAACAAAAACATGTATATAATATTAAGGAACCATACAAAAACGTAGATTCTGTGTTTTATGAAGTATGCATTTATTTATAAGTTGTAATATAATTTCACATTTAATTCACACATGCAGTTATTGAGTTTAGTATCTGCTATTATAGTCATAGTTATCCTAAGGCAGTTATGTAGTGCAACTTTTAGTATCTACTATGGATAATTAAGAGCGGACAACAATAAATGTATGTTAAGGTATCGAAGGATAGCAATTAAGTAATTGGATTTGGATAACATTTGGTTTGGTGCAGTGGACGAAAGTTAATGTGCATTATGAAAATTTAATTTTTCTGTTTTGAAATATATGTAGGATTATGCTCGCCATAAAAATTCATACTTATAGTTAGACCTTGAATGCACAAAACCTGCAATTTTATGAGTTTTGAGTTTAGTATCGCTAAAATTACAATTAACAGTTTCAGCAATTCACTACCAGTATATTATATATAGTAGTTTCAATATTTCCCTACCTAAATGTATGAGCTACGGACAGACGGGAAATTCCAGGAAAGTCAGGTAAAGTGATCGAGTGCAATAGAATAATATTGAAAAGGTATTAATATTAGCGATTGCAACTGCCTGGTAACTTATAGTTGTTAGTAAGTCAGATGAAGGTCATTCAGAAAATTACAATTTGCCGAACTGTCCATTTAAGTGTTGACTGTAGTATTAGTCAAGTAGTAATTGTACAGTAACTACATTCACGCAAAAAGGGTATGTATGATAATAAGAGACATTTGTCGTATCCCGAGTTCAGGACAGAGTCACAGGCAGCAACAGTTAATAGATTTTGTCAATTCGCTTGTAAACAAGCACTTGTACACCACATTTGATTCGTTTCGCATTGACTAGAAGGTTAGATGTAGCCCACTCTCCAGTCCAGCCAGATAAGCCCAGATTGATTTATATATGTCAAGTATTAAAGTCGAAGTACTGAATGATTTGAAGAACAGTTAGACAGTATGTTCTTGATAAATTTAAATGATTCTTTGCCCATTCTTCCAAAATAAATTCAGATAAGCAGAATACAAGATTTTGGAACATTTCCATGAACGCAACCTTTGTGAACCGTGAAGTATTCAGAATCTGCATTTTCTTCAACCATAATCATCTATAAAATTATTAAATTAATTATGACTTTATTTTTTTCCTAAAAGTAGTTTAAACAAAAGTAGTTAATCATACTTCGTTTGCAAAAACGCTAATTTCTTCAGGATTTTTGGCTACATAGTCATACATCACTTTCGCTTTGAGCTGAATCCCGGATGTGATTCCTTCATCCGTGGAATCGATGCTAAATGACTGACTCAGATTCACACAATGTAATGGCATTCTATGCAAATATTAAACAAGTAACATAATTTTACGGCTACTTGGCGTTATAAGTACTGTAATTTGCATTGTTCAAGGAAGATAGGGAATTACTGTTCGAGCTCCCGATTTAAGTCCAGCATTAGCTGGTGACATCTTGCATAATAAGTCGTTTGAGCTTGAATCAGAGATTTAAGATTTTCAACATGTCGGTCACGGGCTGCCATAAGAATTTCCAATTGCACCCGAACTATTTCTGCTTGCTGAGTAAAATCACTTTGTGCAGCTAAAACTTCTCTTTCAGCCTAAATAGTAATTTTCGCAATAATTAACGCAAAAATTCGAGTTTCTATTACCTGTAGGAAAATATTATTGTAAACAAACCTGCTGGATCATTACACGAGGGTCTGTTCCATCTTTCTGAAATATTGTCATATTAATCAGCATTAATTAATATAATTTCTAGATGTATATTTTTCATTAACAGATTGGATTACATTATTGATTAAAGAAAGACATACTGGAGGTGCCGCCGTACCACTCATTGAACGAGCTTTTCTCAAACGATTTTTTGCAGCATCCAAATCCAACCTAATAGAGCATACAAAGTGAAATAAATGATTGAATGCATATAAACCATAAAAATTGTTCTGCACTTCATCCTTCCATTCTATTTTGTTCTTTGATAAACTACTGTCCATAAGTCCCAAGGGAAAGTAAATATTTCAAGTGACCTTTTGTTTTCTAACGTTTTTCTTTCTCGGTTAGCGTTTTTCACTTCATTCTCTAAGAATTTATTGAGTGGATCGACAAAAGATGTAGCTGCAACTTGGATGAACTCCCTCTCCGTTTGCCCCAGCTTCAATTCATTAGTGCCTACTTTAATTAGCATACTTCCTGCAAAATACATAACAATTACAGTCAAAGTTTTTTAAAGATAACTTTCTCCACTTTCTCCAATGTGATAATAAGTAAGTTGCAAAAGAATAAAAATAATAATGTATTATTTACCATAAGCAATACTGGGCCCAAACTCATTTCCAGCCTCCAGCATTCCTTGACCAAGATTTTCCATATTGCTCATCCGAGTGGGTCTTTTCTTTTCAATTTTCTCCATGAGAAAGTCCTCCATTCTGTAACCTGGTGGAGATAGAGTATATCACTATAATGTATTACGTAATATAAGTATTAAAAAAGGTTTGTTTCTATTCTGCTTGGCTGGTAAGTGAAAACTCTGTTCTCTCATGATAAACCACTCAAGACTTGTTGACTGCATTGCAGAAAACACATTGTCAGTCAGCCAACTAGTAAACCTTGGGAAATATACTAGTACAATAGTTTAGAATGCGTAATAAATTAGCTTCCACTATATCACTATGCTCTAATAATAACGTACGTCACAATACACTTTGTTTGCTTTGCATCTAACTTTATAATAGCCAAAGGCAGGTAAACTATACTTTCTCTTTTACTTTCCCCACCTGTAAATAATACTGCAGAATCTCCTAGAATACTCAAATTAGTACCGCAAATTAGGAATATTTTGCTTTTGTCAGTACCAAACACTATTAATTCTCCCAAATTATGCAGAAAAGTTACGCATTTAAGCATAAAATCCTTTCTAAATTTTAAATTTCACAAAGAGAATGGTTCATGGTTTTACATGGCGAATAGAGAAAGGCCTCACGATGGCTTTCACCATTATGAAAGATGTCCTATAGTATAGGAAAAAGGAGTTTTTCCAAACCAATATAAAGTACTTCAACTGTAAAATCATGATTTACATATAGCAATCACAGGTTTAAGAAGTCTACGAAGACTAGCTAATGAATTACGAAGCAATAATGAAGTGGAGTTATGTTTATTCTTGTAAATAATTTATGAAAGCAGGACGGATCCTGGTATTAAAACATAAGAACTTATCTGTCATGAATTCTTTCATAGTCTCTAAAGGGAAACAAACACGCAACTATTACTACAGGGTATGTCGTGTATAGCGTCTTGTATTTGAATTGCTTAACACTGGCAACATGTCATAATTAATTCAATTTCAGATGAATAGAACATGAATGAATGAATGAATGGTATACAGAATAAAATATAAAAAGAGTAGTTCTTTTATCATTCCTATAATTACGGTAAAGTAGTATTATAAAGTGATTAAATATTGAGAGAACTTTTGAGACACATTATGGGTAATCAATAGTTAATCGAACCTCCAGATCTCACCGATTAAATTAACTTTTCGATTAATTTTGCTCCAAACTCGTGGTCTGCGCAGACGTGGGATTTAAATCATTCGATTTTAATCCAACAAATGTTAATCGTCTCAAGAGACGATTTTTGTGGAAATAATCAGATTAACTTCCGGCTCTGCAGGAATTCCTACACAACACAATCCAACATACTCGCATGTGCTCCTTGTCAGGCTTGTTTTCACTGATAGGTAAAATTGCTGTGAAAATTGCAAAATAGTTGGAATAAAACTATAAAAAGCAGAGAGGACCTAGCATTCAAGTGGATAAAAAGTACTAATCAAGAAATAGCTAATTACGTCATGAAAAACCAGAATTAGGACGTAGTAAGTTTTCCATTTAACATTCAAAAGCGAAAAATCATTGATCATGTTTGGATCTTGGCAAAATCAGAACACTCAGTAATATATCTAATTAATCCTTTCTATTTTCATCTAAAATGTTATCTAATCTGCGAGATTCGGGCGATTCGATTAACTGTTGATTACCCCTATTGTGTACAATGGAAAGGTTGTGAGTTGGTGACCCCAGTAAATAACATTAAAAGCAGTACGGTGAGTTCATTAAAGAATAATTTCCTCTGTGACTTCTTGTCACACAAAAAGTGACATTATCGTTCTGTCAGCGTTCATCTCTGCTCTTTTACACGTTTCACGCTCTCCAGGGAGACAGGATGCTTCTGTCGTCTCTGCCTCTTTCGCATTCACAATCTACTTTCGTCTCTTCTTCAATTTGCCATTCTCTCCTTGTTTGTGTAACTACTTTACGTTTTAAACGCTCCAGACCAATGCGCAGCAACGGCAAGCACTGTGCATAATGTACTAAAAATTCGCGTTCTCGTGTTCTGTCTGTATTGGCATCCCGGCATCCGAACTCTAAATACGACTAATCAATTCTGAATGTACTATAAATAACTCACAAGTACCCGAAGACAGTTCGTAGACGAACTAAGTAGATCAAGTGCTTCTCATCTCAACTCAAGTCAAAGTTAAACATGTAATAAGGAGATTAAAGACTTAGTCCCCATTACAAATCTACGTGCATTTTGTTAGCAGTAGAAATTCTTCCTTGCGCAACGATAGAGCCTTCACACATAATAGACCCAAATCTATATAATCCTCATAGTCCATCCTCCCTCATTAATAAACCGTTGCAAAACGGGCGTAAACAAATATCGGCATGTGTGTTTATAAATGTAAATCATCATGATTTGATTATCAGAGCATCATGGTTTGATTATCAGATCACCATGGTTTGATTATCAGATCATCATGGTTTGATTATCAGATCACCATGGTTTGATTATCAGATCATCATGGTTTGATTATCAGATCATCATGGTTTGATTATCAGATCATCATGGTTTGATTATCAGATCATCATGGTTTGATTATCAGATCATCATGGTTTGATTATCAGATCATCATGGTTTGATTATCAGATCATCATGGTTTGATTATCAGATCATCATGGTTTGATTATCAGATCATCATGGTTTGATTATCAGATCATCATGGTTTGATTATCAGATCACCATGGTTTGATTATCAGATCATCATGGTTTGATTATCAGATCATCATGGTTTGATTATCAGATCATCATGGTTTGATTATCAGATCATCATGGTTTGATTATCAGATCATCATGGTTTGATTATCAGATCATCATGGTTTGATTATCAGATCATCATGGTTTGATTATCAGATCATCATGGTTTGATTATCAGATCATCATGGTTTGATTATCAGATCATCATGGTTTGATTATCAGATCATCATGGTTTGATTATCAGATCATCATAAGTAGCTTCCTGCGAACACATATACAAACAGACAGATCAGGTATATCAATAAAGCAGCTTCCCGAGAACACACAGACGGACAGACAGACCAGGTATATCGATAAAGTAGCTTCCCGAGAACACACAGACAGATAGATCATGCTCTAGTAGTTAGCAGAGCAAGGTAAGGTGGCGCTCTGTGGGACTTTGTATTTCTGTGACTTGTGTCATATATGCATTGCTATGTGACTTTGCAAATTTTCGAATTCTGCAGAAACTAAAAGTCCGAGGGGGCTGATTTTCAATATGGAGCAAGATATATTAATAAGTGATGTTTTAAAAAAAGATTGATCAATTTATGTGAATGCGTTCTAAAGTTATACGACCGACTCACAGACAGACAGACGGACGGACGGACAGACAGACAGCGTGACAGAGCATTCCCAGTAAATATCGTGCCGATATTTAATAATTCGCCATTTTTCGCAGTTCGTAATATTCTTAAAACATTTCGTACCACACAGGCACCATACGCTACGACATAATTACCTAACTTATAGTCCCCAAAGGGGAATATTCTTTACGCATATTTTTTGCCAGATGAACTAGAAATAGCAGAAGAACTATTTCAAATCTTGTATGATCTTGCAACTAATTTTACCGTTCGAAGTGTACCAGAAAAATATCAAAATCGTTCCCCGAAAGGTATTATTAGATAGGACTGGATTAATAACTACGAAAAATTCGGTTTAAAAGAATACACGAATTTTCAAAAAGAATCAAGATCGGAAAAACATGTTTATTTTATTCCAAATAGCATAGCACCGTCATCGTAATAAATGCAATGTGGGCGTGCTTTTACCTAGGCGAAGGTTAATTAAAAGATTTTTATGTAACAGTATGAAAAGTAATTTGGAGCACCTTGTAAAGTTTACACAGCCTTCTCACATTACACTAGCAAAGTAAACAGAAGAAGACGTAAATATTGCATTAGTTTCGGTTTACCTGGATTTGGCGTGAGCACAGACTCTGTGTCTTTCAAAATTCGTTGTGTGTAATTTCGCGCAGCATCTGCCTGTTTGCACAATCCATCCAGCTGAGGATCAATCGATGTTTTTTCGCCGGCATATATAACTTCTTCGGTCATCTAGTAACAAATGAAAAAATCATTGCAATTTTTCACACATTTACGTAGTGTATTCAAAAACAAATTAATATTCTGTTAAAAATATTTGTTTACCTGAACCGCTCTACTTAAGAATGCCCCTGCATCACCGACGAGTTTCTTGACATTAAAATCCATTTCGATATTTATTTAAATTTAATAAGTAGATATTTGAGTTTGTTTTTATTGTCCAGTTGTCTTTGATTCTGTTATTATAGTAGTTGATATATTTGTTAATAAAGACACTGAAGTGATTACTAAGAGTAAAAGTATTGCAGGTTTCCTTGTTTCCTTTAAGGCAACTACGTAAATAATTGTAAAACCGAGTTCCAGTAAATTCCAGCAGCACAAAAGTTGGAGATTACGTGTAATTAATTTCTAGAGAGAGAGTAGCATCAAGGTTTTAATTTGGAATAACTAGTTGGAACTTATTTTGCTTGTAGCTTGCATCCCCGACGGTAGGCGAAAAATAGAATCTGGAAAATAAAGAGAAAGTTTGACTAGAAAACTAATGAATTCTCGTAGAAGTAGCTAATTTTAGGATTACTACAGGTACAAAGAGTTTGAAACTGAGTAGGATAAGCCAGAAAGGTTGATTGCATGTACACAACAGTTAGAACAATGAATAAGGCTAGAAAATGCAGCGCATAAATCGCTGTAAGTAGATAGAGTAGTAAAATCGATTTATTTAAGTAGGATAAGTAGATGTCTTACCTAAGGAAAGGTTTAGTTTATTTCTTTTACGACAGCAAATAAAATATTATTCATCAAGGTTCGTTCCGTACCTCGTTTGCAGGTATCACACGTATGTACACTAAACTACTACACACTAACAGTAAGCGAAGGAGAGGAAGTGAAAGCAACACTCAAAGGATTTCGTCTATAGCTACTTAATAGATGGAAATAAATAGCGATGGATTTTCTTGGCAAGAAACTACAGAATGCCACCAAGACCCAGTGTATAGCAAATGAAATGGAATAGCGGAGGACTGGACTACATGTAGACACTGGACTGGACTGCTGGAACTGGGTTACTCTCACAACTGCCGACTACTGCAAGGAAGGACTGGAAAAGAGTGCGGAGAAGCAGGAGACGTGCATGGATATGGCGTGGGTGGGTGAAAGCCATTCTTCTCCTCCTTCCACTTTTTCCACTTTCCGACTTTCACCAGGACGGCCAAACTTGCTTCCCTTCCCTCCTAGTAGAGAAGGGCGAACCAAAACCGGAACCCAGTGCGGAACCGGTTAGATTCCTCTGTTTTTGGTTCCTTTTTGGTTTCAAATGGCATTGGTTCCGGTTCGGTTCCGGTTCGGTCCCGGTTCCTAAAATTTGAATTATTTGTGGTTCCAGTTCGGGTTTGGTTCCAGAATTTCATGTTCCGATTTGGTTCTGGTTCCTAAAATTTTCTGAGATGCCCTCCTCTACCTCCTCGCACTCTTCCACAGTCAAACATTCTGCCTCCAACTTGCAAACACGCAGTAAAGTCAAATATAGATTGGCAGACACAGACACCAACTACTGGGCTCCTACTCCCTATACCCTTCCCGTTCCTTTACTTTTCCCAAAGTCCGATCAATACTTTCCATGCAACCTACCTAAGTGTAATCCTAAAGCTCAAATCCTAGTAAAACACCACATTTTATTGTGTACAAGTTGTACATTACATTTACCAATTACAACAGTTTTGCTAATCGCCTCAAAAATCACAACCATTCAATTACTTAGAGTGGATAACTTTTAATTACGCCAGAATTGTTTCAGGCCAATGCAATACGGAAATATGTCATTCGTAATTTCAGTGCAATAAATAACTTGGAGCAATAAACTATAACAGGAAAACTTGTTTTCAATAATGCATGATCATGTCTTCTGTTAGTATATTAGGAATGTTTTGAAAGTATGTTAAAAACAATTTATAGGGTTTTCTGGGTTTCCTGCTGAAATATAATACTGCAAAAATGTTTCATCCATTTCTTGACTTAGGATTACTGTAATCTCTATTGAGTATGATGATACTGTAAGAACGTGACTGTAATCGCGTGAATAAAGCTGTCACTTTCCTTTTACAATAAGAATAGGAGCATAGAAATCGTGTAATCCTTTCATAAATCCCTTTCTATATACCAAAGTATCCAATAGCATTATTAGGCATTGCAACAATTGTCATGCTATTAGTTCATAACACAAAATATTAAGCAATAAAATAAGTCAGATGAAAGCAAAACGTCCACTCAGCAGAATGTGGATAGAATACGATTTCAATAGAGTTGGTTATTTAATACTGGAACACATGTCTCGTCTCCGTGCGTTTTCATCTATCTCATGTTTGTTGTCTTACGAGATAATGCACGGATTGCAAAGGATGACGAAATGCGCTCACTGAATTTAAGTTTCTATAGGTGCTTAAACTCCGTCATAATCCCTGCTTAAACATAAAGGTGAATCACAAAACAAAACCTCATTTTCGAAAACAGAGGATCAAGTTAATACTTTCATACTAACGGATTTATTAAACAGCTATAATATAACACTGAGTATACAGTAAAAGAGTTAAATACTTGGATAAATTACTAGTGTATAACAATACTTACTAAACATTTGGCAACAAGAAATGTAAACGAAGACATCTTACCTAATGCGAGTAGATGTTTCTATAAAATCGGAGTACTGCTGGATATAAATGGATAGGAAATCGGCAACGTGACGAAAGTAACCAAAGAAGCCGTTGATAACAAAATGAGATGAAAGCAGTAAAGCAGGTTGATGAAGAGTGACTATAACTTTAAAACAGAGATATGAAGACGTTAGGCCACTTGTGTGTGCAAGTGCGTAACCATGATCATGATATTCAAGAGATTTATTAATGTTTCTCTGCAATCTCAACTTAATATTCATACGTGAACTAATAATTCTATTTATATGTGTCTTGCATTTGTGAAGTGGTGTCATTGTGATAACTGGTAGCAGGTACGTTGGGTGCTATCCCTAGTATGTAGGACAGATGGTACGATACAGATTAACATTGTGACATGCATTTCAATGTTGGCTCAACTCCATTTCCACAAACACAGTAATAGAATTTCAATAAGTCTAATATTATAACCGAGCTCCTAAATACCAAGCGTAATGTAATAATTAAGACTTCTTGTCAGTTGTAGTGGGATAAGAACAATGACGCAATGGCACTTAAGATCAATGTTCTTTCGACGTAAATTACACAAGACAAGAAATAATATTGCCACCACATGGTTCTAAAGAAATGACAGCATTTCTAAACAAGTAATAAGTCGTGTTTTTTCAAACTTTATTTAAAGTATTGTTCGTGGGAACGAACAGTAATTTAGTTTCCAAAATGTCTAGTATTATTTTGGAAACAACAATATTGTCAATAGTATAGGAACGAGAATATTATGAATGCCCTGTCATTCTGTCCGTATATCCGTCTGTCCTTTCACGGTATAGTTATAGAACGATTCAGATAATGCATTCATTGCATTCCGACATTTTTAATGGTATTCATTTTGGACGAGTTGACATTTGTAACTAAAACTGAAGTGTAATTTGAGGCTGACGAATTTACAATTTTAGAGAACCATAAGCTATTATAAAGAATGTTTTGCTGATAATATTATTCATTGCTGCGTTACAAATTAACGCAAATGCTTTGTAAATGATTTAAAACAAATTACACTGACTATTGTAATTTATTTAAAGTTTAAGTGTGTTTTATTTAAAGCATTCAATATTTTCACTACATACAATTCCAAGCATACGTAATCTAGATACCATATAGTACCTACTACAAACAGATATTATTGCGTCATTCTTATTATTGTAACAATGCAATGCAATGGTTTGTATTATTTCCTTATGATGAGCAAATGTAATATCTCTACATAGACGAACAATGAACAAATGAAAAATAATACATACTATGCATATGCTACATATAGTAAGATACTTGTCAGTTTACCGAATACATACATTACACGCTACGCACTAGCATAATAATAAGACTTACTAGCTATTAGCTAGCCATAGAACTATAATGTAAGTTTACAAAATAGTTGAGTTACAAATGAAGGTGTATGTAAGGTGCAAATTGATTTTGCTTGTGTGATGTAAAATAAAAGGAAGTGCATTAAATTTTGAAAAATGTAAACTCAATACAAGTATTAGTATTAAAGACAGTTTTATTGGCCAAGGCCGAACTTTGTTTGTTGTCATTTAGTGTTGTTTGGTACTCTTACGAGTAATAATTAGGTACGAGAATGATACTGTATTAAATATGTGATTTTTAATTGTATTCCCTTCTAAGTAGCCCTCCCTTAGTTTGTTTTGTTTGTAATATTGTTGTTTCTCGACTTGTGAACTTAAATTATTTATGTGTACATACTGCAAGCAAAAACAGAAACAAAAATGACAAAATATTCTTAAAGGCTATAGGACGGAAAAAAGGTAAAAGTAGGATGCATTCCGAATTTCTAACTTTTTGTTCACAAAACTAATTATTCCATAACATGAAAGTAATTAAAATCTTATAATGCTACATTGACATGTCATGTTCATTTTTAGCAGCTTAATTGGAAGATATTTCGGTCTTTAAATGTCTGTACAAGCAATCATATAAAATTCGGCAAAGTATAATATTTTCTTTGATACCTTGCATAGATCAACGGATAATTTTGATTCCCAGAGTGCTTCAAAAGCAGATATATTCATTTAGTGTGAAAGAACTGTTCATTTAGTTATCACTACAACTGCAATCTCAATTCTCAATTACTATACTTAACAATGAATATGCTAGCCGATACAACAAAGTATTAGAATCATTATACTGATAATTCTTATGATGTTTTTCTGACATAATTTTCAATCAGTAGTCGAGAAGGAACTTTCAAAGTCAAACGTGTACTCAATTTTCACTGTTGATTCCAAAATTAAATATGTTTGATGCCTAATCTGTTTAGCATAATGCTGCACACACATTATACACAACTAAATTTATACTTTGGTAGTTACAACCATTTTGCCTTACAACCTGAAAATATTTCCTGAGTAAAGAGATAACACATTAAAACCTGGTTTAATCAGTAGTATAATCCATACAGTAGACTTAACAAAAATTTAGTATTTATTTAACTAAGCAATGGTGCTTGAATATCTACTGCAAGACATAATGCCTAGCGGTTTTACCAGTGAAGTTTGAAACCCACTATAGTACATGTATAATTTTTGACAAAGTGAATCTACAGAAATACAGCTGCAAAAATTAGGCCAGTTTGAGTTTACTTAAAACTTGGGAAACATTTCTTTCAACGAAAGACAAGTGATCACTATTCACTACATATTTAAGTATGTTGGCTTTTCATTTTACTAGACTATAATAAATCCCATCAGTTAAAGACGAAGGGCAGAATATGGCGATAGACGTTACTCCAGAAGGTAGCATCAGTTACTAATTTTGCTTGGCATGACAGCATTAAACAGTACTTAACCA
Organism: Yoshiicerus persimilis; assembly: GCA_020352615.2. Lineage (NCBI taxonomy): Eukaryota > Metazoa > Arthropoda > Collembola > Entomobryomorpha > Tomoceridae > Yoshiicerus > Yoshiicerus persimilis. Next base: position 44,883,676 of record CM036941.2, read on the forward strand.
TCGCGCTCAACGAGTCTATTCGGTACAATGCAACGGTATGGCTGCAATGTAAAATTTAAACTGCATTGTATGACAGAAAATAACGATTCAATACAGGAGAATAACAGTATTTTATTGAGAAAGGGTTGTTGTAATAGTAAACTACTTAATTTTGCAATCGGGGGAGTGCTTATGCTTTAAAAATGCAAAATATGAGGTAATTTTAATTAAGTAATAATAAGGTTAGCTGACATATACGAATTGAATTTTAAAAAATGATCAAAATTACCAATGTGTACTGTAAATCCCCTTAAAGCAACGAGAAATTATGCGACATAGAAATGGAAGGGAGATGAATATTAAAACCTAAAAAGAAGATACTATAACCACGTTGAATGTACTTACAAGAAAAATGCACTTTAGCTCATAAAATACAATATACACTAAGCTGTGTATAGCTTAAGGAGTAAACCAAAAATTAAACTATGAAATCGAGTGAAACATTAAAGACTTAGTTTATGGCTTACACATGTAGTAGATAATACTATAGTATACGATAAATGTAATATTTATTTCGACAAATACGAAAGAATGCGATTGACTTAACTTTTAGCACGATAAAACTAGTTTTAGCAAATAATTAACTACAGATAAATTGGCTAGATACGCCTTAACTTTTCTATGTGTTGAGTTCTACTTAATTGAAAGGATTATCCGTTTTGAGATTAACACTAAATAGATTTTTGCCGTCGAACGTAGATTTGCGAACCCTTGCTTAGGACTACTTTGCCGTCACGATTAGCCCTTCTGCATTGAAGCGTGTTGAGGTCATTTGAACGTAAGTGTCGTATGTAACTCAGAAAATTTTGCGAATGAATCACAGTAAGAGGAAATGGCATTTGTATTGATGTTTGCTTTGTTTGAACATTCACAAATCCACGAAAGATGTTTTTATGCACTCGACAACAAATTCACTCAGCCTCGTCAATAGCCACCACACGCAAGAATCCTCCTTGCCCAGCCCCACCACCACGACCTGGAACAAGGTTAAAGTTCTCAGCACTTTCATCATCGGAAGATACGCTTCCCTGGTCGTTTCCCTCCTGCTGACGTGGAGGAGAAGCGCTGTGAAGCGGCGATGGAACACGATTTAACTGTTGGTAGAGACCTCCCCGTCCTCGAACCACACCGCGCAAATTGGTCCGACAAACTCGGCAAAAGTTGTCCCCCGCTATAAGAAATATCCACATAAAACTACATCAAATTGTCCTGAATTCCTTGTAAGGAATCTTAAAAAACTTGGCTTGTGTTCAAATATAATGAAATATGAAATACTCGTTGCAAGAACAGTATAAAGTCGAACAACTTACGTCTGGTGTAATGGGTACAAACTGGACAGCAGTTGTTTTCCAATGGCAAGATCTTCCCACATAATGACCAATTAGGACATCGAGCTATTTGGGTGTTCAAATATGTTGGATTTATTCTGGTCAACTAAAAATAACGCTTATTTAATTGAAACAAAGCTTACCCAGTCGACGAGGACCAACTGCACGAATATCCGTTGCACAGAATGGACAGTACGAATCCATCACACGGCGTACCGGGTCACCCGCTATTGTGTCTTCTACATTCTCGGCGTTTCGTCCTTCGTATGCCCGGCCGTAACGGTATGTTCGACCTCGCCTAGATCTCCTTTCTGGAGCCATTACTATTAAACCTAAAAATACATGACAATAATTAATACCTTGCCAAATAAAAAACAATCCATATCTATGTATACAATAAAATATCATCCAATTTCTAAAAACGACCTATCTTGAATACTCACAGTGCTATATAAATTATAGACAGAGAGCCATTTTGTGTGGTACAGACAATTTTCACACAAACTGGTTCAGTCTATGATAGGTATGTACTATAAGGTGTAAATTTAGATTTATTATTGTGTCCAATTACCACATCAAACGTACCTATTTGACCACTACTGAAGTGTACTTATTATGCATATAAATCCTTTAATCCCTCTACGTAATAAACTCAAGTCTACTTTTAAGGAGACTCTTTACACAGCTGCTAGCTGGCAATACTTTATGGCATCCAGTATACAAACCCCAAAGAACCAATGATCAGAGGAAATAAATATTCCACTTCCACAACAAAAATGACCCTCCCCTGATCAATTCCAAATTTCCCGAAACAAAATATATAATAAAAAAACTTAAATGGATTAGATTTATCTTTACATCTTTAAAAAAATTAAAGCTAAATTATAAAGCTTACCAGCAATATTTAGCTAAAATTCTTGAAAACGATCTCAAACAGTCAGCAGTGTTGTAATTCCTTATGTAAACAATTACTCCTCCAACGAAAGGAAAGAATTTTGGCTAAACTTAATCTGATGTGTTCAAGGGTATATTGAAAACAATAAAAATTTACAATACTCTATTTAATAGTGTACTGTACTATATCAATATTGTTCCCGTTGATCTACTCAAAGAGATACTGCCATTTAATCAATGTAACACGAATATAACAGTTAGCCACAAAGAAGAGTGATTGTTTTGTAAGTTTACATTCACATCACAAGAGCACAGTTTTCAGTAGTGCAATATAAACAGCTGACGATTGGTTTGTTTGTGTATTTGGGACAGTTTGGGTTGGTAAAAGGGTGGGAGTACATGTGCATAGGGTGGGTGAAAGTTTCACATTGAAATCAATGCAAAAATGTTTTACCAAAAACCGTCGCATATAATCCGAGGGTTGAAGTAGCAAACTTTAACAAATTAGGATTCGAAAACCAAAAGATAGAATTTTTTCAACGTTGTGTTTTATCGGAGGCCAGAGAAGTGACCATTGCTCTTCAAATTTTATGTGTCCAACCAAAAAGTGAATTACGTATGTAAAAATTTCAAGTTTCATTGATTCCGCTATGTTGCGTACAGTATATTTTGTAGGGAATATTGAAATGGGTATCGGCTTATATGCGAAGTAATAGGGTGGCAAAATCATGAACTAAACAACGGAAATGAGGGATATTTTGTGCAGGTCATATGATATATTATGGGGGAACTTCGAAAGGAAATTGAGAATTTATTCCAGTCAAAATAATCAAAATAGGTACAAAAGTATATATTTAAATATTAGCACTAAGCGTAAGTGTACTGAATAGTGAACCAAAAACTGAAAAACTTCATGTAAAGCAATTAGTTTCCGTCGGTGCATAGTGACTTCTATGGATGTCATTGGCATCAGTGACAAGGATAAACCAACTTTTCAGTAAGGTAAGGCTAACAAGAATTGCAGCATAATACGAATTGACATGCATATTTAATTAAAGTGTAAAAATGGTGGGACCAACATTTACTGATATGCTTTCACTTTTTCAGAAAATGCTGTAATGACGACTACGAGATAAATCATGAATAGGAAGATATTCAGCTAAATACATATTACATTTGCAGATTCCCATGTATTTCAAAGATTTTAGTTTCTCAACGACGATTTTGTAATGAATATCAATAATAACATTCGGTATCAATACGATGTTGGTTCTGTACCCGAGCTGCGTCCATGTCCAGGGTTGTACTGTGGAAGAACTCCGCTGACAGATGGAAAGTAAGTGGCAATATTTTGGTGGTATTGTGTGGTACAATATTCAGTACGATATTCTAAATCTTTGTATGAATGAATTGTATTTTATTCAAGTGCCAGTTAAATTCTATGTTTACGCGTTTTAATTATATTTATGACTATGACTAGTTGGAGTGCCTGTGGAGGATGTCCTAGAGGGTTTCGAAGAGACAGATCGTTTGCATGTGAACCTTGTGATGAAGATTTACTGTTATACGATTGGCTTTATTTAGGATTTATGGCACTGCTTCCTATTTTATTTCACTTATCATCAATTGACAAAAAAAGATTAAAGTAAGAAAACTGGTAAACTCGTCTTCTTATACTTTTACCATGAAAAATAATCATTTACATAATTTGTGGTTTTTTGTAGAAGCGCCAAAGATACCATCGGACTAGTATTGTGCGCAATAATTGAAATCGTCCTGTCAGCGTCGGTTACGTTACTGACATGGGAGCCCCTTGGAAGTTTTCAAATGAAATCTTGTGGCGTAACCCAATTGTCAGATTGGTATCCCATATTTTACAACCCGCATCCCAACTATGAGGAAACTCTGCATTGTTCTCACGAAGCCGTTTATCCTTTGTAAGAAGATATTTCGGTCTAGTAAAAATGATTTTAAAATTCTTTACTCCATTCTTTTAAGTTTTTTCCACCAGCTCATAGTTTTTACTTCTTTTTCTGTTGTCGGCATTGTTTTTGTACAGTTACAGTAGCAGTGGTTTGTTTTTTTCAGATATACAATCATTCTTGTCTTCTACGCGGTTTCTGATTTACTAATGGTCCTAATACGACTGGCCGCTCTTTCGTGTGGTGTAAAAGTAGCAAAATCAATATATTCAGGACTATACTTTTACCCAATGTTGGCACTGGCTCATCTTGTCCTTGGGGGTCTTATTTGTAAGCGAGATTTTTTATAAATACATAATTACACATACTTGAAATGATTTTTGGTTACATTATACTGATTCTTTTCCTGAATGGTGTGATTTAATGTGAATAAATAAGACAATGAATACATTGAAATGCAGATTACGTGTTCCCGTATATAACAATTATAACATCCGTGGTTTCCTGCGCCTACCACTTTGCGTTGCGGAACAACCAGGTACACATTTAGTTGATATTTTAAGCATCCACTTTAAATACACCTGATATACACCTTTATTATGATAAACAATGTGGTTATAATACAAAAGATAAAGAATACGTGACGGTAACTATGATTTTAAAAACGTATTTTACCCAACAGGATTTGAAAAGCTTGATACTCGAAAGTTTAAAAGACTGGCGCAACGTGGGAATTATTTTATGCCACTGGTTTCTACATGCATATGGAATCATTTCCATTACAGAACTGAGAGATATTCAAAGAGATTTAAGTCTACTTTTTTTGGTGCCAGCACCCGCTATACTTTACATTCTGACAGTGAACTTCACTGATCCAGGCAAAGTTCATGGGGACTAAGTTTTGTTAACCAATTAAATAATAATAATTACACTAATATATCGTCAATATCGTGTGAGTATAAACGTATTAATAAATAAACGAATTTTTTTTTAATGTGTATAATGTTTTCTTAATTTAATACAAATAAACATCATATACACAATACAATAGACTATATTTACTATTTTATACATCAATCAAAAGTAGGTTATGAACTACTAGGAAATTCTTATGTACCTACCAAATATCGGAGTTCTGGAACATAATTATGATTAATGAATCATCACGTACTCTTAAGTATGTTATGTTAAGGTATATACAATTACGAAATTCTTCGCATGGGTAATGCAATATTAAGTACATAAAGCAAATAGTAAAGATATGTAAGTGAAGGGTAAGTATACAGAAAAATAAATTTATATTATTCGGTTAACAGGGAGAATATGTACACTCAAATAGTCATGCCAGACGAACTTAAATTAGAGTAGTGCAAATGGATGCACAAATTGTCAAAAAAGGAATGAAGAAGTCAGTCATTCCAGAATTTCAATAGCTAATTTAATTAAGAAAACGAATCGACATCTTTTGCTCTACTTCTGAACGATCAAGTACTTTGGCAAATTCCTCAAATGAAATTGAACCATCGCCATCAGTATCTGCTTCCATTATGGTGCGTTCAGCAATGCTCATTAGTTGCTCCTCACTGCATTGAATAATATAATCAATCATGAAATTAATCGGCAATCAAAAAACTGATAATTAACCATTGGAGTTAACACCCTGAATAATTTGAAATATAGTAAATTGTAAACTAAAGTAGAAGTCAAAATGTTAACTAACCTTATATTTTCTCCGACCATCATCTGAAGTACAGCCAGCAATTCTTCTTTTGTAATTCGGTCATCATCATCCAAATCATAAAGCTTAAAAGCAAATTTCAATTTTCCTTCTCTCGAATTTAGCTGGTTGTCCTTTTTCTTCAATGGGCGAAAGTGGGCTAAAACACGAACAAACTGTCGGAAGTTGACACGATCTTCTTCACTTTGTCGAAAAAATGCCAAGACTATTCGTTCACCAAGCGGATTTATCGCTAACTCTGGTATCCGAAGAAAATCTTCTCTGCTTAATGCTCCATTTGCTTGTTTGTCCAAAGAAGTAAATCTACTGTACAGCCTCTCAATCTGATTTGCAGTAACTGCAAAGCAATTAAGAATATTATTCAACTGACTAGTGTTAGTGAAAATGGGAATACAATAAATAGTAATATCTAAATTCAAAATATTCTTACATCCTGTCTCCTTTTGTATTTCTGCAAGTTCTTCATCTCTCAACAGCAATGAAGGTCGACTACCCATTATTGCAAAAGGTCGTGTCTGAAAGTACTTCTCTGAAAGGCGAAAAACAAATTGAATTAAAATTCAAAGCAAACTTTGTAGAAGTTCCTTTAAAATATTTATTACGCATAGAATATGTGGTAAAGTACGTATTTTATGTAAATAACGAGTAAAGAACAATAAAAATGACTTACTAATTAGGAGGATTTCAGGATTTGTCTACAGCAAGTGCACTTCGCTCTCTGGTACTGTAATCTGACGATTTAGATAGATAGAGTTAGATCAGCAGAATTAGAACTTTTCAACAAATCACAGATCAGACAAGCAGAACGTGGCCGTGATGAATTCTCAAGTATGTAGCATAGGTTGGTTGTTGGCTGTTGGTTTATAGTTTGTAATTACACAACGCATATAAGCGCATACTATACTGGATTAATCTTTAAAGATTATGTCTGTTGTATGAGTGCTTTTACAGAACTAATAGGAAAAAATGATCATATAATTAGTTTAGGAGAGTATTTAGCCCTATATAGTATAAGTACTTTAGTTTTTTACAATTTACAATAACTTGTTGGGCCTGTACTGTATCGCACGTATGCAAGCCATAAAGATACATTATGCATGTACTCGTATTATTTGAGAGAAAGGGGGTACAGGGAAAATGATAACTAGGGGTAGTAGGCAACAGACATGTATTTAACTATTATTACTGATCAAAGCTCAAGCAAAGCAACAACTTGCAGGGACGAACTTTTACTAAAGTACTATACTGTTAAACACTTATTCAGGATATGAACGATTTTTATCATGGATCTAAAGATATTTACATACGCTCTGAATGTGTATATCTACAAGCATTATTTAAATGCCTAATATATTATACAACCTTTATGTACATACGATATTAAGGAAATTTGAAGGCTATAAAAATGTAGCTCCCTGTGTGTTTTGCAATGCATGCACCATGTCATGTCATATGTACTATAAACCGTATAAAGTAGTGTAAAAATACAGATTAGTATAAATATAAACCTTCGTTATTTATTCGACACATTTTCAAAGACGCTGTTAAGCGTTTTCTAATGGCAGTGTCCAAGTCCCATATCTTAGCCATATACCTTATCTTCACGGATTTGAGTGCCTAACAAACCCTACTTATAAATGCTGACCTATTATTTCAGATCCGCTCCATTTATTTAGCTTTTCTAATTTTGGTTTACAATGCAATTGTCAAATTGTAGAAGATATGCAAAGCAAATAAATATTAATATAACTTCCAAGATATTAATATGTTATTAATATGCAAAGTTATGTATTTTCAGTAAACAGTACAAAAAACTTATGATTCTTTATACATTGAAGTGGTGAAATTATATCATAGTACAAAATAAATAATATTTATGATTCCTATTTATACTACTGATTTTATTCGATAGAGTCGTAACCAAAATTAAAACCATTACTTTGACTCTGTAGAAAATGGACCTATTTTCGTCATTTCGTCTTGGATTGAGCATCAATTACAAGACAAATATTATGTAAAAATATGCATAAAAATATGTATAAATATGTAAATATTTTGTTGTAAAATGGCAGAAATCCCTGTCATCTGTCATGGAATGAACATAATACATTATTTCCATCATCAGAGAAAAATGCAAACATTGGAAAAGGAGCCGTATCCGTATGTAGATATGATATAGATATAATAGTTGGCGATTTTTTCTTTTTATCGTTACATAAGAATAAGAAGTTATTTATATGTTTGATTGAAGGGTAGCACGTAGCACTCGTAGCACTCGCACAGGTACATTAATGACTCATACAGACAGAGACTAAAACAAAACCTCCTCCACAAGAAATGTGTCAATGTGTTGTGTGCGAAGATTGGCTTCATTAAAAAGCTGCGAAATATCCGCGAATGTCTAATTTCTATGTGATTTCACGGAAAGTACAACAAATCATAAACTGACAAAAGTGGTCTTAGTTCTTCACTGCTCATATTGCATTATTGTCACTCGTTACGTATTACTATTTATCTTATTCAGTTACTGACGGAGTTACTTGTTTTGTGTAAACCATGTCTAAAGCAGGGGTAAAGCAGCAGCTGAAGGGGATGAGAAAGATCGTACAGAAGGTCGTTCACGGTCCGGTAATGAGAACTAATATACCCTCGGGAATGGCCATGGCAGGTCCACCTCTTGGACCAGTGTTAGGACAGGTTAGTAGTTTTACCACCGTTGAATATATATTTACATATATTGATAGTTGTTACATATATTTACAATTTCGTTTCTTACCATTTGATATTTATTCTTTACAGAGGGGAATAAATATCACAGCCTTTTGCAAAGATTTTAATGAAAGAACGAAAGACATGAAAGAGGGAATCCCATTGCCATGCAGAATTACCGTTAATTCTGATCGAACTTACGAGCTACAAATAAATCAACCGATGTCTACGTATTTTTTAAAACAAGCTGCTGGAATTCAGAGAGGAGCAATGTCTAATGGTAAGAGACAGTGAGACAGTTTAATGTTTACATATACTAGCATTGTTGTTATTAAAAAATGCTAAAATTAGATTGTACTTAATTTTAGGTAAGGAAATAGCTGGAAAAATAACACTCAAACACATCTACGAAATTGCACTTATAAAACAACAAGATCCTTTCCTCAAAATTGAACCTTTGGAAAGAATATGCAGACTTTTAATTGGCACTGCAAGATCTTGTGGAATTGAGGTAATTAACAGATGCTTTTTATTGTAAAATACTAGATAACCCTTTATTTTTGCCGTAAAACAAATTGACCTTGTTGTAGTGCAGTATAGTACGTGTAAATATGTAAATACCACTTTTTTCATTGTCATTGGATTAATTACTAATCATTTCTGTGTTTTACCTTAGGTTGTCAAGTCTATAGATCCTGAAGAATATCAAGAATTCTTGGAAGAGCGGAAGAAAATTGTAGAACAACAGTTATTAGAATTAAAGGAAAAGAAAGAAGCAAAAATGTTGAGAGCGTAAACTGTAAATAGCATTTCTTTATTTTGTAAAATAAAAATCATAGTCAATAATATACCTTTAAATTAATTAAATTGGTTATAAACCATATTTATTTTTTACGTAGATGCGTTTCAATAAAAGATATAATAGTAAGATATAAGCATTTTGTTGTCATTTTACGATGACTTCTGCATTTGCATTGCACAATGTTACAAACGACATACATAAATACATATAAATACTTACAATACTTACACAAATACCTGAGGATTTTTACTCTTTCCACTTAGATTACGTTATGTACAGTTTACATACAGTTATATAGAAATACAACTATATTTACACGTATGGTAAAAAGTTACAAATTACAACGATGTGATGCGGTAGCAAAGCAAGCTAGCAGAGTATCAATATCAAGTTTTTATCGTTTCATGATTATGATAATGCAAGTATGTACCTATAAACCAAGTTTGTCAAGTATAGGTACTAATGCCATCGTTTACCAGAGACTGCTTAGCAAAGACATGTATGCACTTGCTTGGAGAGATGAAATAAAGGCAAAGCAAGTGAGTACGAGTGAATAGCATAGAACAATACGAAGAGAAGTAAATAGGAGCATAGCATAGCAGCCTCCCTCCTCCTATCCATCCCATAATTTCCCATCTACTCACATTCACTTGACTACTTGTTCCGTACGTATTACTAATCTCTCTGAATTTGAATCCAGCGAGCCAGAGGAGCAATGGAACACGACAGTCAGTCAAAAACTCAAATATCAACATTCAACATGGTAGAACATTTGTGGTGGAAACCTTGAATTTATGAACTATTCGGTGAGACCCGAAGGGAAACTAACTCCAACCGATTCGGAGACTTCGGGTTATTCTGCGTAGTCTCAATTGTTGTTCTCCCAATTTTCAACTCATTTCACACTTATACACTACTACTCTACATAAACTTCGTATCTACATCATAACATCAGCCATATAGTTTTATTTTCATTAGTAAAACGGGTTTTCTTTTAGTTTATTAGTTCTTTAGTTTAGATAATAATCTCTTTTCCTTTTCTCATCAATTTTATGTATACAACATAGAAAGCTGAGCATCAGGATAACTTGTAATGTGTCGACTCGTTTGGTTTGGTTTCAATTCAACAAAACCCAAGTGAATCTTTATGTCAATGTCAGTTAACCATTTATGTGTAGTCCGATCCTATTCAAGTACAACAAATAATCCAAGGAAAAATAAATAAGCAATGAAAATATAGTTTAGCAACAAAATTGCTAATTTACTTTACAGTGCTTCATTTTAAAAAAGATTCCTTAGCGTAATTTTGTTGACCTTGCATTAGAATCCGGGAACAACAGTTCGTTTGTTGTTTTATTTGGTGCAAAAGAAAAAGAAATTCGCAATGGTTTTGCTTCATTGACAATGTATACCCAAATTGCAGTTAAGCAGACTGTCCGCCCGTATAGAGCACCAATACGGTAGTTCATAATTTTGAAACATTGCAATGCAAAATGTAGCACAGTACGAGCAGGGTTGAGTCGAATCAAGGAAGGGTATAAATAATTCACGTGATTTTTCGACAATCAGAAATTACGGATTTAGGAAATTGCTTCAAGAAAATAGTTATTATGCTTGTATAAAACTTTCCTTTACGAATTGTATGTGCCTAAGTCTCTTCATTTTGCAAGTGCAGCTTACTCGACGGCCTTTGAAATCAGCCTTTACATTTTAAAACTATTTGTCAAAACAGTGTGCCTTCATATAAAGTTCTTTCAGTAATACCCTACATAAAAATACGCAATGTTTGTAAAACAAAATTAAGTTTTTGTAAATAAATACAAAAACTTTAATAGTAAATAGTGCTTCGTATTTCATTAACTGTGAAGTAAAATATATGCATCAGTGATAACAAAATAGGGAGTGAATTAGAAAGTAAAATTTACATATTTGTTTTGTATGTGAACGATACTCATACTAATCGTTTAGGAATGTTGACCCAGAAAACATTTATTTTCGGATAACATTCAACATAAAATCTTGATGAGGTTAAGAATCTTAAAAAGCATTCATTTAACCAGTCCACAAAAAATCAGCTGTTGTATGCTCTTTGGAGTACAACAGGTAGTTCAAACTTAAGTAGAGCTACTCAATGTGACATTGCATAATTACTTTCTCTTGGAAAACCCTTTAAGGATAAACGTCCAAAAACATAATTTCTGAAGTCATTTTTCAACTATCCGGAATTACAAAGTGCTATATACCTATACGTGGCCTCCAAAATCTGTTGTGTTAAGCTAAAGGTAGAGCATTCAACAAGTTGCCGAAATAGCGTCTCATTTAGCGTTGCGGCAAAATGCAGAACAATTTAAGGGGAATGTTTTTCATTAATGAAAAATAATACCTTCAACTAATTATCTTTGCTCTAATATTATTCTACACATCGATGAACACTATTAACAGTAAAGCAATCCAGCAACCATAAAATTGCTTATAGGTAACTTAGAATGCGCAATAAAATATTGGAGTTCCCTCAGAAGTTAAATATGTGTAATAACGTCCGTGTCTACTAATTAAATTCCATTTCTACATACTAATGTTAAAATATTCAGTGAAACCAGATATAAAGTGAAATAATGTGCTAAATTCAAAGGATAAGAAATGAGAAATGTCTTCCACAAGTCCGCAACAGTATCAAAATATATATCGAGATTCTTTACTATAATTTGAGAAAAACTAACATTTTTGTATTCAAGAGGAACACTTAAGGAGAGGACTTAAAAAATAAATCACCGTAAGGATTCTTTTCAATAATTTAACAGTAAAAACATTTTACTTTCATGAACTTTGAGAAAGAATTCATTATTTATGTAGTAAATTGTTGTTACATCTTTCAGATGGATCCGTGGAGATCTCGAGCGGTGATCATTCACAAAGATGAAAATGGATACGGTCTAACGCTTTGTGGTGACAATCCTGTTTCAGTACAAACAATCAAAAGAGGTGATTAACACTAAAAATAAGGAATAACATAAAATGAATATTATTTTGCCAAGTTGCTAATACTGTTACTAGTAAACAGTTTATTGCTGTAAACTTCCTCACCAGCTTACGTAAATAATTTGAAAAGTTTGCTTTTATTATTATTTTTTATTTTTATTAGAATTTACGGGAAAATGTTTAGTGATTGTGTTGGAATTGAATGCTTTCTTTGTATGAACATAATATTTTTAATTTTATATACACATTTTTCTGTGTCCCATCACGGTTTTCCTTTAAAGGTCGACTTCCTTTTAGGTTTTGGTTTGATAAATTAATCATGTCTATTTTCAATTTATTGTATGATGAGTGTGTAATATACTAGTTTTGATTAAACAAATGCGTCAGACAAATTAAAGAATGCGGCCTTGGTATGTTGTGGTCATGTTTAGAAGAGAAGCAAATGAAAATAACATTTATAAATGTTTTGTGTTATTCTTGTTAACTGAAAATGTCAATATTGTGTGCTTATTATTAGCAGTTTATGAACTTTACTTAGCATGTAATGTATGTGTGTGTGTATGGAATCTAATTTATTTTAGTGTGATATATATGACAATTACAAAATGAATGTTTTGTATAAAGTGATGACAGTACGCTATTTAAATGGCACTATTCTTCTCCGAATTCTGACACGAAAGCCAATAAATGGGTTCTTTTATGGTGTACAAGCAATATAATAGAATAATATCCTAATTTGTAAACTTAATGAGATAATTGAGTAATCATGTAATCAATCTGTGATGCTGTATGTAAGAAACCGCGCAGTGTTTCTTTCTATTTCTAGGCACTTTTTTGTGTCACGTAGCACAATAATTCTGTTTTCTAAAAATGTGTTTGATAAAATTCAAGGATTTGCAGAAACATGAAGTACTTCACATGATATTTGTACTAAATTAATCACTACAAAAAATACGTCAAGAAGTTATAGACGTACCTGTAATTTGCATGCGTTGTATGTAGTTGGTAGGGTACCAAGGTAGAGAAAAATACTTTGAATTGTGAGGATGATACTTAATTGCCCTTGTAAAGCTAAACTTGTGTGTAAATAAGAGTACGAACTTCTTAACTGTTGTTTTATACGATTTAAATAGTAAGATAGCTTAATAACATGTACTTATGAGTCAGTTTCATAACAACTGTGGTTTTCCTTTCCTATTCAGTTAATAGGTCACTACGACCATCGTATCAGTTTTTTCCTGAGAGCGGCCGTGAGAAACTTTTACACACTCAGTCAGTTGCCTTTCTATGAGTAAACGCTTTAGTAAATGCTATTATTATGCAATATTATCGCACTCGGTTAGTACATTTAAAGAAATGAATCGTGTTCATACGTGTACCGTCTTAATTTCATGCCACTTTTACATAGGGAAGGCAAATCCATAGAAAATACCTGTTGAATGGATCTAGATCTAGAACATCTCTTCTACATTATCTAACATTAACTATTGGTCTTCTCAACAGTAGACTACAAAATAGTTGTGGCTGTAATACCAGACATTACGGATTACATGGTTCATTCACTTATCGTGTAAACTCTGTCTAGACTAGACAACGTCTTTTCCACAAAATCTAGTTTACTAGTACATATGTATCTTTATCCGTCAATCTCTTTGTCAGAAATTCAAGTACGTCTCAAGATGAATGACAAATTAAACTTTTAAATAAAATGGAATAAAGATATTCCGATGTAGTAAACTCTTTGTAAGCTTACAATTGATGCAAAGCTTATCAAATAGTATGTTCATAAACCCAAGTTCACCAAACTAATCCTATATATCTAAATGTATTTAGATTCCATAAATAGATTATACCTACATATTAAGTTTGATAATATAGGTTTAAGTTTGATATATTAAAAAACTATGAAAATATTTGGAAATATTGTTTATTTTTGTACAAAAGAGGCCAAAACAGATTAATTTCGCATTCAATTTTTATAAAACGTTGTATTAGTAGTAATTATACTCCCAGACTGTCAAACTGACATTATTAAACGGATTGGTTAGAGCCTGACCCTTAAAGTATATCAGATCAGTGACTCTCCTCTGTGTATTGTAGAATACAAAAAAGTTTTATGGATGTTTACATATTTTTTATTTACCCACAATTACCAAGTAACTACAATTATTACAGTAGCGCCTACTAACTAAGGATATTGATAAACATACATATGTCTAGATTTTTTCAGATAATAATAGCAATAATAAAGAAGGGACGGAGAAGTAAGGAGGGAAATTGTTTCATTAAGCATTTGTGATATGTGATAGTATGCTTAATGAAAGAACAATCAAAAGACGGTGTTGTTTATGCATTCAAGTAGAACTGACTGATTACAGTCGTTTGTGTAAAGCTGCAGCTTGTTGTTAGTAAAGGGGCAAAGAGGGAGAACTTACAAAGATGCATGTAATAACAGAAAATTGCTGTTTCTGAATGTTTAAACATTAATGCTTGTAAATTGCAGTTCTGTCTCTACTATTGTGCTTTACTTAAGCGAATGCTTAATTATAATTGGATCAAGATTTAGAAAAACTCCCTATTTCATATGCATAATTAAGCCTTAACTTTTTCTTCATTATTGTGCAGAATGGGTATTTTACAGCTATACGTGTCTGTGTGCATACATTTTATAAGCCAGTCCTGCATCTAGTTCATTCTAAATGTTCAACAATTGTATCTCAAATAATGTTATGTATCAATTGCCCGAGAACAAACGATGCAGTTGTCACGATTTATTGGGCTAATCACAAAAATTATTCACTTGTTCATTTCTCTCTGTGGACAATGAACAAATTATTTTCCTGGACAAAAAAGTATAATATTATCTATAATTAATCAGACTGACAATAAACCTAAGTATATATTTGCAATATTAATTAAATATTGTACAATTAAACTTAATATTGTTACTGCTTATCAAATTTTAATTTGCATGCCGTAGGCGAGATGGGTATGAAATAATAAGCTCGCGAACTCTTGAAGGTCAATTCTTAAATTGAAATCCTTAATAGTCTTTTTATTTAAATATTCACAGGCGGAGCTTCAGAAGTTGCGGGTATCAGAGAAGGTGATATCATCATCAAGGTAAATTAATATTATACTTTACTATCTAATTTCTATCGACCAAAGTACCTTATTGTGGTAAATGACAACTGTGTAATGCAATTTTGCATTCTGCTTTTCACTAAGCTATTCTGTAACTTACAATATGTATTTCCGTTGTCTGATAAAAGTGAGGTACAAAGAGAATTCTATGCTGAGTGGATTGCAAACAATGTACTTAAGATTTCATTGGATTTATTTACTTGTTTAGGTCAATGGAGCCATTGTGGAAAATATGAATCATACCGAGGTTGTCAATCTTATCAAATGTAAGTTCACTATTTCTGCTTTTAAGCTTTCACTCCCTAATACAGAAACCAGAGTCTTTTAACATTCCTTTAACATTTGTACAACATTACGTTTTTAGCATTGTTACTTGGACCTAAAAAACTAAGCCAGAAAAACGTTTGATACTGTAGCAATTACTGCAGCCATGTCTTTGCTCATTTTTCCACATCATCTATAAGACAACTGCACATATGTAATATGTAGAATATTCAAACTCACTACATACGTGTTATGTTACAAACTGTTCATAAAATCAAAATAATATCACAGTGGAGTAAAGTTTTAGAATTGCAGTTCTAGGATATCGAAATATGAGAAATTTAAATATAGTTTATCACCAATGTACCTGATGTAGATGTAGTGTGACTTCAAAGGTAACTTTTAACCATTGCGAAAATTATGTATTCGATATGCTTATGCACGTTAATAATTTGTATATGTAATATGTGTTATGTTCATAGTTAGGCATTTGGGCAATTAGCATCTTATTTCACATTACATTATTATCTCAGAGAGCCAAAGAGTGTGAAACGAAAAGGAGACTAGACATCCATGGCCTGTGATCGAGATATGTAAAGCTATTAGTTCTACTTTCTGGTTGCATAACCTTAATGAAGTACTAGTTTTAAATAAATGATGGCTGGAAGGTATTCTCTGTTAAGTATCACCATAATTTATTTGATGTGGGTGTTGGTACAAGAATTAATGATATTTCACAATTCTCTACGCTGAGACTTCATGACAAAACATCCGCAATACAATATTAGGTCCCCCGTGCATAAAATTTCTTATTTTCCAAATCACACACACCTAGATCTATAAAAATCGTTTTAAATACATGCTACGTTAATTGATATGCCTATCAGTTTTAAGAACATTTAAGTATAGGTGTCTTCGGAACAAAAAATCAGTAAATGATTAAATGATACCATTTAGTTAGTTATATTATTATAGAGGTCATTACTGTTAAGTAATAGTGAGAGGAGGCAGAGAGAAATTATATGTTTAGTTCCTATCTTAAACTTTTCCTGTTTGTTTTTAGTTTTCGCATATTATAGGTATGACCTAAGTACGTAAATAATAGTTCGCTTTATTCAAAATGAACTCCAGTGAACTGAGAAGTGAATTCGAATTCCTTCATGGGAACTTCTTACTTTCTCAGAGAACTTGACTCCACTCTGTTGTGTTCAGTTCACTTGACACTGTGTGAATATTAATACAGCACTGGTGCGGTTACGCAGTTCTAAGGCATCG
Organism: Yoshiicerus persimilis; assembly: GCA_020352615.2. Taxonomy (NCBI): domain Eukaryota; kingdom Metazoa; phylum Arthropoda; class Collembola; order Entomobryomorpha; family Tomoceridae; genus Yoshiicerus; species Yoshiicerus persimilis. The sequence continues at coordinate 44,900,770 of CM036941.2, forward strand.
CACGCAAAAACAGGCGTGTTCGAATACAAACCTGGTTCTTTGCGAAAACTGACTTTTGTATTTACCATACCCATTCTTAGGTAAACATTTTATAGTGTCATTTTGTAATTGCTATATCTGAATTAACTTAACTGGAAAGCAGACACAATACTATTATAAAGAAACTGAGGTGCTCGCTGGTGAGGAAATGTTTATTTATTGCATGTCCGCAAACGGAAGTCTTTATTTTTATTTTACTCAATTAGAAAAATGTAATTCAAACTATTATTTCGCTCTAATGTATGTATCCCTAAGTAAACGTAATAGATCGCATTACGTCAGATTACCAATTCAGAAACATAAAATTTGAAGAGTATATGCAAAGCATCCAAATATTACACTACAAAACTTTAATATAGGTAAATTGAACGAAATCTCGCATCCGTTTTTGCAGAAGCCGCCTTCAACTAACCCACCTTGCTAAGTTAGCTAACTTAATGTTAGGATAATAAGAGTATATATTGCGAGTTTGCGAGAGGGAGATTGTTTGCAGTTGATAGTTGTTTTTATCTGCTTTTAATGTCCATTTACCTTTGTGCTTTAGACAAAAGTAGATAATTTTATGCAAAATAAACCGATAGTCTGTTAAGTTAGAAGGTTTTTAGCAACCTACATAATAATGTAAACAGATTTTATGTATAGCCAAACAAAGACCAAAAGTGATTGAACATGGAAAAGTTAGTTCACATTGTGCAAATGAGTTGATGCTTTAATAGTGTTAAGAAGGAAACCAGGTTCAGCCAGTTAAAGCAAGTTTCGCGAACGATATCGGAGGAAGTTGATATTTTTATGGATCGGCGAACAGAGAGATACAGCAACGTAACATAGTTTGGTTTGGTTAGGTAAGAAAGGGAAAACACTCTTTGAGACCTGAGAGGTTTTAATACAATTAGTTAGTGCTCTACTGTACCAATAGACGCAAGTAGCCAAAGATAGCATTATTACATTCCGTACTGCTCTGTGTGTATGATCTTGAGTAATCTTATGATGCAGGAAAGCCAACAAGCCAAACCACATTTGTGAATACTTTATGAATCTCCTCTGGGAAAAGATAACCAACGGATATCTTTATAATGCAACTTAATGAGAGCCAGATTTCTGATAGAGCTCCATGCAGAGTTTACTTACCTGTTTCTACGTACTGTGTATTCATAGAGAGGAGTTCGTGCCCACTTTGTACATAAACCCCATTGCTTCCGTTCTTCAACAACATTAACCTCCGTGAAAAGTTGAAATGCATTTCAATTTTAGAATAAGATAAACAACATACCTAGTTATCTACTATTCCCGTACACCTTGCTTTGGCTTATGCCTTCAGTCTTACTAACAATAATATTATAGCAACGTTTCCTATTACTCTAGCTAGTTTACGTAAGTTCACTCACTTTGGAATCTAACAAGTGTGGAAGCCAACCGGTGATGATTAAGTGTGAGTAATCCCATTCTAGATGTGTTTTCAACTATATTAATGATGACTCAAGTCAAACAACTTACAATTAAGTTACACTTTACTAATTATTATTTATAAAGAAACACTTTCAGTAAAACATGCGGAATAAACTAAAAATGATCCGCTGCATTATTAATTATAGTACACAGTATAAATTTCTATTGGTTTTGGTATACACTTGATATCAATGAAAAAAACGCAAAATGAGAAATTTGGATAGTCATACTTTGAAAATACACTGATAGTTCCAAGAAAAATGTTTGACCTGCTGACCTCGAGAAACTAAAGTTACAGGATGTTTTATTTGTAAATTTTGTGTGGGACAAAAGAAAATTAAACATTTTCCATAGTTTTCTGGAGTGGAATGGTTTTCAGTTAATGTTCTTATGAGTTCAGGTGTTTGGTAAATGTTGTTATTTTAAGAAGCATCTGGTGCTCTTCAGGCTCCCTTTCTGTTATCATTTCTGGAGTTTTGTTTAGCTCTTTCTTTTCTGTCAGAGCCTTTCCCAAAACGAAATCTGCAATTTTGTGTCTGTGGTGTGGTGTGATCCACGCTTTTAGCCTATCCTCAACAACATTGGCTCCCACTCGCGTCATCAGTCCTCTTTTTTATTCTTCTTAGAGGAATTATTTTTGAATTCAACAAAGCATACCAACTAATGTATAGAAATAGACAGCATACAGTACAAAAAATAAGCCGACTGGACTGAAAATGGAATTGTGCTCTAAATGCATATTATTTGTTTTTCTTTTTACATGTGTTCATGATCTTGTACATCGTAGATTTTATCTACTATTCAATGAAACTACTCCCCTTGTTAACTGTTACCCTTACTTGAAACGAAATCCAAATCCGATTTATACTATACGTTGCTTGTTATTGAATTTAAAATTGGGAAAGGGTTTCAATGATATTTACTTATTGATTTTATTTGCTGTGGAGGACATTAATTCATGGATTTGATTAGATTAGGCATATATAATCCTTTGTGCATTTACGATATCATAGGCATATGACATGGTCATAGACCAATTTCCTATTCGACGATATACAGTTTATTTACATAGATTTCAGTTAATTCAGTACAGTGATACTCCCTTTGCGATACGATTAACATTTCCCATTCAAAAATATTTTTGTTCTGCCTTTTGCATCTATCTACATTTATTTAAAGCATGACAAGTAAAAAATTGAATTGAATGTTTGACAATTTTTAGAGCTTTTATTGCAAATTGATTTAAAATCAAAACACCATATTCACTATTGCAGTTTGCTTGAATGAATGAATTTTTGCTAATGAAATAACCCAGAATAATAATGAAATAACAGAAATAACCCAAATGTAGTAGTAGGTATAAATACGCCTTAGGTGCATTACACTTTATAAAGGGTAACGGAAATACAGGGACCGTGTGCAATAATCGTGTGTGGGTGGAACTTGGATAATTCGGTTGCTTGTGCTTGGCACCAACCTACAGTACAGCTACTCCCTTTACGTTTGTAAGTTTTACCAACTGGTGGCAATTGTTATGACATTGACATTGACGTTGCATACTCCTTACATTATCATACTACGGAGTCATAAAGTATAGCATTATGACATGAAAATATAGTATGGAAAAAGTAGGACTGAGCAAAATTGACTGGACAGACTACTGGTAAGATCTAGTCTGCGATATTCGACTAAGGATTATTTTAAGTTGGGATTGCATCCCTTGCTGTACTATTAGAACATTTCTGGCTCCCGGAAAACAGAAGGGGAGCATTTGTTGTCACTTTATCGTAGGAAGTCTTTGGGAGTGTGGGTCGCAGGGAAGTGTGTAGCAGAGAGGGTGGTTCTATTTTTTGCACCCTTACTACCATATTTATCAGCTCCACTGTAGTACGGTTCTCTGATCTGCTATATATCTATGTGGACATAATTTGTAATAAAGGTTATTTTACGTTTAGGGTAGTATACTGTCTTCTCTGCATAAGGTTTGCGGTATAGCCGTATCAACTTTAGTGTCAGTAGGTTACGTATAATATCCGATATAAGTGTGTGCACCGTGCACGGAAGTAAATGATATCATACACACATCCCCATTACAATATATGTTATTATATAATATTTTGAACAGAAAGTGATTTAGGTTTGGGAGAACCTTTATTCTGCTACCTACCCGGGTTGAAAACAAAAATGGTGGCAGGGAGCAGTCTTTATATTATTTTATTATCCTTGCCGTAATATTTATTATTGTTGTTCAATAGGGACGGATGGAACAAGTGATATTCTGTGTTGGCCATACTATTAACCATATTTCTTTTGATGTAAGCATGTAAGCATACATTTTTAAGAGACAACTTTTACTTATAAAAATGTGCTTTAGTATTTACTATCTCAAGAATACCTAAAGTCAAACGAAAAGTTTTCTCTATTTAGGATGACATTCTGCAGATATGTAGTTCATATATAAATCGTGCTTTGGAGTGGCAATGAATTGATATGGGGGAGTGCTCTGATGAACACGTACAAAGTTTGCTTTGCGTTCTGTCATTCTCCGGGTATTTCATTTCAGTGCAGTTCTCTATCTTCTCGTCTGGCCACTATATTTGGGAAGTAATTGTAGCATCCCATTTTGCTGTTAAGTTTTTCATAGATCTACTAATTGTGGGTGAGTGCATGTGCACCTATTTAGCTGTGTATATTATTAGTGCACTGCTTTTTCAATTGATGGAGTGGTACGAGATACTTTTAGCAACGGAGCAGTGTGCACTTTAGTTTCGCTGAGTCTGCAGTTTCGTCGGTATGAGTTTGCTATAAGAGGTTATGAAATCTGTTCATTCAAGTATCGTAAGTTTGGTTTGCCTTCGTAATAGCGTTAAGTAGGGTATAATAGAAGTGAAAATGTAGAGCTGTTGGTGGGTTTGGTTGGGAGACTGAAAGGTTCGGTTTAGTATAGAGAAGAGTCCTTCATTGAGATGAGAGTGAGAGATGCTAGGAAACTGGGCTTAGGATGCCACAAGGATAAAAGATCCATTCAATGTGTCTGCTTTCATTGTCAACTGCTTTGTAATACTTGTACTTGTACAAAAGGAAGGAAGGAAACCCAATCACCAAAGTTCGGGTGCAGATGTTCACGTTTTTCGGACCAACAAAACCATCCATCCTCAATCAGACTTTATGACAGACCCAGTAAAGCAACTACACACAACAGAATAGTTCCTCTACATTTGCACATGGAAGCAAACTGCTCTAATTCCAATCTTATTCTACTTTTGAATTATTATAAGTGCTGCAGATGATTATTAAGGGAAATAAATAGTGAAAATGTGAAAGTGAATTTAAAGGTGATTCAATGAGCTAAACCTTCTAAAGACTGCGTTTCAATTCGTTTCCTTTTTATGACTCGATTGTGTTAAATAGAATCATTTACTTCGAGTTCTCTGTATTTACATAAAAGTTGTGGAATAAAGTACCCTATTTAAGAATCAATGTGATTGTTACGTGGAGAGTTCATAAATATGCTGCAATAAGATCCTGACTTTCTTTTTTCTTCTAATAATACTTTTGAAAAGTTAAAGACACGTAATCAGTTACGAATACTCGTATTTAAGTAAGTGTAACGCAATAGTAAGTGTAATCCTAATACTAATGTAATTATAACTTAGTGGGTAACAAAAGGATTGGTATAATATGGTAAATAGAATTTGCCAAGTGAGTTGACATTTGAGATGGTGATTGTGATAATCAAGTCAAGTTATTTTAACATGCTCAATTCATTTCAACGTTTCTTTTTTCTCATCTGTCTCATTGAATTTTATTAACTCAATTTTTATCTTAGCGAATCCATGGTTGATGTTGATGGCAGCTGCAGATAGAATTACTGACAGCTTACTAAATGCATAGAAAGTATTGTCAAGGGTTCCTTATATCGTAAAAATGTCAAGAGGCTTACTTTATTCGTCATATTTCTTAAAAAGGTTGATAAATGTACAATACTTTGCTTCACCATTTCCTATTAAGTAAATTAGAAAATGCGTGTGGTACGTTTTTGTGTACTAATGCCACAATTAAAATTTCCTCATCTATGTATAAGGCACAAAGCAGAAAACAGTGATGAATTTATTTAGCTTTCAGCGTGGGTTATGCAAAATCATATTTATCAGCACAAAGATTTTAATAATTCAGTAAGTCAGCATTGTTCTTTAATAGTTTATCTAAATAAATGGCAAACTTTAGTGATCTAATGACCTGATTGTGAGTTACTGTAATTCAGAGTACATATATTCTGCCTACTTAGAATTAGTTTTCCATTTTGGACAATAATTTATTAGGTTTTTGCATTGTGTGGTGTACTGTATGATTTTAGTTTTTGTTTTGTTATTGTCGGGGGTGTATGTAAGAAGACCTTGTAAAAACGAGTAATTAAAATAGAATGAAGTGAACTAGCTCTGCGCAGCAACTCGTAAAATTAGCTTACGTTTTAGGCAAGACCTTCAAATGAGCTTTAGTCAAAGACAAGAAAATTGTTAGTATTCTCTTCTATTTTAGGAAATTCGTTTAGCAAAGATAATTTCTGCTTCATGTAATTTATGTCGAGCTGATGAGTACCAGGAATTTCTTTGCGGATGCTTTCAAATAGTTTATGGATCCAAATAGGTACTTACAAGATTATTGCTTATGGGCATTATTAACATTTATATACACAATCAAACGAGTGAAGTACCCTATGTATCTACCGATAAGAATTATAAATACCTAGGCCTGGTAATTACATGCGTTTAGGTAATAACGTTTGTATGAATATGAATTTAAAAATTTATGAATGTCTGGATTTTACGATCGATTGTAAAAAATGAGGAATTTCTTGCTCATTATTCGTTTTGGGTTTACTCTTCGTTTTTGTAACATATGATCGTATCCGAAGAGAGGTTTACTGAATTATAATAAACAGTGTGTGTACATAAGTTGAAAGTAATAATGGTAAGTACCTACCTGTTCATTGTTCATGCATGTCTTTAAAAACTACATTTTATGCCTCCAATTTCCTCTTGATTATTATTACTATTCGTAAGTTCCCTGGAGCCATTCGTACACGTATTCCGTTTACTATGTATGTAGTATACAAACACAAAGTACCATTCGATTCTCCTCGTTTTAATGGTTTACTGCTCTTGGTGTCCCAGGAATCAATGAAATGGAAGGAAATATATTTATCCACCTGGAGGGGCAGAAGTACGTTTGGATGGGTAGCTTTATTTGTAAATACGAATGTTGCAGTCGTGTTGTTACTCTGTGTAATGTAAACGAACATTTACAGCTACGAGAGTATTGAGCACTCAAAGATATCCCCACTAAGTCTAAGTAATGTAATGTGTGTTCTATTTTATAACAATGTTTTTATATAATACACATCCGATCTGACATTCGTTACGAGGAGATAACATTTTATTGGTGCCTGGTATGGTGTGGTAGTAAAGTAATGATCTTTAGTAAGAGTGGTGGAGTTTACTCTACGTATCAACTCCGACTTGCCGAAGGTTATACACAATTTACTTATTTTCTCTGATCTGGAATCAGAGGGGTGTTCTGTTACTATTTGCCGCTTTACTTATTCCCATTCATAACTAACTTTGGGATACGTACTCATAAAAACTGTGAACAAACAAGGCAACTAGGCAGAAGGACTCAAAAGTGGACCACAATAACATCGACTACACACTACAGTATTGTAATTGTAATACTTACATTGACACATAAATGCCCACTATGTAATGTACTACTATTTATTCCTTTCCAAAATGAAATTAACATTAACTGAAAAGTCAGAAGCTTCCGTGTCACTTTACGACATTATGGCAACTTTTAGAACGTTATTAATTAATTTATTGAAAAAGTATAAATTGTTTTTACTTTTTTAAAACTAGTATTATTACTTTACTAAAATTATTATTGTCCGTAATTAATAATATAAAAATATACAGGGAATTATTTAAAATAGGGCGTGAGTGTGGTTTAATAAGCACACGAATTTGGTTAATAAGTTCAAACTGATTAATAGTATTTTGAATGAAAGATAAAAAATGAAGTCTAAAGTTACACAAGTTGTAGTGTAGGGTGCTTTGAATGCATAATTGATGATAGTGTAACAACTTTGGGTACTAGTTGTTCTAGTTTGTTCTTTGAAAGTGTGTAATGTTATATTGGAATGTTGGATGTGTGGAAGACACAAGTTCACGTCCAGTCAGCTCAGCGTTGGGTTAACGAGCTGACCAAATTCAAAGTAACATAAAAATGTATTTTGTGGTAAGGCAGAAGGACAAATGTACCTTTTCAAGTGTATCGAGTTTATAGGCAGCCTTAGGGTAGAGATGAGAAAGGAGGATGAAGGAATATTCATGATGCAGTCTAAGTAGATTCTGTCTAGCCGAAGTATTTCCACTCGGGTTGCACTCTGGCCTGCATACTCTCTAGACCTTAATAAGCAAATGCACTGGGGAATTATATGCTTAGTAAAAGAGCAGATATAAACAAAAAATAAGAAATAAGACAAGAGCAATTGGTAGCAGAAGAAAAGAAAACCAAACCAGAGCGGAGTACTAAATAATACTCCTTTCTGTATTCTTATAATACTTACATTACACATTAGCATGTAATGTTATCTATATTCTGAATTTGCCATGTGTATGATATTTTACGTATGGATAAAATGGTACAGAACATAGATATAGGTTTGCAGTGGTTAGAGAGTTAAACTGTACTAGGATTGAATTGAGTGTCATGTCAGATGTGTAGAATACAGTGCAAGTGTTGTGTTATGTTATGGATGCAGATGAAGTTGAGTTTGGTTCGTTTTTGGTATCTTCGTCTGTAAGGTTGCAGTGAAGGGTTTGCCTTCACTTGACTTCACATTCACAGTCACCGAGTATTCTACATTTCGACACTAGTGCTTTTTCATTTGACTCTTGACTATATTCTGTAGTAGCGGTAGTGGTCCGTGTGTGCTGAGGCAACAAAAATGAATATTTGTGTGTGAACATGTTGCGTAGTTGGAGCTAGGGTTTGTGTTAAGCCGAGTTCCTCTCCACTTCTCATTTCAGCTGCAGCGAGAAGCAGAGGAGCGTAGCTGTGGTGTAGTCTGCAGTGGAAATGTTCCATTACATTACGTGGAAAAGCATTGCATTGAATTACATTGCCTAGCCATAGCTTTTAGCTCTTTAGCTGTTTGGTTGTTGTACGGCAGGATTGTCTGCGGAAGTACCTCATCGGGCCAAGTGTGTACTCTGATGTGAGTTTCGTTGGTTGGTTAGACCCGACCAGACTTACTTTTGTTGCTATTGCTTTAACATTCAGTTTAGGTGGAGTCAACGCTGAGATTTTGCTCTTGAACACAGAGTTACGTTGGAAGTTAGGTTTCAGTCATCCTGAGACGAAGAATCTGTTTCTCCTCTCCCTCACACACTACTCGACGGAAGAGAACACACATCCATTCATTTCTCTAGTTTACTCGGCAGAGCAAAGACCAAGACTCCTCTGTCTTCCTTTACCTTCTTTGTTCGAGTTTCATCCTCACTTCTCAAGGGGATGAGCCAATTGAACGGTCAACACAGACCAACAATATTACAAAAACTAATTTCTTATTGAAATCGCTTTTGCGATTAAAATTGAACAGATTGTTAGCACAAAAGCACTAGTTGTTCTTTCTTCAGTAGTATTTTAGTGTGATTCGTTTTGTGAATAGAAAAATTGTATTGTATTTCTATACGTAAGAATGTATAGCATACACATAAGTATTTGAGCAGCGTTGTGTGACGAGAAAGAATCTTTGTTTGGTTTGTGGAAGAAGAAAAATTGTATTTGATTTAATGAAAGAGAGGAAAAGAGCTGAGATTTCGTGCTGCGAGCGTTTGTTTTGTGTTCATTAGTGAATTTCGTTAGAGTGAACAAATCTCTTTGATTTGATTAGCAAAGCAGAACAAAATCTGACTCTTGGAGCTCACAAGTAATATTCTTGCATCTGGAAATGGTTATTAGATTGATACAGATATACTTGTGGTGGTGATAGTGAATGACCGCTTTGTTTTGTCTACATCCAAATCGAACATTTCAGACAAGTCACGTTAGGCAGAACAGAAACAGAGATTTTCATTTTCTTTTCATCCAATTTAATTCGAGATGATTATTGCGAATTGAATTGAAAGTGTGGGATTTGCAGAAATCGTGTCAATTTGACCATTACAGTCACCATCTCACTATCATTGCAAAGATTTATTCGCTAGTGAAATGAAATCAAGCGGATTATATGGCTTTTGAATTGCTCTATGTCCAATTCCACTAACCCAGACTATAAAGCAAATATACATGATAACTACTACTATACATACATAGTAGAAATACTCCAAGTGCAAAGGACGGACAACGGACACTCTTATGTTATAAAATCCTCAGGGGTGTTGTGTTATTGTACAGAGGATGCCATGGGGTCATTATATCTGTAATCTATGTACATACATAGGAATACACTTTATCGCTCTATGTTTACACTCGGCGGAAAAAGTAAAACGTGCAAATATTCTTCAGATACTAAAACGATTCAAGTTGCAAACAATAATAATATCAATCGAATCTACATGAAACACTATCCTGCACTACATTACAAAAAATACAACTTAAGTAGGTATTAGCATATGTGCATCATTACTGCGTTGCTATATGGGTTTCCTCTACATCACTGTGGACTCATTTGGAATTGAAAAGTTGATTTTGGATGATGCATTTGAATTTGCATTGAATTCGTGTGCAAAAAGACAGAGATAATGTTAGTGGAAACGCATTGTGTACTAGAATGGTTGACAGACAGTAGGCAGATTAGTGTGGTTAGCTCTGTGTAGTCAGTGTGTAACCAGTAATAAGTACTTTCTACACGAATTTAAGCCTACACTGCATGGAAAACATTCATGGTCACATCACAGGCAGTTCTACTAGATAGCTAATTGTAAAAGTGTAAGGGAAACCGAACCAAATGAAACGCCCATGCATTGCTTATGTTGTGACTTGACACTTGGGTCGAATTGTTTATTCCGCTCGGACCATACATAGCTATCCTACAGATACATATCGCAAATGCAAATTCTATATCACCTTAAGATCCCATCTTGAGCAAATAAATAAATCATCCAAAGACATAAATGACAGGACACTCGGTGACTCTGGCTTCGAGTGATGTGACAGTCCAACAAGTTTACAATCCATAATGCAATTCAATTGATTCTATTATTAAATCCGTTGTCTATGTAGTTTAATAGACAATAATAATAAACTTAAAAAATTGCACCTTGCATTTCCCGTTCTGAAAAGATGTCAATTTGAAACCGTTGAACTATTGTTAAGTAATATATTTACTGTTGTGGTGGATTGCATTTGTACTGTACTGTGGATATGATATGAATACTTAAACATCGAAGCACTCGTCAATATTATTATGGTAAGCTAAAGCTAAACAAATAATTTGTGTCACTTCAGTTCATTTCGTATAATCAGAGTGCAGTGCAATGGGAAATTATTTGCGAGTGTAACTTGACTTGAAACTCCACTCCACTCTGTGTTGTTCAACTCATATGCGTTGTGAATTGAATTTGAATAATGTGTGCCATTTTCCATCCCATTGTCAATTGCGGTTTGTTGTGGTTCCAATTCGCCTGCATGACTCTTGTCACTTGCATGTAGACAAAAGCTGAATTCGAATCCAGTTAACATTGGGATGATCAATTGCATCTCCTGGGGATCTTTTGTGTCCGTGTCAGTACTTTTCATCAGTAACATACACATTCTCCTGTGGAGTGTTCTGATATCCATCCCTTTTGATATTTGATACAGAAGCTAACATAAAATGTATAAACGCTAGAGTATAATCTTAAACTGAAATGCAAATGAAAGGTACTTTTATCAGTTTGTATTGAGCAGTATTTCGTGGGGCTAATTTATTTGGTCTAGTCTAGAGACAGTTGGAGTTGGACAGTGATTGTGTTCGTGTGTGGGAGTTGGATTTAGGAGTGGGAATGTGCAATGATGAAAATCCATTGGAATATTTAGACCATCACGATGATTATGACAATGATGATTAGATGGATTATGCCAATAGAAATACAACAATGGCCAAACCAAATATTATGCAAATGTGAACAGTGAATTATCAATGGGGAGCCACAGTGAGGAAAAACGGAACGGGAAAGAGTCCAAGAAAAATAAGAAAAAAGGTACTCTTTCCATTTACAATCTTACTTTGTCTTATTTCCGTATGCTCAGTGTACACACATAAAGATGTTAAAGTTAAGTCAGCATACACTGCTGTGTTGTGTTATGTTATGCATGCTTTTTGAAAAACACGTTGAGATTGAGATGCATATTGCATTTATTTTTTGCTATGCTAAGGAATTTATTTATTTATCTGTGTATGGACTAATGGCATAGTGTAGTGTGTGATGCCTGATGCAAAGGTGGACATGCATTTTGATGGATTCCTTCTTTCAATAACACAAAGGTATTTACATTGTCGACTTGTTGCATAATCTACCTTATAAGTTGAACAATCAGGCAATCATGAATCATTCTCTGTAGTCACAGCTATAAAATGTCATCCAATGTCAGCAAAATCATATTTAATAAAATGAGTGGCCAATACCACCATTAGGATTCTGAATTACAATATTGACCAAAGTAACTTAAGGATATACTATTTGAAGCAAGACTACAATATCAGAAATGGAAATCAGAGTTAGGTTAGTAAACAATGACTGTATTGACTAAGTAAGACTTTTGCTTACATTACCTCTATGCATTGTGTACCAAGTAAATATATTAAGTAAGTATGAGCATCTGTTCTTTCCGGGTCTCCTTCTACTACACAAGTTTTGTCGATAACACTATATAAAGAATTGAGACTGTAATACCAATCCATAGTATTCTTTTTCAAAAATTCAATCCTTTGATTGAAATGTATGATACTGTTTAAGTATGTGTAGCATTGCCATATTTCTGATATTATGGGTGAAATGAAAATAATAGATTATACTGCAACACACCTTTTGTGAACTATACAGAGAATTTTTGTTTATTTTCCAATCCAGTACATTTCCACTGTCACTTTTAGCGCATTCGGTGCAATGCACTGTTGTGCACCCATTGTGCGCCCCTAATTGTACCGATTATGTATATTTGTAAAGGAAATTTTATTTAAGACAGCTCAGGTAAGAAGGTAGTATGTAGTATCTGCTTATAAATAAAAGTATTATTGAACCATGCAGTATCTAATTCTGAGAAGTACATTAGTATCCCCGCTTGTGCCTACCTTTAACTTACTTTTGTCTGCAAAGAAAGTAAATTGAAGAGAGTTCGGGTCGAGTCAACAACACTCTGAAGGAAAAATAATCTTAAGGTTAGGTTTACTAAGGCTGTTTTGTTAACCTCGTATGTTATAGGGCTATAAATGAAATATCACCGAAGAAATGGGTTGTATAGTATGGTAGTGTTGTGTTAGAGTCGAATCCAGGTAGTTTGCGTAGGTTGCTATTTACCATTCAAATTCATTTCATTTGGTGGAGAAGAAATAGATGATAGGATTAAATGGGGTAGCCTTAGGAAAGCTATTGATATTAAGATAGGGTCACATCCTCGTGAAGTATAATAAAGTGACCAGCAACATGCGATAACTACAGACAGGCAATAATTAAAGAATGTAAATCTAGCGAGGGACTTGTGGACATTGAATTGCACTGGGACATGTTATGCTGCAGACTTTATTACATTATTATCTATATTGGTTTGGCCTTAGCCTGTGTTTCGTTGTACGTGGCTGCAGAGCCACAGAGGAGCAGCGAAGGAAAATGCGATGTGAAAGAATGTGTGTTGGTAATGGAAATGGTGTAATAAGCTTTTCTACGTGCTCTGTTCTATTTCCTTTCCCATCTCATCAATTTTTCGTCGGAAACATGGATTACAAGACGAGACTGGTAGTTTTTCATTATAAATGAGAGTAATTCCACAATACTATGTAATGCACCACTGGATGGTTTTATACAGATCCCATGACTTGGTTAGCTTCCCTTCCTTGCCTTGGCCACTCTCTCTCGGGCACTCTAACCCTATCACAACAAATCAGCTTCTTATAACCATTTACTATTAGTGCGAGAAAAAATAACAAAAAGCAAACCACCGCAACACGTACTACTTGTTTTGTTTCTCTCGATGCTCCTACTTAAATATCTCTGCCTACTTTGCTCGCTGCTATTATTTTGCGTAGGCTTTTCCTAAAAGTAAACTCAACTCAAATGAATCTGAACTAGGTAGTCTGGTCTTCTCAATTGGAAATCGAATAATTCGTTGCATTTCCACTCTACCTTGTCCACTACTTAATATACAGAATGCAAAAAAGGCAACTTTAACTTTAAACTGCCCATATAACACTTTTCCGTATTAACTCTCAAGTATAACCTTTTTAATTTCTAATTGTAAGTACATATGTATAAGTAGGTGCAATAAATGCAACTCAGTATCATTTCAGCCTACTATCCCATTTTGTATCTACATTTGTATTTATTATTCTGTACTGCAATTGCAATCAGTTAAGATTTCTCTGGCAAATAAACGGTAATTCAATACTGTAGTTTACACTTGCTTTTCAGTAGCTCTCTTTGTTTTTATTCTTTACGATACCTGTGCCTTGAATAAATAATTAAAATCTGTTGCTACTTAAATCCCTTTCATTCTTGCAGTACTTTCAATTACCATACAGGAAAAGCTGTACCAGCAACTTTAGACTATCAAATTTCTTTTTCATTTATTGGGAAGCTAAAACAATAAATTAATAAACTCTATCAAAACACAACTGGCTAATCCAATCACGAAATTCTGTATAAAACTGTAAAGGGTGAAGAGCAAATTCTCTAATCCCTTTTAGTTGCATAAAAATATGGCAAATGATTGTATCTAATAAGATAATTGCACTTTCATTGCATTTTTATTAGCATTTTAACGGCTAGACTGTTTTACAACGAAGGCGATGCACTTAGAGATCCTTTTTCAATAATAGACACAGACAGACAGGTATTTGGCATCAATCAAAATTGTCTGCCTTGTCTTTAACGCTGAACACTGGGCATACCTATTACATATATGTATCTAGGTTTCGATTTTTAGAAGACGAACTGTCTGTGTCAGGTCTGGTCTGTCCTAGCTGTAGTCAAAGTCATGTTCTAGGTACTAGCATGCGAATTAAATCAACCTGTCAGTTAATAGTTGGCAGAAATAATAAATATGCAATATACCACTATACAGTGACTCTCTATAGGGTAGTTACTGTGTTAAATTACTAATACTCGTCAGAATGCACCTATATACATAACATTATGCGGTGCAATTTATGCTTACTAAGAGATTAAGGTTGTTCAAACCCATCTTAAGCAAGTTCATGTCAGAATGATATTTTATTTCATTTACATATGTATTTTGTATGCATATGTAGAGAGTAGTGCCAAACGTTAAATACGATGATGGAAATTCGTCTGGCTGTGTAGTTTAGGGATTGTATTTATCGAGTAATGCAAATATATGGTTGATTGTGTTGTCAATGACTGGTCGCGCCCTTTGAGTTACTTTTCTTTGCAGTCGAATTGATATTGTACCGCTGAATGTCAAGTTTGACATGCCAGCCAACAAGAAAAAAACGATGTACATTAGAATGTATGGTTTGGTTAATATTCTAATGCTAACACAACTATGCGAAGCATATCCACATGGCAGTGATTGTTTTATCACGTTCACTATTCGTGAAATTGATTTCAATTGAATTGAATGGAAAAGTAGACGAAAAAATCAACTCGCAATTGAAATTAAAAGGAACGGGGAAACGAGAAAAAGTCGCATGAACTTCCAACTCCAACTTCCTCTCTCATTTTCTTTCATCCCATGCAAATGTTTTTGGGTCTTAAGGTTGGGTTAACTGTTCAAATATCCTATCATCACAAAAACAGTCTCTGTCTTGTCAAATGTGTTATCTCAAGATAGTAAACCAAGAGGAGTCCACCCTACATTAGATTAAAGTGACAGCAGAAGATTGGTCGTCGAGGAAGATGTTACATTCTTTAACCAGAGCAAAACAAGAGTCCAATACAAGACAGAGGCACTAATGACCCTTTGTTTACATTATTAATGACACAGTTCCTTCTTCAAGACTCACCCCGCCCTTTTTGATTAAGTATTATAACGCTCTTTGAAGTGCACAGTACCTATGTATGAAATTTTATCTTCGAAAATTTAAATTAGATATTGTGGATTAAAATTAAAGATTGTTACATCAAACCATTTTGATTGACAAATAATAGTGAAAAAATGTAAAAAGTTCCAGAAATTGTTTATTTTTATGAAAAAACTCGGACAAAATGCAGCCAAACTTAAATGAGTGATAGTTTTTTCGCCATTAGGTAACAATGGACATGCACATATTTGCAATTTTAGTACCTGTAAGCCACATTGGTTTACAGGTACTAAAATTGCAATGGAAGCAACAATGTCAATGTAAATACCTCCACTAATACTGCTAATTACAACTTACAACATAAAACTGTATAAGTTACTCTTATTTCAGTTACCTAATTTGCATATTTTAAAAATTAAGGTTTCTACAGTCATTTCTAGGAAGTAAATAAGTTCAATTTTTGTTTTATAATGTTTTAAGGGCATTAAAAATCTATATATTCGTACAATGTACACCTGGTTAGTGTAAACGAGATAAATGCTCCGTTTTCCGATTATCTTTATTACAGTGCGGTGCTTTGTTCTGAGAATTTAATTCATTTTCATTAAGAAGTACTTTTGAATTGCATTAAGTTCAGGGTTGTAGAGATATTGAAAAAGGTGCAGATGAAGTAATCTTTGATCATTTGGTTTTTCTGTTGTAAACCCCATGCAACTCTTTACATTTGCTCTTTTGAGTTTTGTGTTTCGGAAAAGAAGGTTGCTGAAAGGTTTTTTGTTGGCCAGACCAGGCCACACAATGGAGATGTAAATCAAAGAAAATTGAAGTTGTCTTGTTGCGACATGCGTACGGTGCATTAGGTATTAAAGTTGAACTCACTCATCCCAAATCACTGTTCAGTAAGTGATTTAATATATTATCTTCCCAGATTTCGTTCTTTGCAAAGGTACGTAATGGATTTCCTTACTGGGAAACTGGGAAGTGGTTTCTTTCTGCAGGGTAGCTTAGCCAATAACAATGTGTATTCTCCCTATCCGATTTAATTTATTTGCATTACGCATTTAATATATAACACCTGCTACAGATATATCCTGGAATTCATGTAACGCATATTCCTATTGTTTTTGTCTTGTCTTCAGTTTTACTGTTGCATTGAATTTGAATTGATGCGTCGAGCGACGTCAACGGCCATGTCTTGAGAGACAAGGAAAACCCTGACATGACATTTGTTCAAGAAATATAATCTAAATTGTCAAAACAAATTATTCTATCAGGAAAAAGGAGTTGCCAGTTACTAGAAAATGTTTAAGTTCACCTGATACCTGATTTTTTGATATAAAACGATGTAGTATGTCGTAGGTACATAAATTAACTATTGAATAGAGGAATCTAGGTATAATCGTAAGCTTTATGCAATAAATGCACTTACACAAGTTCAAACTACCAAAGTGTTTTGTTTTATGCGCCTGCAACACAATGTGAATTGTGAACCAAAGAAATGTTTTGTTAATCGAAGTGAATTATGCGTGCATGCTTGTATTCCTATAGCCTAAAGCTTAAAACTGTAATCTAGAGTAAAGTTAATTTACATTTACATGAGTAATCTCTAATTCTATCGGCAATAACGATATCACATAAGAACAACATGGCTAAAGCTTTGCCAAAACATGTACGTTTGTAATGTTTATATTTCATGTGATGTGGAAGAGCCAAGATTTGCATGCAGGTATGCAATACACAGTACAGAATTTGATATGAGTGTGACTCTGCATGCAATTGGCATTTCAAGTCAACTTTTACGATTATGATTTGGAATTTAGTATGTGTTATGTATTTTTTAATTAAGGTACTTATTGTAATGCAAATCTTTACCCAAACAGCATCTACATTTCAGTTAAATTATATTCAACCTTATTATTTTCGTCTCTTCACCAGTAAACTGATGCTATCTTTATGTTACATCAATATTTGGACAAACGTATGTAGGTCTGAATTATGAAAACAAGTTAATTGTATGCAGAAATTAATTTAGTACCTGAGAGCGCACACTTTTACGTATTTATTTAGACGTATCCTTATTCTTGTCCTGTTCCAAGTTTGTCTGCATCTCATTAAAACTATTTATAGTTATGATTGTCTTTTGCGTATTTTCTGGGAAAAGTTAGAGGAAAGTTTGGTTACATAGCTAAACGTTAAACTTAAGTGCAAGATTTTATTTGAGGATATTAATTTTAAATGCGGAGGCTTTTGTTATGCATTGGATTTTGTGATGACTCAGTCAGTTGTTCCTGTATGTGGGTTGACATTTAATTTCAGTAGTGCTAATTCCCAAGTTTACGAGACGGAGAATTGGCAGTTGGGCTGGACAACTTCTCCTTACACGCTCTCCTCTTCCACAATTTAAAATTAGGGGCTTTCTATTAAAGGCCTGAGCCAAAATGAAGACCAACCATCACGGCCTACGTAAATTGCTTGCAGATTCACTCAAATTCTACATATAAACTACGCTTGCAGTTAAAGAGTGTTATTACCGTCTATTTCGTAGTACGATACACTCTGCACGCTACCCTGGGCTGACTTGCATTTAACAAAACCTACTGAAGATCACAGCAAGTATACCTTAGCCTTTGCCTTGTCTTACCATATCATTATTACTTGCGGTTTTATGCATATATGCATAGAATATCCTAAATATATTCATAGATAAGGACCGACTCGACTTTAGTCTGTAGACACAGATGATAATTTAACTTAGCGTAGCACAATATAACCTTAGTGTTCAGTTTTCGTCTGTCTCATCTCATTGACTTGAGTAGTGTCGACTTGACATTATTTAACTGCTGTGTTTTCAAGATCAAGCCCAACGACTTAAGTGTTACTCTGCTTATAAAGCACTTCTTCGTTGATTTTATGTTTACAAGACGATTAAAATGGAAAGAGACTCTGACAATGAGGAAAGTCAAGTCACCTCTACTAAATTCAATCAGGCTGCCGAAGTTTCCTCTCCGATGTTGTACTCCATGCCAGAAGAGATGTTCAGACGAGATATGATCAGACAAGATGATGATGTTTCTCAGCTCTTTGTCTTTTCTGCTTAGACAATAGAATACATTTATCTATTTAGATGTGATGTAAGAAAAACTACATCCTATAGAGTTTATACACAGTTTCCTATAAATATTCTCTTCGCAACACTGTGAGAGTCAATATTTTTTGCATCTTTGTTAACTGGTGTGTACCTACTGATGATTGTCATGAATTATTATGCTCAATACATATTTACATATATTTAGCTCTCGAGTGTGAAAATAATATAGGGAACTATTGAGTGAGAGTTGGAGTATTTATATTAATTATATAGAGACTGCATAATGCATGCAAGTAGGACCACAACAGCATCCCATCATTTTGTTCAGCACATTTACCTATTTATAAAGTTTTCAACGTTCAAGATTCAAGGAACAGTGTGTACATAGTTTGTATTTACTCTGGGCAACTACAACAGAAGAGGAGTGAGGAGTAGACTTTAGAGTTTAGACTACACGCAGCACAGTATGCGTGTGTTTTAAAGATAGGTTAGCAGTCAGTATATTATTTGCTATGCAAATGTGTACGTACTTATGACTTTTCTTTGGTTCTTTTCAGCTGGAGGCAGTTAGTCCTAATAATATATTCATAGTCAATCTCTTAAAAGCTAAAAATAGCTCCGCTCTGTGTACTCTAATGTATTCCAAGTTCTCTGCTCGTTTAGTTTAGTTTCCCGAGCCTCTAGTTAATTTTTGCTTGAGTTAACTTAGTTAAAGTCGGCAGACTTCGGAAGAACCGACTTGGTGAACGCTTTAAGTGTCAGCCTGTTTTTATTGGTTGCGTGAACGTAAAGCAGAAAATAAAGCTCGGAATAATTTACCGTGTCCATGTATACATTTACAATTTTAGAGTTTAGAGGTCTTGTTATCTCCTGGCCTGGTCTGGCTCCTACTCGTCATAGTCACGTCACTGTGTCAGTGTCGAACAGAGACGTCTAGGCTGAAAATTAAATTTTTCAGCTTAACAATACTATCTGGTGTATTCTGCTGTTCTGGCATTACGGAAACTATAAAGATGACGGTGAGAATCATTAGCAAGTTTTCCAAATAACAAAGGACATAAATTGAAAAGCAGGGAAGGAGATGTGTGGGCTCAGATATTTCTTAAACTTTGCCAGGGTAGGGAGTGCACGAAAATAACGAAGAATAATGGAAGAATAAAGTAGGGAATCTGTTTCCATCTAATCCTAAAAAGGATTTCGTGGTGCATTTGCAAAGGAGATTCGTCTGCGTCGTTCCTGAAGGCTTCTTAGGAGAATAAGCCAAAGAAATGAGTTTTGGTGGGCAAGCTGTCAGTTTCACTGACAAGGAGCCCACAACAATATGCATGTATTGGAGAGGCTATACCCCCTGTAAATATTTTATTGCGAAATTGGAGACGGTTCTTTCGCATACTGTAAACAAGCTGCTGTTTTGTGTGATGGAGACTTGAGACCACATGTTGGCTTCCTTCTTCTCCTTCCGTCCGCTATGAATGATGAGAGAATTTTCTGCCATATTGCGACTGTGGCACAGAAATATGGAATTCTCTACGACTAAGCGAATGCGGCACAACTTGCACACATTCGCATTCTCTTTTCAACTCCAATATTCTCCTTCCCCAATTTTACTTGATCTTCACAATTTATTTGTTCTCGTTCTGATGTTCTTCTGGAGTGTGGCTGCAATTGGAATTGTGCATGTGCTTCACTCATCCTCACATTTCTCAGAAACTCTTCGAATCCAGAATGCATACCACACAGCCTCAGCACAGTGGGAAATAACGTCAGCATACAAAGTATCTTCATACCAAGTGCACATTTATCTTGTTCTCTATGTAAATTCTTGTGCATATGTGTGCCATAAAATTCTAGTACATCAAAAATTTCATAACCATAAAGTAGTCCTATCTTATGATGCAGTATTGTAGAACACAGAGAGTTACATTAAAGAAGTCCACTTTTTAGGTTTCACCAAATCGTCAAATATTTAGTACATCAAATCAAACATTTCGACTTTAAAACGTTCTGCATATACTAATGCATAGTCCCTTGGCAAAAATATGCATTTGCTTTGCTTTCAAGGAGAATACAATACAGTTAACTATTTAGTTTTGAAAACTCGATTTTCAAATCTGGCGTTTATGAAGTATTTTCATGTCAAGTGCCAAAAACACAAACGGGTAATTGAAGGTTATTTGCAATCCATCATGCATTTGATTCCAACTGGAAACTTTTGCTGAACACATTAGCGCGTACTACGTTTTCAGTGTTTCTCCGTTGCATGTGTGTATTATGCATTATGTTTACGCTTGCAGCTTGGATATTAAAGGTAGTCTATTTGTAAATGTGACACGGAACGAACGAGTAGAAAAGTGATGATGATGGAGGGGGAAGGAAAATAATAAATGTTGGTGATGGGAAATATGAACGCAGAACACCTTGGGCAATTAACATCCTGGATAAACTGTCTGTTTGCATTGCATGTATGTCATTTCATCCTATCGCTTCACCTAATCAACAACGCATGCACATCCAATCCAAAGACAGATAATCACTTTCATCCTTAGCCAGTTAATTCCAATTTTGGAATTTCTGTTGTAGTGTTGTGTTGCAATATATGTCCGCATACTATACCAGAAAAAGAAAATTATTTGTATATTAGAATATTAACGGATTATAGATACTGCTGTATGTTTTTGTGTCGCCTAATGAAGAGTTGTGCTGGAGTGGAGAAATAATTCTTACATTCGAATCCATAACGCACAATTTAGGATGATGATGGACAGTAATGCAATGGTTTGGTAGTAGAGGGAATTAAGTGAGACAGGGCAGACTTAAAGAGTATTTCCCTGACATGATAGGCCATCAACTTGGAGCAGACAGTCTTCTCGTCGTCGTCATCTGAGTTGAAAGGTGAAACCGTTCATAGAGAACGAGTGGACTAAATAGGTACAGATTCTACAGATTATGTCAGACGATACGATATTCATGTCAGATTGTTCTCATGCTCTACACTCCAGTATCATGCACATTTAATAATATTACTCTCAACCTCAACAATTTTAAATGAAATACAAGAGGTTTATAAACTGATACTCATGTGATGTGATGAATGATTGTATTATGTGAAGAAATATCTACCATGTCATCATACTGTAAAGCATTTATTGAATGTAATACAAAATGCAACGTGTTTTAGATTAGACACACACGAGACAGATCATTTTCATTTTATGTGCTTCAATGCAGATCTTATTGCATAATCTCTGCTACACATAATTATTGTAATAATCTACTTTTGCCCACATTATAAACTTGGAAATTTTATAAATCATCTAGTTAAGTAAGTATGTAATGTGTAATCCACTTGTTACATAATCCTCTCGTTTCCATTTTGACATGCACTATTGTACAAGTGCTTACCGCTCTTTTCTATTTCAATTCTCTTTTCTTTCACTTCAGTTATAATGACTCAAATTTAAAGCTCCACTTACCCTTTCTCTGCCAATTGTCTACTTCCGGTGTGACTTTGAGTAATTCTAGTGGTGTTAAGAAAGCATTGCAGTGGAAATATTTGTCCTCTTTAGTACACTAATATATTTCCATTTAAATCTATTATGCCTTCTTTATTCCTGCTTATTTTTTGTTTCGGTGTTTTGTATTTCAATAACTAAGCATTGTGTGTTGAGAGTGGTCATTTTATGTTTTGTATACAGTGCATACTTGTGCGGTGAATTCTACCTTGATGGGGAACTCCTATCTATAAAGTAAAGTAAAGGTATTTACTAATGATGATAAATTCGTGAATGGAGTCACACAGAGAAGACATTATGGTGAATTTAAATTTTAAAACAACAGACTCCCTTCTACTATGCATTTGTATTGTTTTCTATGTGAGGATTTTAAAATCGGCTTGGGTAATATTTATATTACAGCTATATCATATCATCCTACTATATACTGCATTATTATTTTAAAACCTTACATCTACTATAGTACTTATAATTTAATATAATTTAATCACTTACTGCTATTAAGAATAGCGTAATAATAACTTCTAAATAGTAATCATATAAAATGGACGTAAGGTAAGGTAACTGTGCATTAATGTTCAATGCATTCAATTGAGCATCAAAGTTGTTTTATATTTGTTTTCATTATTTATGCAGTGGATTTAATTCGACAATCGGACAATACAGTACAATAGTTTTTCATGAGTAGTTTTCTCTATCGCAAAGCGGTGAGGTAGTTGCTTTTGGTTTAGAATGCCTATGTCCTGGCCCAACTCAGCAGGGAGAGTAGACTTATTATTATTATAGAGTGTCTGTCTGTGCAACTATGAATGGCAGAGATTCGTCTGGCTTTTAAGACGTGATGTTCTTTGCTGTGGTTTTGACTTGGCCAGAGAATTTTGACCTGTGCGAAGGAATTCATTATTGTTCCTTTTCCTTCCCGTTATCAACTACAACAGACACAAGATAACAATTCTTTAGCAAAGACGGATGACTTAGTTTCTTATTGCAATTTACTTTTGAGAGAACCTGAAGAATAGCATGACCACTTCGCAATTCGCAGAGTTATGTAGTTGTTGTATTGTAAGAAGATTGTAACTACAATTGTGCTTATTTCAAGGAAATTCTAACTCCTATTTGATGTAAAATATCCGTAGAAAAAATTCCTATTTTATGAATAATTCTTCTGGAATATTTTTAATGTAGATTTTAATAGGTTTCGGTTTGTTTGATTGTAATTTCAAAAGGGTAATTTCTAGGTAACAAGTGAAAGCAGTTTTTCCGTCAAATAAAATGAGACAATGAAAAGAGGCCCTATTTGGTCAAAATTGTATTCTTCTTTGAGACACTTCTTTTCTTCCTAAATCTTGCAACTGACAGACTATAATGAGATAAATGTCCCAAGTGACAAGCCAAAAGGTGATATGATGAAAAAGGATGTAAGAATATAATAGTAATAAAGGGGAAGTCTTAGCTTAAATTAAGTACCTACGGCACACATACTTTGAAGGAATAATTTTAATAGGTGTAAATAAACTGAACAATTATTTTTGTTAGTTTGGGCTTGTTGAATTATATGGTTGCCTGAAATCTGAATGACTTGGCTGTATAATTGTTACTAAATACTTACATACATTTCTAATTTGATGTTGGGTTAACTATTATTGTTTCTTACTATATATGTGGTTTGGTGTGGTAGGCTTATACAGTAAACTGTATAGATTAAAAGTGGAGCGCTAGGATGAAAAGATGTTAACACCTAAGTATACTTGTATAAAGAGATACTTGTATTGGAAAGGAAAAGGTTCACATTGTTAGCAGTGTAATTAATGGAGAGAGACAGAGAGACAGATGGACGTTGAGTTGAGGTACACGGTTGAGATACAAGAATAAGTAGTTCGTTACCGTTACTATTACTATTGCTTTATATAGAAGTAAGAAAAGATTATAATATGAAGTAATCTTAGACAAATATCAAAGCCCCGTCGTGATGTAAAAGTCTTTATTACAAGTTGAAAGGAAGCTGACAAGAATTGGACTAGCCTTAGTAAATGCGATAAAAGAAAGTAGATTTAATTTACTTTAATGCAATGAGCTGTCATTATTGTTTCATAGATATATTGTGTAATGTGATGATAATAATAATGTAAGTAATCCAGGGCAGAAAGCTAATGAAGCAATTTTACCCCTAAGTGAACTGAAATTGAAATAGGAGAATTATTTAGTGTTTGGGCGGATTACTATTAACTAGTACACGTTTTACTTATATGTTTGTGTTTTTACTTATGTGTTTGGTGTGGTGTCTGTTTCATGGCTTGTCATTAAAATTTGTAGTTGGATATCTTTATAGTTGGGTGACGGAATATTTAATGGTCCTCCCTAATTTACAGTAATTGAAATGAAATGATAATAATTATTTTATGACTTATCACGTACAATAGCAAGTTACCTAGTTTTAACATTCTTATTGTCAACTTTACAGCGTTTAGTACTGTGTCACTTAACTGGACAGAATTTTTATTGTTTGAACCAGAGTTAGTGGTTTGGTTCACTTTTTTGTTAGTGATGGATGTGGAGGAAATATAAGTCGAAGTAGTAAGGAAGGGTATTACTCTTTTCTTTGCGTTTTTCTCCTGACTGACTGATGATGTTGTGTGTGCGGTGATGGTGCGTTTGCGTCAAATAAAGCGTCTGTGTTGAAAAGTGTAAGTGAATGCCATCATCAGATTTTTTATGGGTTTCATGAATGAGGGGAGAGGGAAGTGTGGAGTAGTGAATCTTGAATCTCTGTGGGATGCCATTTGATTAGTTAATACCTACTCAAATGTGGAAGAATAGAATAGAGTTACAACACACAACAACAAAAATCTATCAGATAGCAAACCTTACTCACTACTACACATCGCAATTGCATGGCTTCTAGTTTCCATTGTCCTCGCAGTTAAAATAATTACTTTTGCTTCTATTATCACTATATTACATTGTACAGTAGATATAGACTCAGAATGCACTTCTTTCGGTTCATTCATTTAATTCTATCTCTCTTGTGAGCATTCTGAGTATGAGTGTCAGATTATTTGATAGGCAACTGATAAATATTGAATCCCAACTCTTATAACAAGTCTCCATATTTGGCAACTTAAATTAGCCAAAGATAGCAATAATATGGATTGGAAGTGATTAACTAATAGATACTGTGCAAATGTATTTTAATTTTAACTAGGTATAGTTTGTTACCCTATGCTTCAATTGAGGATATGTACTACTTACTTTTATGTAGGGCATAATATAATTAGCAATATTAATTGTTCTGTTATGTATGTGTATTGATTTCAACAATGAAGGAAATATTTATGCTAATTTTTCAATCGATTCATTGTTTATGATGGTGAAGCTCCTAATTACGATTCCTGGTCTATTTAGAATAAAAACTAATCAACTGTGTGTAAATTGTACACAAGTACCTCAAATTCTTGTTTGATTGTGGAGTATGGTAAGTATTTGTTTCTGTTATCCTATTTCACGTGCAATTGGTAAAAAGTGAGGATTACAAAGTTTTATCAATAATTTGATTGTCTAAAAATATTAAATACCTATTATGAAATATGTGAATGAAAGTATGTAGACATACTTGATGAGTTGTTATGTAGTTTTAGCGTTCGACAGAGAAAGATTGTCGCATCGCACAGTAAGGACAATTCCAATTATATAAATTACATTAGAAACACATTGAGAATGAAATTTAGCATGATTGATTGACTATAGGGAATGTGAAAGCTTTGAAACAAAAAACGGTGCGTTCCACGATTGTTTTTTTGCGTAGTACATACTGGTTAACTTGTTATGGGCTTTACTAGTGTGAATGAATGTGCAACAGTACATTACATAATGCAGGAAGAAATTTAGGAAATGCAGCACAGTGGAAGCATAATAGAATGAATAGCTGATAAAGAAAAACATTGTGTGTGTAAGTGAAGTAAGGTGTCGTGTACGCGTAAATGTAAATGTATCCTTCGGGAGAAGGGAACTTATCCTTTTAATGCTCATATTATTTTAGAATGCGAGTTTTTTTTGTAAAAGTGAATAGGAGACTCAAGTTAGATAGTAAAATGTGCTTATGATATTTACTTGGCCCATTCTTCTCGGATTCAATTCCTTCGGAGTTGCATTAGAGACTTAATATTATTATTGTGAGTTATAGTTGTGTGTATTGGAGGAGAATGTTAGTAGTGCTATTAGTGTGTAGATTGGAGAGGGGTATGCCAAGAAGGTCTTAGAGGTATGGATCTCCTGCTGCTGACATGACGGTGCTCCTTGTGCCGTGAAGGAATTTTATACGATAATAATAATAGTACACATAATACCTGTAATGCAATCTAATGTAAGTGTATAACTAGATTTTTTATTAATGTAATGTGCATTCTACTTGTCTCTTTTTCTGTGCAGTCAGGGGCAAGTCTATATGTTCCCAGATAGGGTATTAATCCACTAAAACATTGCTAGGTGCAACTGCACACTCACTCTACACTCCTAAATATGCAGTAATAACTATTCACTACAACATACCTCCATCCTTGCAGGTTTAAGTGTCTACCCTGCTATTCCATCTCTAGGAGCCTAAAACCTAAAGTATTCCACGCAGGTTTTTACACTCCTTCCTATGTGTATTCCTGCAATAGATTCGATGCATATGGGCATGGAAGGGTAGCCTGTTTCATTTAATGCATGCATATGTATTCCTTTGAGTATGGAGTAGTTATTAGCATAGAGGCAGACAGACAAAACGTAAAAAGTAATACCTCAGGCCAATGGCTCGCCTCTCCAAACACTAAACTCTAAATACTTTCTTGAAGGCTAGGAAATCAAATGGAATGAAATGAATAACAGTTCGGTGTCCTCCTACTTTTCATCTTTTCTTGCGTAAACGTATGCT
The DNA here is from genome assembly GCA_020352615.2 of Yoshiicerus persimilis. Classification (NCBI taxonomy): domain Eukaryota; kingdom Metazoa; phylum Arthropoda; class Collembola; order Entomobryomorpha; family Tomoceridae; genus Yoshiicerus; species Yoshiicerus persimilis. Next base: position 44,928,006 of record CM036941.2, read on the forward strand.
GTACTAAATGCCATCCATTCTAATGCTCCTAAGTGACATATTTTGTTTACTAAGTATTTATCATAGCCTATCAGATACTATACTACAAAACCCCCATTCATCTGTACTATATTAGTTCAAACAATAATTTTTCTAGATAATTAAATACTCAATGGCAAATACACAGGGAACTCAAAATTTTGAATTCTAACATTAATTACATGCATCATTATCACTTTTGTAGTACAAATATAGTGCACTCAGGGATGTAAGTATATGAGTACCTATATTTCTTCCTTCCTCAAATTGTTAGTGTGCAGTGCATCACATCTTGAGTTTAAATGAAAACGTAAAGGAATTCTAATTTGAAACTGAAAACTGAAAAACTGTTACGTATTTAGGTATGGACATTCTAATTGTCTAATAAGGAATAGTTTACTACCAACGCAGGACCCACTGTAAAAAGCAATGAAATTCCTCATGAATTCTTATGAATGAGAAATGGTAATTGCGTAATTTAAGGAATAATTACTACGTTGCGAAATAGGCTAAGCTTTATGAATTGTAAAATTGTACTGCAATGACTCATCATGAGAAAGGATTGAGGAATTAACCCTTTTTATGCGCTTACAATTTACTACACTACAGAGGAGGTAAAGTAAAACTCTATTACACTTGGTAATTGACTTATTAATGCAGTATCCTATTAGCTAATGTACTACATTCCTTACCATTTATCAAATCTAAAAACAGGTGAACAACTATATAATTTTATTCATTGTGCATTAAAAATATCAGGTAATAGGCACATCTTGGAAACCTACTGTTTGCGCTATCTCTCACCACTATATTATGCATTTCTTTCAATTTAGAATTTTCAATTTTGGTTCAATTTTTAAGGCAATAGAAAGCAAGTGATGTTAATGTGGGTTCAGCTTACTTACTCATCCAGTGTTTCATTACACTACAATATAGTTTACTTGACTAAGGTATCAACTTGAAAGTATTTTTTAGGCATGGCTGTCGTGTTATGCTAAAATTATGAAAAGATTTTGCTCTTTATTTTAAGGAGCTTTACTCAGGACAGGAGTCAGGACCGCATGAACTTTGTCATGTCAGTTTGTCATGTCATGAGCAGTTTGAGAATATGGACACAAAATAAATATAAACATTTATATACTTCATATGATAAGAAATGAGAACAATAAAAGGAAATGCATTGGTTTGGCTTGGCATGTTGTCGTCTTGAATTCACCTTTAGCATTTACAATGTAATATTTATGTTACTCCATAATGTAAGTTCTACATTACACATATTACTACAAAAATTCTATATAACTCCACTAATGTCATTCATCACAGTCACACTGGGCTTAGGCTACATTACAAAATTACAATGCAATAATGCGGTGCTTCAGTTCAGATTTTCTTCCTCTGTCGGCTCGCTCATGCTGTTTTCACGCTCAACGAATACAATAGTTATAATACACACATTAAATTATGGAATCAGTGCAAATGGTAATAGACTTTGTTCTTTCGACAGGTTGACGATGTGTCATGAATCTTAGTGGCAATGGGTAGGAAGTAATATTGTTTATTATTATACACGCAGGTACCTGTGCAGTTTGTGTATGTTTATACAGATATCATTGAGATCAACTTTTCGGCTCTTGTGTGCCAAATGCTGGGTAGAAGTAATAAAGAGCCATTTCTTTTAAGATTACTGTTTCTTTGTTAGTATGATCGATAGTCATTTATATTGATAAACAAACGTTTTAGCATTCGGCAGAACTGTTTGATACTTGCCTGACCTTTTACCAATTAAAAATGGTTTTTATTGGTTTGCATTAAGATTATGACCTTGATTATTCAGTTTTATGGCAATGGCACCCAATAAACAGTAAGTAGATCTAAGAGAATGATTAAATTAATTGAATTTTGATTTTGAAATACAATTCCGACATGACTTGCTTAAATGAAGCAGTGACACTTGCACTATCGTTTGTTTCACAGTTTTCTAATGAAAATTTGATGATTAGACTAGTTAGAAAATTGTAAATTACTTTTACCTCACTTATTAATAAAAGATTGTTATTCTTGTTCTTGAGAGTTGAGTTGCTATTTTACATGGGCTTGAGATTTGAGACCATTGAACTGCGGAGTAGTGATTCTCGTGTTGGTCGTGCATTGTGGCTTGTTTATCAAAAGACTGAACGAACTACTCTCAATAAAACCATAAATGACGTAGAAAAGGGCGAATTGAATGAAAAACTAGTGTTACTACACTTAATAGCCGATTGATTGTTGGCTACGTAGGTGTTTACCAACATTGCTCTTTGCGGACGAACTTTGCTCTTTTCGTGCACTCTGCACAATTCAGAACAGTTTGTTCTTTATTAAAACACACTTAAGATTTGGTTCAGGTGCCTTTTTGCCTCTGGGAAATAAATGGACGACATGACAGCACCAGAAACATAAATCCTAAGCAGTAGCATTATTTCGCTTACCGATTACACTTACACATTTCTTAATGTGAAATTCATGAAACATTTGAAAGTGAAATATAAATGCTAGACTTTGTGCTTAATGCTCCATGTGCAGTGCAGGTATGTCTAGCAAACACACTAGTAGTTAAGTTAAAGTAGCACCTACCACGCAATCACATTCTTTATTTGGTAGTAATCAAACAGATGAATTACATGACTAGAAACTCAACTTGAAACTGATGGATTTGGCTTATGGCTTATTCTAATGATGATTTGTGGCTGTATACACTACTAATTGATAATTGTAAAATGTAAATGTAATTTTTAAGAAAACTGCTACATATCATAAAGTAGACAGTAATAGTAATCTTCAAGAGCGTACCAATTTACTTTACTATTGTTAGTTTAATTAAATAAATGGGATTTCATAATCATTAGTGTGTTTATGTTTACGTTTGCTATAAACTGCTGTTTTTATTTTGCTATGCGCAGTGCCATTCTAATTGCGATTTACGATAAATGCCCTGTCTTATTGTTAGGATTCAGAAAGAGAAAGTGGCTTTCTCCTTTCAGCACGATTTATATCTTTTTCTGATCCTACTGGGATATTAGTGCACTGTACTTAAAACGAAGACCTCTTTTATTTGTTTGCATTGCAGTAGTTAATTCCATTCACGCAATTAGTGAATAATTAGACGATTCCTCAGGAATTTTATTTCTTCTTCGACTGTACTTAACTACATTCTGCCTGCAACGTGGATGCAGTTAGCAGCATAGTTACAAATATAAATGAATTGCCACAATATTTGGTGTACATATTTGTTTTTGCACAGAAGTTTATTTTGTGACATTTACAAAGTTAAAAATAGAGTTAGCAAGGGGGTATGCAAAAAAGAAAATCCTTAACAAGGGTAAGCGTGTGTCACAGTGTAAAGTGCACGAAAACATTGTGCCAGATATGTAGTTAGCACATGTTCTCCGTATTTTTGTTGAATGTAAAATCAATGGAACAATTTAGCTGGCTATTTCTCAGAAATACAAATAGACGACAAGTGTGACTGAACTCACGATCACCTATTATTATTAACTACCATGATTATAAGGTCCGGATAAGTAATTCATCAAAAGTTTTAATGCACATGTAATATTGATTGCCAATATATATTTAGTTCAACGTACCTATTATAAAACTATTTAGAATCTTGCCTTAATTGCTATACCGGTAGTTAGTAAGTTAGTGCATGGGAAGGAGAACATACTGACCTATCCGAGTAGGTCGTCAGAAATTGATTTATTTAGGAAGCATGTGTTTAAGCGAACTTTGCAGTTTTTAGGGCATTTGATTTAAGTAGAGAGTGGAAATGTAATGACCTGTAAACTGAAAGTTGATATAAAATTGGCGTAAACTTATTTGAGTGAAAATAATGCGTAGTAAATAAGTGGTAATGTGGATGTACAATGTACACTTGCGTGGCGTTTGGCGTGGCCTGGAAAAAGTTGGCAGCTAATTGCAAGTTCCTTTGCTCTTAATCCAATTCAACTGCGGGTGGGTAGAGGATAAACTATTCTGTTCCGTGTCAACCTGATTTAATTTCGCTAATCCAATATAATCTCTCGTGTGGTTGTAGTGGTCGTTGAGCAAATATTGTAACTGCTGACACAGGCTGTAAGGTGTTGAATGCGGATTTGGCGCCGACCGGGCTTCTTTTCACTTTATAATAGCAGTTGTTGACATTCTGTCATGTGTTCAGCAGAGTCAAAATAAAAAATGACACAAATGTCTGCAAACAAAAGTAAATACGTTGTTAATCATTTCTTACCATGTCCAATGTACCTAGAGCAGTGTAACATACATTTAAATGGATATTGGAGGAAAAGGGAATTCTTATAGGATAAGACTGCTACCAGAGATTATAATAAAGCGGAAAACCAAGACTGACGATGTGTCTAGTCCTTGTTAATATTTTAAACACGATGAAAAACAAACATCAATTCTCTCGGTTGGGTTTGGACTTTGGCTGTGTGATTCATTGGAAGTGGGTAGGTAAACAAGCCTAACACGTTACAGAATCCTTTAGCCAACGCCAACCTAATCGTATTACCATAACATAGACATAGGAAACGTAAGAAATGTATAAGAAAAACAAAAACGGAGATATGAGTTAAAAGATTAGAAGATGTCGAAAAATTTTGAACTGTGACTAACCAACTAATGAAAATTTTCTTTTTTGTTACAGCTGCTGGTCCATACGTAACTTTGACGGTGAAGCCGCAAGATATGATAAGTATGCCTGGGGTGGGCCTTATCAGTGGAAATGGCGCTCGGCCGCATCATATGCAAACTCCTAATGAACGTGTCACTGCCCCTCTTCCAGTCAATGTAAGACTCCTATTCAAATTTCAAATCCTTTGACTTATATAGACAGATAACCAAAGAAAAGAAACAAGTCAAGCCGAACAAACCATTTATGTAGAAACTTAGGCAATTCAGAAACAAAGTCGTTAGCTTCATGTCTTGACTTCCTCTACGACCCTTTCTTTATTAGGCACATCAAGTCGATTGAACTGGAAACCACAGTTCAAGGTTTTCCATCTAAACTCGATACTTGGAATTTCGTATTACGGATGATAATTCCCAAGACAGAAAAATATATTGCGTGGAATATCCAACGCTTCAAATTATAATAACTTAAAAATAATGGAATTCTGATTGAAAAGTGAAAAGAAGTGTAACAAAATTTAAAACAAGCAAATAACAATAGCAAGCGAATGAGCAAAGAGTACCAGTGGCCAAGTCAAGCCAAGCCAGGCAGACAAGACAACTTCATTTGGATTCTTTTCTTTGGGCTATGAGGTTACTATGTTCGACAATTTATAATCTAAGACAGCAAACAAAACATCCTCTTTTTCCTCCTCATCTTGATTGGCCATATAATAGCGGAACGAATGAGTAACATATTTTACAGGTTTTTTTACTTCGTTTTCCCGATTAGGCAGACAGCCTGCACATTCCGTCTTTAATCATAATCTGATATTTGATATAGGAGCTGGCTGCATTCATATTTTGATTAATTTCAACATTTCTATGGAAGTTACTTCATTGTCAGTTTACTTGCGTTTTAAGGTAGACCGTAGTGTAGACAAGGCACGAGACTTTTGGCGGTGTCATCATTGAATCGTACAGAACTGAAAACGACAAGACGTGGCGACAATATTCTTGGCCAATTTTCTTACGCAGAATACAATATTAAAGACTTGGGTCCTCGCTCAAGTTAAATGTAGCGATAGGTAAAATACTATGAGTAAAGGCTGTAAAGGGGACTATCAAATGAATATACCTTTTCAGTGTGAATAATGCATTGAATTGCAAAAGATTAAGATGGATGAGATGAACAACGTAAGGCAAGATGCCAAAGAGCAAACTCATCTAATTGTAAGGCAGTCAGCCCCATATTAACACCATAGACTCTACTCTACGTTACGCTACGTATTGAACTTGCCAAGCCATGATCACAAAAAGTTACTGAAAGGACCAACACTATAAAAAATCTGCTAAAGTGGATTTACATGGATCCTTCATGCTTCATCCAGTATTTACGTTATTACGCTAAAATAGCATTCAGTTGACCATAATCTCTCCGATTGTACATCCTGGTTTATCTTAAAGTATTATTCCCCTGGGGGAGTTATTCTACATTATTTTGCATACGTTGGTAACTTAAAACTAACTCAACTATATACTCTTCCTCAGGAATAGGTACATTTATTTTATCTAATAGTTATCTAGATAAGCCTGATTAAAATCTCGCATGAAATAGCTGAAGAGGAGACCCCTATGGAGGAAGTTTATGTGTTGTTCCCCAATGTGGGGGCTGTACTAATCCTTTTACCTCGATACTTTTAAAGTAAAGTACCTTAATTACCAGTTACTAACAAAGTAACACAATTTAAGTGATGTACAGGTACTATGTAATGTATTAAAAAGTACACTTATTTATCACCAAGCATCTTTATGCGTTTATACCATAGTTTTGTTTATACGTCTATGCAGATATAGTTTGGCTAGATTAATAGGTACTACTAATACCATGTTTACAAATATTGGATGAAAATAACACAGTCTAATGTACCTAGACACAGACAGTTAAATGGTTTTAGAATTTTGGTGAATTTATAACTTATAGGTATTACTAGGTGAACGCAAGGCAAACTACAAATGACTTAGCGTCACTCCTACCAGTTTTTACTGTTTGTATGGCAGAGAAATTGACAGTGAAATATTTGGTCAGTGATTCGGCTTAAAGAATAAAAGCAGACAAGCACCAACCAGACTGCTTTTCTGTAGTGCTGCATTAGAATGAATGACTGCAGATCTGAAGACGACGAATTGGGCCACAGAGGCAATTCTCTGGCAACTCTGTACTTTTGCTCCCTTTAACGATTCATATAATTTTACCTTCTTTAGCTCCTTAGGAAGAAATACCAGGTTAACACTTGCACACACTTGTGGACATGCTAGGCAAATAAATTTCAATTTGAAAGTAGTTCATGTTAATGAATGCATGCAGTAGTAAGTATTTAGTATAAAATCATACTTAATAGTCTATAAGTCTTACATGTAAAACTTTTATTTGGTTTTGTGGAAATGTAAGGACAACAATGGAATGAAATTATCTCGTTAAGGAACTTAATAAATTAATCACTGCGTAGGGTATTTAAAAAAGTTGCATGCGTGAAGTGAGTCTATCACTTATTTACTTGAGAGTTAGAACGAGATTTTGTAAAGTCAAAGTTCATTGTTGTTAGCTTGTGAGGTTATTACTTATGATTATTTGAATTGTAATGTAAATTAGTAAGTTGTCTGGAAAAACGCTAATGAGTAAGATTTTCCATTAACGTGTAAGCTTAGTTTGAGTTGAATGATATCTTGATTCGAGACATTGCATCATGTGGAGATAAAGCGATTGCCACGAGTTGGGCTTGACAGGGGAAGGAGCGGCAGTTTCCCAACTACAAGAAACTGACAAAATACTAAAGCTAACAAGGGAAATACATATTAATTCAAAGATAAATAATACAGACGATGAAAATTAACTTGAAAGGATTTCGTCTGTCTTCTCTCTCCACAGAATTTTTAATTTTCTAATTATTTTGCTTTTCCAACCGTAAATATGAAATATGAATTTAAAAAGTGCATCTGTGTAGATACAGACACTAGACACTGTTAATTTGTGATAACGTATGGTACGAGAAGCTGAGCACTAATTGATAGTGAAGACTGCAGTAACGATACATAAGAGCAGTTGTACTTAAAATTAACTAGGTAATAAAAATAAATAAAAACTAATGTTTAGAGTTTCTTCTGCCTTTGATATGTGAAAAGCGTTTTTGTCGTAGACTAAGTTCCTAACGAAGATAAGTCGGCAACTTAATAATGTTAACCCTCAAAGGCAACGCATAGTAGCTATATCTAAAGTCTAAAGTATGTAAATTGAGTTTACACAAGCGAAATATCTTGTGATCGTGTAAACACAGTTTTCCTTTAACCCTGCCGCATTTTAAAGGGAAGTTACAAGAAAAACAGAAATGAAGAGCACAAATTGCTTATTAGGTCAAACTGTTTGTTTTGTTTACGAAGGGAGTTAAAAAATGAGCAGATTGTGTATACATAAACCGAATCTCTTCGTTCACTGTATTTACTGAGTATTATGTGTATGTAGGTGTGTGCACATTTGCTAAGTACTACAGAATGGAATGGCTTTGTGAATAAAGGACTCATTGTTTTGCATAATCACTCAGACCGAGAATTTGCATAGGTGTACTGCTGTAAATTAAGTAACCTGCTATACTTGTACATATACTGCACATAGGTAAAACTATTATCTTTGGTTTAATGATTTTCATTCAGACAGAACAGTGAGAATGCAAATGCATAATGACTTGCTTTGATTTATCTGTACCTTCGCAAGACATTAGCATACCTAAGTAACTTACTTATGACTACTTTGCCTTACCTACCTACTACTACAACAGCAACAAGAACATTCTAACAGAAATGGTAAGCGTGTAATACTCAAAGGAATTGAAAATGATAAGTAAGTACGTAGAGGGTTACGTTTTACTGTCACTTGGCAGTTGCATTGGATCTGGGTGTATTTGATGAATGACTCTTGTTGTTCTGTTGCTAATCCTGTACGCTAAGTCAAAGCGAAGGACATTAAAGCGTCACAAAGATAGATGAAATGAATTTTAGAGCCATAGCAAAAAGTGAAGAAATGCTTGCAGCTTTAGTGAAATGAAAATTGGAGGAGTGAAAAGGCATGGATGATAATGGAGGTTATGTAAATGCCTTTGTTACCTATTGTTGTACTTATTCAGTTTCAGAGTAGCAAGTACCTACTTGCGATTGTTTGCATTGTAATAATGCCTATGAAGTCTTAAGTCAAGTGCGAAGAGAGAATTTTGTTTCTTCGATGAGAAAAATATTTAGTTTCGGTATTAACTACTACTACTACATGTACAGTAATGGTATAGAGGACTAGTAAGAGGGCTTAGTGAGTGCAACTTCGTGACGGAAGGAAGAAACGCTGAATTCACTTCACAAAGACCCATTGTTGTTTCGTGTTAAAATACAGCGTCTGCATACGTGTACTAAATATCAAGACATAGATTTCTGTGTGAAACATTAGGAATGGAAGAGTTTAATGTATTGATCATGTTTTTCCTGTCTGATTACTAATGCAGCGGTGTTCTTACCTTCTTTGGCTTTATTACCATAATGCATTATGCAGTAACTTCGATTCAATGGAATAGAGTTGTAGTCGAAAACCTATTAGCACAGGTACTTACATACGTAATTCCTGTACAGCCAAAGTGAATTGCTTTTTTCATGCGCTCCGCTCAAATTTCTTTGCCTTCTCACCATTTTACTATTCCAAGCAAGCAACAAACGTGCAACAGGCAAATGCAAATAAGAATGCTAATCTATAAATTCCAAATTGCTCTATACTTAAGATAACTTACATAATTGGAGTGGAATACATGTTAAGACGCTAATTCCTCCATTATACTATTGTTACAATAGATAGCAACGATTATATTGTTAATCCCTAATTAACATATTCACCTACACGACGATAAACGGACAAAAAGTGTATTTTTACGTGGGTAAATTAATACAATGTAATTCTAGTATTTACATAAAGTTGATAACAGGATACCTAAATAAGATTCCTAAATGAAAAGAGTTGTACTAGTAAAATGGAGATTTCCTCCGTAATCCTTAGATCTCCTTTCTGTATGATGACTTTATGTTTTTTCAATTGCAGCAAGATGTCCAGCTTCAAATGCAAGGCAGCAAATTACGTACGCTACAGGCGATGCGTGACAAAGCAGCTGCAGATGTGGAAATGCTGTGGAAAAGGTACGAGGTGTCCCAAAACCCTCGTGACATGAATGACTTTGAGAAAGCTCAGCAAGGACTCAAGAAAATTGAATGTCAAATGAAAACCTTTCGACAGTCTTCGCCTAATTTACAAGTAAGCCCAGATATTTGCATCTAACTCAATTAGTTTTACTGTCATTTGGATTTATGCGCAGTAATAAAATTAATTTGGCACTCCATTGTTAAAGCATATATTATTATAGTGAGAAAATAGTTACGTTATAGAAATAAGGAGTTAACACAGAGCATCCATAATAAATACATGATTTTTTATGTTTACATAAAAGTTAACTGAATTGATTTGATTTTGATTACGAATGTGAGTGAGCTATTTAACATGAGTTAAATTTCTTGTGCATGCGTCTGTCATTTAAATTACTAGAGAATTTCAGTCAGAATGAAATTCTTTCTTGTTCAATAGTAATATAATCTCTTGAGTATTTCTATTTGGATTTATTTCATCCTTCCCTATGTACGTGTATTTCTTGGTTAATATTTACTGTTTCTCTCTAAATTCATTTCACTTTCATTTCAATTGACTTCCTTTCAATTCGGTCGCTCTGTGAGATTAAAATAGTCAGCAGAGACAAGAGTAGCTCTCAACGGAGTTCCACTCTACACACAATACAGTTTACAGCAGTAAAAAGTTATTTACCTATTGTTAGTTTAATTGAGTTGGTTTGTTCTGCTGCGTCTGACTGAACTCACTAGACTGGGAACACTGTTTCTAAACGTGAGCTTTAATTCTGAGAAAAGAAACAGAGTCAGAGTTGGTTAATTTAATAGAGAAGAGTCATTTGTTTTGATTTGACTCGAAAATAAACCCAATGCTCAAGTTCCATAACCCGGGCGTTGCCTTCACATTTTTGGTGAATAGGATGCGTTGCGTAATGTAACTCTAGTTCGTTGCATGATGGAGATTGACAAACGATAGGAACCGATAGCATACTCAGGAAAACAAATGGAAATAAAAATCTATCTGTTATATCTATTTAAACTTTAAAGTAAAATTCAATTGAGATTTATGTCTTGTAGCTCTGTACTCTACTCAGTAAGTTTCGGTTGCATGTACCATGTTGTAGGTATGTTGTGGAGCATGTCTACATAAACTGTATTCTTATTAGATAACGATTGTCAGTTTGGAAACGTTAGTATTTATTTGCGCAGCAAACTGATATTTATGATCTACGCTATTTTCTTGAGATAGTTTTTTGTTAAAATTGATTCGAGTTCAGTTACACTGCACGAAAGTCTCCTTCCGTAAGATAATCTTTTTAAATTACCACCCGGAGCGAATTCGCTAGTTGATTCTGTTTCAAGAGCTGTAAAAAACGTGGATGTAGGGCCACAGAGCTATGTGACGAAACTTTTAGCAGAGGGGAGAAGTTGATCAGGAAAACTGGTCGGTGATTTAGAATCTCCAGGAGGACAAGTAATAAATATCCGATGAGCGCCTTCCTATCACTTCGTGCGTGTGTTTCTGTGCGTATGTCGCATTTCTTTATGTTTACCGAACCTATTATTCTATATAACACACTCAAACGTGAAAAAGTCAATATAGTGTTATTGATATCAGTATTAATGCAATAATCCCATCTGGCTTAGTTTTAACTAATGTGTTCCGAGCTCATTGCTCCTCTCGGGATTATTCCCCATATCGTCATGTTGTATCAGTTTCATGTCTGCTTTCCTTTTGTTTCAATTCCTTTCCTGTTTAAAGTAACAAGCCAACACCAAAAAACTCGTTTAGAACCCCTAAACAAACTCTTCTAGGTTTTAATCCTTTTCTCTCCCTTGGCGCCTTTCTTCATTGAATACTCCTTAATTATAAAGTTTTCCTGTTTTAATTGAAAGGTTTCCTTAAGCACTAATTGCAAATAGTACGGTAAATTGTGCAAAGAACTCAATGGGGATTTTTCATTACTTTATTGAATCTGAGGAAGAATAATAATAGATTTTAGTACAGACTGAATAAAGTAGTAGTGAAATTAAGATAGCACTTTAGTGTGTTAATTTTTGTGCTTCTAATTGAGTTAGGAGTTCAGTAGTGGACGCAGACACAACAGTAATAAAATAAGTCGAAGCAATTTATAACAGTTAGGAGACAGATAGTATTGAATTGTGTCGTAGAGAGTGGATGTGTATCGCGTATAATAAAATGTGTGGTTAGATGGAGGATAGTTAGGTGGTTGGGTAAATAGAAGTTTAATTTAGATGCACATGGGACTCGTAATTTACTTTCTGGGATGGCAGTGAGAGTGAGACTGCGAACACTAAGGGAGTGGCTGCTGAGTGCATTATGATCAGATTTCCTTTGGTCGGCTTTTAAGAAGATTTCAATTTAAGAGCTGTTTTTGTTTTCGAGACTGGATGAATTTAATTGCATTGCATTTGCAAGGGAGCCAAAACCTTCCCACTTTTTCAGCCAAGAGGATCAGATTCTTACTCCGCAGCAGTGCACTCTTATACTTTTCCAGTTTATCATATATTTACAAATTATACAGTTTAATTTAAGGCTACAACATTTCTACATACACAACGAAGCGTGCATTGACATCTGAACTGAAATGAGATCAGATTCGATTGACATCAAGTGTAAAGTCGCCTCCTCGTCTCGCGTCAATTTGTTTATTTTCATTTTGATTAGAACTGCAGGCGCTTCTTCAGTTCCTCTACTCTAAATGCACCAATATATCCATACGCACTCTCTATCTCATTCAATTATATATTTTTAAGGACCAAAACAATTTTTCCTAAAGTACTACTATAAGTAAATAAATGTTGGGAAGGAAATACAGCCAAAACGGAGAGATAGGGATCACAAGAGAACATTGGAATGAGGAAACGCAATAAAAGTAGGAAAGGAACGTGTTTCGGGGTTTTTGGCTCTTCGTGTTGCGTTATGCCAAGACATGCAATCAAATTATTACTGGCTCTTTTCTAGTAGGTTAGGTTATTACGTATTGCTTTTTGTATACTCCATTCCACTTTAATTTACGTGCTCCTCTATTTTGTATTTTATATGTACATTAGGTGGATGTTCGAAAAAAAGGACATATATTGACAATAAGTTTCTTAAGATACTTTATGCTTATTGTAAATAGCAACTATGATAGGAAAGGTATTTATTTACAATGGCATTTGGCTTTCCGGTGAATACTTAACTGCATTTCTAGCATTTTTAAGCTGACAATCTATTTGGTTTGTCATAAAAATACGAATTTTGTGGGAAATGCATTGCATAGCTAATAGGTTATCACCGTATAGGTACTCATTGTTATTTTCATGGTGCGGATAGAGATGTTTAACAGAAAAAAAGTAGAATAAGTGTAAAATGTTGAAAAGTATGCAAAACACAAATAGTAAGGAATACTTAACATTTTTTGATATAGAAGGAAAGGTGAAAACAGTGTTTATGTGGCATACTTGTTATTACGTGTTCTACAAGCAGATATTGCAATGTGTAGGTGGGGAAACTTTTTTTAGCTTTTTTATTATTTCCTTATGGTTCAATCTTGAGTTTATTAGTTGCATTATTACAGAGGGCGAAGAGATGAGAACGTAAAACAAGAGTATTAAACATGAAAGTAAGTTCCAGAAATTACTTACATGCCTTTAGGTACAGTTGATAAATTTAAGTAGAGAGATGAGAAGAGGAGACACCCGGAGTAGGAATGTTGGACAGATTGTAAATTCCAATACAGAGAGGACTGACAACACTAGAAGTATATCTTCACATATTGGATCTTATTAACTATACGGCACAGTATGTATCTGATTAAAGAATTTCTTGTGTTTTGTGCGCTGACCGTGCGGAGCATGGTAATATTTTTGTGAACCCAAGAAAACTTGTTATTTTCTTTTAAAGATACTGTAACAGTCGTATTAAAAACAATACAGAGTATTTTGTATTAAGTGCATCCTTTCTCTGGGGAAAATGGTATTCCTTCTATTTAATGCTGGAGATTTGATTGTTGGAGGTACCTACTTTAATTTAAGTCAAATCACACGCCCATATTTGCATATGCGAGGTGTAGGTAAAAAGCGAAGATTAAAGAGACCGACACACACTTTATTAGTATGTACATAGTTGATTGCATTGTCATTCATGTCTAGCAAACAGTTCACAGGTGCAGGCCTACGTAGTTCCAGAGCAGTCTGGCAATCGTTTAGACCTCCAGAAAAGGATACTTAATGAATTAGTGCTAAAACGTGTTAGTATAGAAAAAGTTGGCATCATCAAAAAAATTTTATGGTACAATTACGTAACTACGTTTTAGTTCCCTCATGAACGTTCATAAATTGCAATTGCATAAATTTTATTCAGCTATTCATATGCAAATGCAGATGTCAATGCATAATTAAGTGTCCATTGCTCAAAACTAATATTCTAATTTTTGTAAGATTCAGTACAATGAGTAAAAAACATTTAAATAAGTTTCCCAACAATTTGTGACTCGTGTTTATGGGGTTGGATTTGTATTTTGGAGTGAGTTTTATTTATAATCGCATCACGAGGTCGATGTATGCTTGTACTCAGAGGGTTTTCCTATATCTATGAATAGAACATATAATAAATTGGTACCAACTTAGAAAGAGTGATTTCATGGTTCACTTTTATCAGTGTCGTGTCACTAGGTATAAACAAAGCGTAGAATGAAGACATTGAGTAAAACAGACTTGTAGATTTATCATTCATTAGTAGTTTGGCTGAGTTGCCTTATTTAAATGACTGAAAATGGAAGATAATATTTAATTTGACATGAAGTCGTCCCCATATTTATATAGGTATACCGCATTGAGATATCATGAAACCCAAGTAATGTTTTACTATAAACATTATACTGGTAAATAGTATCTGGAAGTGGTTAATTGTAGTAGATGACTGTACGTATGTATTGTATTACCAAATACTAAAGTTCATTTATCTAGTATCAGTGAACTAATACGTAGTATGCAGTATGCATTTCTGTATGGACTGCCAAATTTAGTTTTAGTGTGTAACTACAACTACTACTGTTAAGCTGTGTTGACTAAAGCAAGGGGAAGAGATTAGAGATGAGTAGAATGGAAATGGATTGATGAGAGTTCTCTTGACAGGGCACATGGTTCGGCTTGGTTGGCATCTGATGCCACAAGAGTCAATAATGGGAAGTTCAGTTCGTTCTGTCTGTCTGAATGAATGTTTTGGTTTTGGAAGGAGTGGAACTGCACTCACTCTCTGTCTAAGGGGAAGAGGATGAGATGCGGATGTTCTGCCGTGCGGATGTCCATTTCTAAATTGTCAATGCATTAATGAGTCGAATGAATAGAATGATCTATTGGGACCAGAGATAGTTCTTCGTCCCTTCTTATGTCTTTGTCCGTTGGGAGTGGGACAGAGCGGCCTCAAATGGCCAAGTAATAAGCACATCTATATAACACTGTTAACAAGTATAAACTAGTGTAAGTTATAAACCATGTAAATTGTCAGTTGTGTTAAGTAAAACTTGAATTAAAAAATATGTAAACCAAAAGGACTTTTGAGGTCATGATGTCTTTTTCTGCATTTTTAAAGCGCATGTTATTATGTATTCCGTAGTGTATAAAAATACTTGATAAATCTCGGTTTTGTTGTGATTATTAACACAAGCGGCCAGAACGTGTGCAAGATTATACACGAAGCATTGTAGTTAAGAAGGACACTATATTTTTGTGGATTTACGATTAAATTATTGCGCAAAACAAAGTTGTAAAGGAAATGTAACGTTTGAAAAGATAATGTATGCAGAGCATAAAGAGTAAAGTTCAGGGAGCTTCTCTTCTCCAAAGAATTACTGTGTTTAATGAATAAACGCATTTAGTAGTGCTACAATGGTAAAGTGCGGTGAGTAAAGTGTGCCTGAATTGTTAGCTATTTTGTGGTTGGGTTTGAGTGAGTGTCATTTCATCTTTGCTCTCAGCTGCTTTGCATAGAGACAGGGTTGAAAAGTGAGACTATTTATAATGTGCGCAGTTTCCCTATTGTTGGGAAGAGTGGAAGTCACGGTGGTGTAAGTGCAATGCAGACAATAACTTCACAGCACGCTGCTACTAATAATAGGATTAATGGCACTCGTATTTTACACTTTCCATGCAAATTGCTAAATATTGTCATTGAATCAAATCCGACGTGAACTCTTTGTGCTCATCTCCTTTGTGTTCAAGTATGTGCATTCGTGTTCATATTGTGGTGCGTATGTATTGCACAATATTGCTCTCTGCTCTTTTCCCCATCCCTCCTTCCCACAAAATGCACTTTTGACAAAGGAAATGCATTTGGTAGAAATTTTGTGCTACACGTACGTATGTGTTTCAGGGTTATAGGTTAGTGCTCTCTTTCAATGCAAGGGTACTAAATTATAAACTTGAGGTACTTTACTTACTCCTTTTATTTTATCACACTCAGAAGCACGGTTTATTGTCGGTGTGAATGGAGCAGGGAATTCATTTGATTATTTATGTTTCTTTCCCTATATCCGATTTTTATTTCTCTTTATTTATGATTCTTCTGAATAACAGGGGATAAACCAGAATAGAGTGCATACAGCTTAGGGGACTTCATTTTTTAAAACCTACCTCGTTTAGTGTTAGGGTATCTAATGGTATCCTGTAGGGCAGTGTACATTTGTGTTGTGAAGCAAACACTCGTATTTAAGGCACGTACCATCATGACCCTTTGTAGCAACTAAGCAAATAAAGAACTACGTAATGAAAAGAATATTCTCGTTCATGATTTTATTTCCCAATTAATCTTACACTTAGCAAACCAACCTTTCTTGAAATAGACCCAACAATTTAATATCTATCCCTGTGTTGGTGGACATGGTCTAAATAAAGCAAATTTTCCTACTAGGCACACAATATGAATCTTATTACAGTGATACCAATAATTCAATGAAATCTGACTGAGCAATTGACAAAGTTAAAATGTTAAGACATGCGAATGCAAGTATTTCTTTAAATTCTAACCTAAACTAAAGTTTAGTAGTATATCAATATTTGTGATTTTAACTCAAAATTGTTATTGTAAGTGAGTAGTGGGTTTAGTAATGAGAGACCCACACAGCCAATGTATATTGCCTGTGTGAGTCTCTATCTCAGGTAATGAGCAAATCACATCCCTTGAGGGTCTCAATCTCATGTGAATAGGGATCCACAAGTCTGCTCAGTACTCGGAATTGTGAGACCCACACAGCCAATGTATATAGCCCTGTAGGTCTCAGTATCTGGTAATGAGAGAATCACAAGGCATTGCATCTTGCCTTGCAGGTCTCAGTTCAGGCAATGAGGGATCCACAACAATGCTTTTTCCCTTCCACACTGGTCGGGGTGACAGAATAGCTATAAGCAATGACACACTCACCACAAGTCAATATGCATTGCCTTCTGGGTTGCACATGAGATCCACACTGGTCGGACCACAGAATAGCTATAAGCTATGACACACTCGTTACAAGGAATACTTATTGCCTTGTGGGTTTCACATAAGAGAGATCCACACTGGTAAGGACATAGAATAACTATCACACTCGCCAATATAGAATGACTGATTTACGTATCATACACTCTTGACATACTTCCTCCTCCTTGACATTTCCAAGTGTTTTCAAATTCCTTCTTAAGACCCGTCAAATCTTTTCACTGCTCAGTATGCAAGTGGTTGCATAGCATTCAACATGGATAACTTCTATGTCACTCTGTTTAGTGACGCATCGATGAAATTTTTTCCTGACAATACGATTTCAAATTTCAAAAATCATTTTCATAATGCAATTGAACTGGATGACATGTATGAAGTTGCAGTTTCCAAACTGTCATACATTTACTCGAAACAATGCATTAAAAAAGGAGAAGAATTGTTGACCTATGATAGAGTCATTAGGCGAGTCGCTAGATACCTACCATATGAACCACGCATGAATGAGCCTGTCAAGGAAGAACCAATTAAGTATCACACGGTGACGGTACAGTCTTACAATGACCCTAAACCTGTTACAGAAAAACAGATTGCTACTAAAGAAAAGTGGAACGAACCAATGGAAGAACTACGAAATCCTGTTGAACAATCAGAAGCGTCAGTTATAACGGAAAAACAGGATAATAATGAAACAGAAACGTTAGTTGAAAAAACAAATCAGGATCATGTGCAAGCAACAAAAATATTTGCAACGAAAGATTTATATTCAGTTTGGGAACTGTTGAATGATATACAAATGCAAGAAAATGGTATAACCTTTAAATATGAGGAAAATGAGCCTATAGTAATGGAGGTTACTAACGAGTTAGTTCAAACAGTATCATTTAATGAGTTCATATATGGAATACTTGGATGTCCTGACTATCTTGCAGACAATGAAACTATCACATCATTTAGAGGTCAATTCATTCCATTTTTTGAAAATGGTCAAACCAGAATGCATATATATTCTGATATTGTAAAACCTCAATACTGCGGCGATGTATTGGCACCGCTGCTATTAATTGAAAATTACGACGGAAGGAACAGAAAAGCGACAACTAAGAACGTGGAAAACTTACATTATATCGACGTTGCCCAAAAATATTTTGAAAATATACACATTTATATCAAATCTGAGTCTGGACAAAATCTGCCCTTTTCATTTGGTAACTTTTGTATGCAGCTTCATTTTCGAAGAAAAACATATTAATGAAAACCTTTTGGAATTGGAACTCACTCTTGTCATAGACTTTGACCAGTAAACACCTCAAAAAATGTATTCTCACCACGATAATCCATATAGCGACTTCGATTACAGCTACCCTCAGATCGGTAGTGGATTAATGTATTATCGCCCAACTGTATTTCGGCAAAGAGGTTCAGGTCTTGGTGGTATACTTGGCTCTTTCTTTCGACGTCTAATTCCTTTTGCAAAACAATACATATTGCCTGCCACAAAGAAGTATGTATTACCTCATGCTACTGAAGCTCTTAAGAATGTGGCTACAGACATTATGGATGGTTACAATGTAAAAGAGAGTCTGAAGTCCAACGTTGTTGGAGCAGCAAAGGCCGCATATAATCAGGCGAAACAAGATTTTCTAAGTCAGTCTGGCAGTGGTCGTGGAAGAAAACGGATATTAGTAAAATCGCGGTCTAGCTCTAAAAAACGAATAAAACAAGTGAAAAAGAAGAATCCTGTAAAGAAGAAGAACAAATTACAAAAGAAAAAAGTTAACCAACGAATTTCAATTTTTTAAAAATGCCTAAGCAAACTCAACAACCTGTAATTAATTTTCTTCGAGCTGAAACTGATATTTTCTCAGAAGTAGGCTATGACATGACAATTTCTAAAACTTACGAAGTGGAGTACCATCCACAAAACAATATCAACGATCGTGGGGCTCCAATTGCTTTCTACATACCAGGAAACGACATTCATTATTCCGACTTTAGCGAATCAAAATTATTGTTACGTTGCAAACTCGTCGATGGAGCTCAATCTCCTCCAATTAATTTACCAGCTGTTGACCCTACGAAATTTTCTTATGCGCCTGTTAATAATTTTGGTCATTCATTGATTTCATCTGTTACAGTAAAATATAAAGATCATGAAGTATCACATAAAAATGCTTATTATCCTTATCGAGCCTATATGGAAAAACTGTTGTCGTATGGAAAAGAATACAAAAAAACCCAAGGTGAAGCTTCAATGCTTTACAAATCCAAAAGTGAAAAAGTTACCACAGACGATTCCTACGTCAAAAGGGCAGAGTTAGTTAACGGATCTAAAGAATTCGAAATTATGATGCGACCCCATTGTGAGCTTTTTACACAAGCAAGATATTTTATTCCTGGTATTGATGTCAGGCTTGATTTTTACCGCGCCTCAGATGAATTTTGTATACAAACAGCTGGACCTGATGCTGCTAAATACAAGCCACAATTGAGAATCTTAGAAGCAAAACTAATTGTTACAAAACATGCTCTATTACCCTCCTTGGCTCTAGGACACATTAAAAAATGGAACAGTGGCCATAATGTTGTCTACCCACAACGTGAAAACGAAATGAAAACGTATGCAATTCCTGCAGGACAATTACAACATACAAATGAGACATTACTATCTGGTTTATTGCCTGATAGAATTGTATTGGGTTTAGTTAAAAGTAAAAGTATTCATGGCTCGTATGACACAAATCCCTTATGTTTTGAAGACTTTAGCCTGCAAAACATTACCGTCAGCATGAATGGCGAAAGTCATATTTCTAAATCAATGGATGTTGACTTTGCCAACAACCGATTTGTACAAGCTTATATGTCAATGTTTGAAGGCCTTGGAATTGCCAATTGCGATACATGTATTGACATTACAAAAGAGGAATATATAAATGGAAAGGCACTTTTTGTGTACGATTTTAAAAATATTCGAGATGGATTTTCACCACCACGGCATGGAAATATATCAATAAAATTGCAGTTTAAAACAGCTCTTCCAGAAAGTATAACAGTTGTATGTTACGCAGAATATCAATCAGTATTGTACATCAACAGCGACAAGCAAGTGTTCAAGAAAGATTACTCTAAAGACTTTTAATAAGCAAATAAAAATGGATTCGAAAGAAATCTTAGTAATAATGAAAAGATTGTTTATCGGTAGAAAGTGTACATACAATGTTCTGGCTTGTGACGAATTAGATAATTTTAAAATAACAAAATATCCTGTTTGTCTATGTGTAAATAATCAACCCAAATCAGAAGGTGGGCAGCATTGGCTTGGCATTTATATACCTAATAGAAATGGACCAATGAATTTCTTTTGTTCGTTTGGAATGGGAATCGATTTTTATGCAAAAAACTTTCGAAAATTTGCCGAACGCCTCAAAATTACTGTACATGAAAACAATATCTGCCTACAAGATATGAACTCTAATGTTTGTGGGTTATATGTTTTGCATTTTTTATATAAACGATTGTGCGGTCAAAAATTTAACTCTATTGTAAATAGCTTTTCAAAAAATTTAAAAAATAATGACAATGCTGTTAGACGATTAGTATTGTTAAATCGTTCTTTATTAAACTTTAAATTGGTGTAAAAAAAGAAAACAATTTTAAAAAGCAAATAAAGAAAAAATTTATGAAAAATGAAATCAATATTGTTTCCAGTTGATCTTTTTTGTTCGTGTACTCCGTCTTGGTACCGGTTTATTATTTTCAGCAAAATCTGGTTCTATAGCTGATTCATATCTTCTTTCTTGCACAGAACTTTGGGTATTCACTCCAGTTTTCAGCTTTTTGTCAATATTTAATTTATTAGAATTTTTTCGTTTTCGATCTGGAACGCTGCCTTTTAAATCATCTCTTTCTCCCGCCAACGACAATTTCAATTTCTTTTTATCAGGTTGTGTAAGTTTTTCGACATAATCTTCCCATTTGTCATCAACTGTGTTATACATTAAACCTCCTTTTCTTCTTTTAGTTCCAATAATTGTCAGTGGTTCTCTTTGAAGTAACCAGGGTTCTACAGCAGTGAATTTTTTTGCATAGAATGGAGTATTTGTGGGATACAGTCGGTTATCGTGAATGCTAGGTTTAGGTTTACGCGGTCTCTTAATTTTTGGAATTTTTGATTCTGGAACATCATTGTTATCGTCATTCAATTTTCTCTTCCTATTGGCTTTTAGATTATTCTCTTTTATTGGAATACTTGGAACTATAGCTTCGTCTGGAGCATGTAATGGTGTACGATTAATTAAGCTGTCATCGTCATGTTGTTGTTCACTCGGAGAATCTTTCGCTGTAACGTCTTTTACTAAAATAGGCTTGTTTTCCAAATTATATTGTTTTTGTAATTGATTTCTTGCATGCTCTTGGTACAATAATATTTTTGCGTCATCTGGCAACTTACTATGAAGTATATTATTTTTTTCCGTCAACTTTGATGAGTCATTAATTGATGACATGTCCATGTTCATTATTTGGTGAAATAACACTTCAGGAACTAGCCGCATTCGTCTAACCATGATTTCCTAATAATGTGTTTGCAAGTAAGCCCAATACAGATGATATGATTATGGGAAGAAATGATCCACCTTTTTGAATAAGGATCTTCTGCTTTTTTTCCAAAGGTATGCTTTTATCAAAAGCAATTTTTTTAATGGTTCTTTGAAATGGTTTAAGCTTTAAAATTTTTGCTTTACTGATTGGAACGTTTTTATTAACTACATTCAAAGTTGCTTCGCAGATCGAGCAAACCTGATCTGGAGACGCAGCCTCCAGAATTTGCCTCCTGTATTTGTTATTACTATGCAAATACTTTTTTAAAAAAGTGTGGTTGTTTCTGATTCGCTTAACCATGATGTTAACTGTTTCATGGTCAATTGAGAAATGAAGAAATAAAACTAGACACACCTTACTTAAATCCATAAGTTGGCTATAATCTCGCGATGGAGAAGGTTGTCAAGGAGTACACTAATCTTCGCGCTCCTGGAGCGGCGTATTCTAGCTTATCGGGCTTTTTAAAAAGTTCAAAGAATGTTGGTCAAAACCCACGTTTTGTCAAAAAGGCATTATCTAAATTAATAGGATATCAATTACATGTACCAGTTCCTAAAAAATTCACTAGAAGACGTGTCTACGTACCTTTTATTGACGACCAATGGGCTATGGATTTATTAGACATGAGAAAATGGAGTAAATCTAACTACAGAAAAAACTATATCCTATGCGTTATTGATGTATTTTCCAAAATGGCTTGGATGGAAGCTATAGCGAACAAAAATGCAAAGACAGTAGCAGACGCATTTCAAAAAATACTTACACGAACAAAAAGAGTTTGTAATCATTTACAGTCAGATATGGGTACTGAATTTCTAAACACGACCATGAAGAAATTAACAGCTAAATATAAAATTAAGCATTTTGTTGTGCATTCACCCATGAAGTGTTGTATAGCGGAACGTTTTTTTAGAACTATTGCTCAAAAGATTTCAAGGTATATGACACAGAAGAATACTAAAAGATTTATTAATAAACTGTCTTATTTCGAAAAGCTATATAACAATTCGTGGCATCGCAGCATTAAAATGAAGCCTGTAGATGTAAATAAAGAAAACGAAATGGAAGTATGGCAAAACTTGTATGGAAATAATAATAAACATCGAAAAGCTATTGCCAGAGTACATTTTAAAATTGGTGATTCGGTTTTACGAGCAAGATCTAAATCAATTTTTGAAAAAGGATATTCAAGTTATTTTGAAAATGAAGTGTACACAATAAGAGATGTTAAACACTCATACCCACCAATGTACTACTTGAAAGACGACCAAGGTAATGATCTGAAGGGTGGTTACTACAAGCAAGAACTGCAATACGTATATAAATAGGATCATAATGCTGTTTGTCTTCAGTACCTTATCCGAATTTCAAAAAGCAATATGGATTTTCTTTGTAGACTACATAAACAAAACTGTAACATTATTTTCAAAAATTGTAAATGTGTTTGCTGTGTTAAGATGTACACTTGTACACACTATAGCGAATTTTTAAAAAACTATACACCTCTACCAACAGAAATTCCAATACGTCTTACTAAAAAAATATTTGTTTATTACGATACAGTTCAAAAAACGTTCATTCTCCATAAGAATAAATACAGAAACAGTGAAATACGTACGTCAAACTTTAGAAAAGTGCTCCTCCATTTACGTCACAATGGAGTCCTTGATTACAGAAAGTGGTAACAAACGTGTTTCGTTTCACAAACATGTTCAGGTTGTCCTAATTCCGAAACATGATGAAACACGACAACGGTATTGGGAATACTTTTATATTGACAGGTGTAGGTTTAAGGATAGAATTGACCAAGTGAGTGTTGTCCTTGAGCCACTTCTGAGAAAAAGGTTGAAAATTCCTATTCATTCCGACCGGTCAATTTGTTGTTGAACCTTTTTCTTTCCCTAGCTGCCCTTGAACTTGTTTGTTCATGACTTGTTTTTTCCCCAAAATGTTTCGTCATCCGTCGAGTATAAAAAGACGCATTACAAACCTGCTAAAACATCATACCTCATTCGGTTCTTTCAGTAGCAACACTGGCTAGTTCACTACCTAACAATTATTTGACACGATGGAGAAGTTCCACTCACAGTCATACACTCCATCAGAGGAGACGAAAGCAGAGGTCGAGGCGTACCAATTTCGAGCGGGTATTCGTGACGATCTATCCAAATCAAGTGAATCGAAAGATAGTAATACACAAATTACCAATACAATCAATGAAGGACGGGCTGCAGAACCAATACCCGAATCGCCGGATTCGCCGGACTCAATGGCATCCTACCAATCTCAAAATGACCCACCATCAGACGAGGATACCGACAACGATAAAGTTACTTCCATATACGGCGAAGGACAATTTGGACTCCCTGCTGGCGAATCTAACCTTGGTCGACTAATCATCTCCTTCACGAAAAATTCAGAATCTGAAGTCTTTATTCACATGAAACGTAAGAAAGATGACCAGCAATTGGAATATTTCAACTTTTCTCTCTTTCATATGGATGGACTACTTAATCCAGTAATGAAATATACTCTACTGGAAGAAGGTCGACCTAGATTCACTTACATACGAGACGGTTACATTTATTCCAAATGGGGTGTGGAAGTGAAGATGGTAACTGTTGGCGGAAACAAACTTTCTGGTTTTCGATTTAAAAGACTAACAAAAAACGGCAAAGATATGCAGATTCATGTTGCAATACACGAAATCCCAAGTGTTGTGTTTAAGTTCTGCCAGTACTCTCAAATGAATCGTGTGCTGCATAAAGTAATTCGTGAGGTTGCAGAACAGAAATATCCATATATTCCTGAAGTGGCCCCGGATGGTGTCATTTTACCTCCAAAAAAGTGTCCACACATTGAAAATATTGGAAACGATGATCAGGTCGATCTGGCATGTTCCCAAAACTGTGAATGCAAGACCATTGCAGGGAAGATGAGAGCAAAGAACAAGCATGCTGAATTGAAACGGAAAGCTGAAGAAGAGGAGAAAAAATTGGAAAAACTTCCTAAAATTGATTTTCAAACTATGTTTAACAATTACCTGCCTAACCTTACTATTCATGATGTCGAATTGTAAAAATGTAATTCCAAAATTGTTTCTTATGTTTTTGTAAATTGTAAATTCAACAAAGTAAACTAAATACAACCTGTTGTGAAAATTAAATAGTAATGATTGGTGTTTTTGAATGTAATTGAATAACCATGAATTTTTTTGGTGTTTTTATTGAAATAATAAAATACGTTGTTTAAACGAAAAAAGAACATTTATGTTTGCATGTATAAATTTGGGAACTCTAACGAATTCGTAAACAGTTCATCATGGACCACTCTAGCGATAACAGTTCTCGACACTCTGATTTAGAACATCATTTGTCAGTAGATTATCCTCACATGAAAATTTGTAGTTTTAACATAATACTTTTCATAAACCTTGTCGTGTTACTTTGTCTCATTACAGTTTTATCATATTTTACATCGACCATTCACTATTACACAGTCACACTGGAAAATTTTGATACATTGGCATCAAACATAACTCATAACTTTGGTTGGCTTTTGAATTATACAAAAACGTCATAAATTCAAGAAAATGGATAATGGTGAGCATGAATTTTTGTTAATACTGACCAGGCGGGCCGGGCGGGGTCCCCTCTATGCTTCGCATATATATGCCTTCGGCATAGAACTATGCTTCGCATATATATGCCTTCGGCATAGAACTATGCTTCGCATATATATGCCTTCGGCATAGAACTATGCTTCGCATATATATGCCTTCGGCATAGAACTATGCTTCGCATATGTATGCCTTCGGCATAGCTCTGTCTATGCCATTACATGTCTAACAAATACGTATTTTCTTTTTCAGTTATGAGAACTGTACAAACAGATGTTCAACCTATTTCTGTTAGCCATGCAATTTTACCGTTCACGTTTGAACCTGTCCTTAGGATGCAACAAATAAACGAAGGCCGTCTAAATGTTATTTATATAAGTCCTACTTTGTTACAATCATTAATAATGCATATGACAGAAATACAAAGAGAATCCTTGCAAAATTTGGATGACACAATCAATATTAGAATAAATAAATCAAAATATAAACGTGGTTACGATACTGTAAAATAAATTTTATTCCATTGAATAAATTGTACAATCCTCAGGAAAAATGCTGTCTCGAATTCGACAATTATCATTTTGTGTTTGACAATAGTCAAGAAACAAATATCCATATGGTTTTTTCATAATGTCCTTTAGTGCTTCATCAATAGCATCGTTTCTTTTTCCTCCATTCATTTGTCTACCCAGTGTTTTGATTGCTACAGTGTCCCTTGGGTTTTTCATAACACAAATGTATTTGCTTTGAAGAACTAGGTCTCTCAATTGTTTGAAAAATAAATTTTGAACTAGTAATATGATTGAAACATTATTGTGGTGGGATGTAATTGTAAATGCTTTGATGGCATCAGTTGAACCGCTAACGTCACACATTAAATCGTCCAAAATAACAAGTTTATGTCCTGGGAGCGAAGACCCATAATCAGTAGGTAAACCCTTATGGAAAATGATATTAGGAACAACACATTTCAAATGGTTAAACAGATTAGGCTGATAAGCGGTAAAACAATAAATAACATGATTTATATTAGGTTCAATGAGTTCATCCCTTCGTTCCAATAATTTTGTTGTCAACGTAGACTTTCCGGATTGTGTTTGCCCTGCAATAGTCATGCAAAATGGTGCTTTTAGTTTATATTCAAATAAAGGATGCTCTTCTAAAGAATTAAGAGTTGATGCGACTGACTCCATGGCTACAAAAGAACTGAACTTTATTTTTACAAACACACGTTTAATATTATCAATTTACAAGTATTACATTATTTTATTTTTCATGGTATAGGTTAATTCACATTTTGAAATAATGGTATGTCCTTATGACCATATGCAAACGTTTTTATTCCATCCGGACAATACCTTTTAACATCATATCCATTAATTGCCTTTTTTCTACTTACAATAGTATATATGTTGTGTTTAAAACTACGTAGTGCATTACAGTTGGCATATACCTGAAGTTCATTTTCATTGTTTGGTAACATTGCATTCAAGTAATGATCATAAGTAATGTCGGAATTCACAGTACTTTTAGTTATTCCCTTGGCTTTTTTCTTAACATGATAATTACATTGATTATTTAGTATATCATTAAACGTTACATACCGAACACAATACATTTTTGGTTTATTTACAATTACCTCCGACACAACACCTTTATCCATTTCATCTGAAAAAGTATCCTAGTCTCTTTTTATTTGTAGGACTGTAATATTTTCCAAAATTTATGTCATTGCGTGGGTAAACGGACATGTCAAAAAATTTGTCTTCATTTGTTTTACAATCATCATATACATTCTCTGTTTCAATTAGGTATACCAAGCTGTCCGTGTCAGTATAAAGTAAATTGTAGTGATCCTTATACTTCTTTGCAATGTAATTATAATGGAAATTAAACATTGTTGTTTTGCTGATATCTAACACAGCTATTCCAGCTGCGATTGGTCGGTCTAAAGTAACCTGTATTCTCTTCATTACCAATACAACTAAATCATCTTTCAACGTAATAAAATCCTCAACTGTTGGTTTTTTATTTAACTTTTTTGCCTTGACATCATCTAACACTATCTGCATCCTCCTTCTATTCCTCTTTTGTTCTATGAGTTTTCCATACCCTGTATTATTTAGCAATTTCCAAAAAGCGATTTCAATATCGCTTTGTGCTGCCCGCCTTTTTTCAGTATTGAAATCTACGTATGGTTTCATCCATGGCGATTGTAGAAATTATACAGCCCTGTGGATTGCTGTTATTTCTACCCCTAAGCTTAGATATGTTTTTAATGCCCTGTAGTGGCAAACATAATTATATTTAGGACTTAAATCAGCAATTAAACGTTTCTGTTTACTGCTACTAGGTAGGTTTAGCCTATCTCGGAGATCACTTTGAAAATCTGAAATATTTTCATCTTTGATAATCCGAGGTGTTGGGGCTGGTGGATAGCTATTTAAAAAATCATGTAAATGATTTGGAACAGACATATCTACCTCGAAAAAATATCCTACAAAGTCATCATCTTTAAGGTTCTGTACAAAAGTATTTGGGTCCTCCCTAATCTTGTCTAAAAATGTATCCGAACACCACTCAAACCCTTCTCTAGGTAAGTATTGGGACAAAGCATGACCATATAAATTGTTTGCATCCCAATACATTATCCATGTTGTTGGTTTATTAATATCAAAGCCTGGTAAGTACTTATTGTTAGCCTTTGCAGCCCGCAAATCACCAACACTAACTAAACCACCTCGAATTGCTGATTCTAACCAGACATGCATGGTAGCATCTTTGATGTATTCTAAACTTACAGCAGTTTTCTTAAGAGCAGCATCTAAACTAAACATTGGAAGTGAATAATAATGACATACATCCAAGCCAAAGTTGTCGTACAATGTATTTCGAAGCTTAAACCAAACATCTGCCAAGAGTGTTGTGTCACATTTTACGTATAAATCATGCCATTGCCCCAAATTCTGAATACCAAATGCACTCCAAACCTTTAATGCATGTTCATAAACTTCATTATCTATTTCTGCACTTGTCAAATCACTTTTAAAACAACTTTTTGGAGGAAGTTGTGTTTCCTTAAATTTTTCAATTGAGTCCATGTAAGAATATGGATATGCTCCTTTTTTCAACAACATGTCGACTTTATCTTTAGAATGTTCTTCAAAAGCCTGTCTTGTTATTGGAAAATCTGTTTCTTTGTTCATGTTACTAACTAGAGCTTCTAAAGATGAGTTTAAAAACAGAAAACTGTCTATGAAATTAATCTGTTTGTTAATGGTTATGCTCATAAATTTTTCCGAAGATTGGGGGATTACTTCCATTGTTTTTAAAATCTTCTTAGACGCCCCCTTTACTAAAAAATGGGCATCATAACCTCTAAGATTGTGGAAAATTACAGGCAACTTTTTAGGAACATATGCAAGAATATTACAAGGAGCTTTATGAGCAAACCCAAGAAATTCATATTCAGGCAAATGGCTATGATGTCTTACTATTTTATTGCTTCGAATTTGGTATGGCGTAAATTGTTTATGACAAAAATAACACTTCTGCTCTTTGAATTCCTTTTTCTTATATCTCTCCATATCTTTCTTACTTATTTTCATTTCAACCTTAGCCCTTTCTTCAAATTTCTGCATTGTTTTTTGTAATTCATCATTTTTTTCTATTAAATATTTAATCATTTCTACAGCTGCATCATCCTGTTCATTTTCAATTCTAAATGTTTTGCTTGCAATCCTTTTACCATTGTAGTCAACCGTATGACAATGAAAACCACTAGATTTATGCATTTTTGTCTTGACAGTAGTGCTTTCATCTTCCATGTCTACTACGTGGACATCGGTTGTTGGTTGACATAATGCCTCAAAATCAGCAAATACTGTAAATGGCATCTTCTGTGTTCGACTATATTTGTTGAAGTATAAATAGTCATCTTTTGGAAACACAGTCTTTTGCTTTTCAAGAGCAATACAAAACTGTTTGTGCGTTTTAAAGTCAGAGTTAAAGGATTGCAAGCAGAAGCGACAAATAAATTTAGTTGCTTTATTTTGAATTGCTAACAACTTATGTAAATCCTTCACATATACGTAATGATCAGGTTGACCCTCTTCTTCTGAGAGTATTAAAAGCAAATCTATCATTATTTGTCTCTCCTCTTTACAAACATGTAATGGCGCACAAAAATTACGGATAGTTTTTTGATTTTTCTGATAGCAATTGTAAACATTACTGTTTAATGTATTTGAATTTTCAACGACCTCCTCATCATCACTACTACTGTCAGAGTAATCCTGTACGACGCTTTCAATTATTTCATCTACGCTGTTTTTTGGCACATCAGGTTTTTTAGTTTTTGTTTCAGAAAAGTCTTGAGAATAACCGATAACACATAAGCCTATTTTAGGGTTTTGTTTTTCAAACTTTTCAATTTGTTTTAAAGAAAATGGAAAATCAATACCATCCCAATTTATAACTTCTGTTCTGCTATCATCTTTTATTTCATCGTACCACTCAATTTTATTATAACGTCTCCTTAGAGTGGTATGGTGGACACCAGTAAAATCTCTTTTATGAATACCTGGGTGAGCGTATATAGCTCTTTGAAAACACTTGCCATCATTCCCAGGTACATTGATAAACGTTCGAACTTTTCTTTGTAATGGCACAGGCAATTCACTCATATTGCTGCCACCACCAAACGGTTCATATTTCATAATCTTAATTTCAAATCTCGTAAAGTGTTCTAGTACCCAACCAGAACCATTACGGATAAAAGATTGTAAATTTTCGTTTAACATATCTACACTATTTATGATAGCCATTTTTGCATTTTGAATGTTAAAAATTGGGAATAAAAATGAATTAAAAAATGGACTTTGAAATATGGTTTCTTCTCCCTCCTTTTTTGAAAAAAGAACTTTGACCACAAATATCATCTTAAAAGTTGTCCAATCTCTAATATATTGATTGCAAAGATCTATTATTTTATCTTTAAAACTGTAAAACAATCCTTGCATATCCCTGCATTTTACTTCCTCTAAATTGGATGCATAAATGTGGTACATATCAAAGGCTTCCTGCTCCAAATTTAACGAAAAACTGCCTATACCTTCCCCTATTTGGCCCAGTTCGACACCCTCGTAAAACTCTGGGTGAAACTTTGCAAAGTGTTCACTGAGTCGCATTGTATTAAGAAACTCAATGTCACAAGCCGGACATAGCCTATCTCTTAAGAGGTCAGGTGTAATAATGTCATTTAATGAACTTAACTTAATACGTTTTCCAGATGTAGATGCTTCTTCATTATTTTGTCTTTTCCCACCAACTTGAGTGTTGCTGAATTGCGAAGTTCCAAATTGGGTATCCCTTTGTAGCCATGTCTGATTATCCTCCAGCCAGTCGAATTCGTCCATAATTTCTGCCAGCAGTCCATCTTGTTGTGACTCAAATTCAGGCAGTTCTACAGAATTTAGATGTCGAGATGATGTTGATTGCTGTTCCGCTTCTAATTCAACCACTCGTTGCATTAGCTCATTATCTCCCTGAGTAGAAAAATTGAAGGAAACGTCCATTTGCTCATCCAAATAGTCCACAGGTTGAGCATTGGGAGAATCTACAATTAATATTTATAAGCTTATCAATACTTGATTAAAAAAAATTGATGATAGTGCTACGACCACGCATATTTGACTTGCTATAACTTACCAATTGAGGTAGATGTATTTCGAGCGACATCAAATACTTCGCCAGCAACTACATTAGACAGTTCACTATTTTTCATCTGTCCAAGACCTGAAATTCACGTGTGAGGAATCATGATACTGGTTCTGTTCAGTTAAATTAACGTAAAAAATTAGAATTTGAAAAAATTTTAAACTTACAAGATGCAGTTTTACAAATACACTCCTTTGCATACTTAGTACACTTTGTACACGTATGGTTTTCCTTGAAATGACTCCAGTACGTTTCAATGGTGGTATAGAACCCACAGAAAGGACATGCTATTGCTGCCATTGCCCACAACTTAATGTTTACTGGATGAAAAAATTCCCTACATTTTATACTGCACAAGATTGTTTATCTGAGAGGTACTTGAAACGGGGTTGTTTACTTAGAGTGCGGTAATAACCTAAGGTACCTGAAACAAGATTTTTTCATCTGAGAGAAGGTGCTTTAAGGTCAAGGTTGACTACTACAACATATTATAGAACTACAACGACATACTACATGAATGGAATTGTTATGAAATGCAAACACAATTCAATAAAATACATTTTATTTTCTTATAATAAGACACTTTATTTTCTCATAATAAGACATTTTCTCATAATAACACACATGTTTATACCAATTCATAACCAATCTACTGGTGTGGAACAAGCTATTGGATCAAATTCGTCTGAACTGTCTGAGTCATAGTTTTGTAACAATGGAATATTGTGTATTTTACCGTCCATCAAAGCAGAACTTCTCACTCGACTTGTCAAGGAATCACTTGAATCGTCCTCTGATGAGTAAATGATCCGAGCCTTCTTTCTGGACGGTTCTGGAATATCTGAGTCAGAGTCAGAAGTGTTTCCATCAGTCGCAACATAACTGTAGCAATCCAAAGAACTTTCTTCCAAGCTGTCATTATTGGAATTTTCAATATCCGAGACGACCATTTCGGGCTCAGGTGGATCTTCAAATGAAATATCTTCCGAGGTGGTATTTGCCATGGTCTCGAGGTTAGTCCGGTCTCTGTCTTCTACTGGTATAGTCACATCGTTCTCCAGATACTGTCCAATGTCCCAGGTGGTGTTACTCGTCTCATTTCCTTGAGACGCGTGTCTCAAGCAATCCGCTATCTGAGCTGCAAAGTCCTCCAGCTCAGCCCTGTCGGCAACCGTTATTAAAAACATGTCATCCTGCAAAATGTACCAAACAAAAGGATTAATGACTAAAAATTACGTAAAGTATACTAAAAGGTAATTTCTCCCATCACTATGCAATGTATAGATACATTGCACTTATTGTACGGATGAATATATTGTACCCTTACCGTGGATGAAAATGAGTTTTCCATGTTCCACTTTATTCTACTTCTTAATGTTACTTGAAGGATGGTGCAGCTTGAATGTGAAGTTGTTAGATCAGCTCCCGTATTTTATACACGGTATTATTGTTTGTCTACTTGGATGAAATATGTGTACCACCACCATTCTTTTACATTATTTACAAAGAGCTAATGCTGGTGACAAAAATCTTTCCTTAATGTAAGCAGACTATTGGGTCAAAAGAGGATTCGTCTTTAAAATCATTCTTGTTATTGACTAGACAATACATTCTCCCTCAGAAATTATTTTAAAGGTTGTTTACAAAATTCTCTTGGATAGTATACTGAGGAATTGTACAGGTCGGTTTTCTTTGTAACAATTTTACAAAAACAGAAAAACAAAAAAATTAATCATCTGTCTGAATGAAAAGCTTGGCGACGAATTTATTTTCTGTAGTAGGGAAGTTAATGTTTTATTGTTCAGCCAGGTCAAGTTTCACTTTTGACAGAGATGTGCTAGACATCGTTGCAGCATTGAGTGCATGTTACAAAAGAACCTGCTACATGAAAAAGAATATTGACGCCGAATAGGATTGTCCAGGTCATGTTTTCCTTTTCTTTTTACCTGGTGAGCTTGAGACCCAAAAAAGTAATTTACATTCCCTTGTTGACATACAAGACAATATGAATTGGCCTTGTAGATCTCACAATTCCGAGTACTGAGCAGACTTGTGGATCCCTATTCACATGAGATTGAGACCCTCAAGGGATGTGATTTGCTCATTACCTGAGATAGAGACTCACACAGGTAATACACATTGACTGAGACCTGCAAGGTAATATGCAATGCCTTGTGGATCTCTCATTACCTGAACTTAGTCCATACAGGCCATATGCAATGCCTGTGTGGGTCTCTCATTACTAAACCCACTACTTAAGTGTGAAGAAAAATAAGGGAATGTAATAATAACTCAAGAATTATTACCTCAAGGATTTTGATTCTTATACGGATATTAAAGTTTAATCTCAACTTGAAATCTAAACTGCAAAATGTTTCATCAATCCATTACTAAACATATTTTTTGTATAAATACGTTTAAATCCTTGTGCATGGTCATCTTTCATTTTTAACTTTACTATATGTAGGAGGTAGGAGTATACTATGTAATACCTAGTATATGATGCAATGTGCTCTTCAATATTGTTATAACACTAATACAGAATGCAACCACTTATGTATTTGGAGTTTGTACACTAGAGACCTAAATGCAGTTTATCATTTTTATCACTTGAAAGATGTTTCTCATGTAGTTGTGCATCTCCCTTCCTTCTTGGAGGTGACGTTGACATTATTCTCTGAATAGATGGATTTTCAATCTCTTTAGCACTTTGATGTAGCTTTAATGACACGACAGACTTCACTTTTTACATATGCATTACACAAGAGCCTACCATTTTAATGCGACTGGAGTTGTTGGCTAACACGTAGGGCTGCAGTTGTAATAAATTACGTTCGAGTGTCACTGTCAAGACATCAGACATGAATCTTTGTCAAAGACCTTCGCTTCCGTTTGTGGATAGCGTTTGGAAAATCCATCCACGATTCAATACAAATCAAAGTCAGCATTCATTTGCTAAGAAAACTAATCGTATTGCTCCATTCGCTGCCGATTTTATATTTACTTTGTTACTGACATTACTATTTTATAAATATAGAGTAGGGTTTTCTTTCGGATGCTACTTTGTGGGTCATTAATAGATTTTAATTAAAGAATTGAAGTTTTCAGTATGTACATACATGAAGCAAATTTTTGTATTTTAGATAAATGATCAGAATTTTAGGAATTTGTTTTGATGCATTTGGTGTTTTTATTGTTAACACGCTTTTAGTGGTTTTATTAAGGGTAATTTTTGCAAAGGAAAGTAATGGTAAGTGCAATTGAGGGTATTTAGAACTTTAAATTATGTTTTCAGTATCTCTTTCAAGGTTTCTTGGAAAATACTGCATTGCGGTGTACTTCTTTGTATTTGACTATCTACAACGTCTACAAGTATGTATGAAAACACATTCTTCAGGAAAGTAATACAATTGAGTGCATATGCGTTAGTACTCTGTAGAGTCAACATAATTACAAGTTGTTTGGTACTATCCTGTACTCTGTACACTGTTCTGTACTCAATAACTATCACTTGTGGCACATTCATGTACCATTTTGCTAAATGGCGTCTTCTAAAATTATAACATGTAGATTGGAGTCATGTAGGTTACATTTGCATACTTAACTCATTTCATAAACCGTCTACTAAGAATTGTGCTTAAAAATAATTTAATTTATTCGTTTAAGTATTATTAGTTTGTATTTTTATTGCTTTGATAGCTATACGAAGTGAATGCTAGACTTGAAGAAAAGATAATAAAATATGAGCATACCTAATTGTGTAAACAGTGAGAATAGAAATTGAAAGATTCAGTTCGCAATGTTTGACATTTGTAAACTTAAAATAGAAACTACAGTAAATACTTCAACGCTTTCGGCAAGTAAAAGAGTGCTGAAAGGTAATGTGATGTTAGAGCCAGGCTCTCTGTTAGATTAGATGGCAAGATCCAGCGAACAACAGAGTTGTTGTCTTTCCGTCGTGACACAGCTTGACATTTCATTATGGTAATGCAGTATTTGTCTTTGGTGTTCTTAATTTCTGTAAATGTAACATTGATTTTGATTGATGTTTACTCATTTATCTCTATATTCTCAGAATATGTAAAATAGATACACTTTTATTGAACCATTTCTTTGGATAACTAGTAAGTCTGATTTTAATCGTGTTTACCTAAAACAAAATGAAAATTTGTCACAAAATGTTTATAGCATTGTTTTGTGTTTTATTTTCTTTGAAAGTATTTAGAACTTTTTGCTAGCAGTTTAGTTCATAGGAAGCAACACAATGAATTCTTGGAAATTGGAATGAGAGAGACAGAGACGAGACAGGATTCGTATCTCCTGTGTTAGTTAAGTGGATGTTGTTAAAACCATGGAAGGATAGTTTTAGTAGGTACTTTTAAGTCTGTATAGTTGTTTACAAACTTTCTGTCGGTACTATTCTACTTTAATAAGTCTTGTTGTGACAATGGTGCTATTATGTTGGTCGTACATACAATCTTCATGCACAAGCACAACACAGAGAACTAAGAATCTACGAAACGATTATGCAAGTTCTAGGAAGGCTTTTTAACTACGGAGAGCTAAGAGCAAGTCAGATGGATGCATTCCAATGTGAAATCAAGCAAGACAGTTTTCAACGACGACGACCCCATAATAGTAGTAAGTCTCTGCAAACTGTAGTATTATTTATGGAGACATTTGCAAATATCATGCTTATCCTTCCAAAACACTGTAAGCGATTCCTATTAAACATTATTATATATTGGGTACATTTTAATACCGCATATTGCATGCATATGCAAAACAATGATGTAATCTGCTGCATTTTAATTTTAGGTACTTTGTATGAATGAACGCTATTATATCTCAGTATTTGTGATAGTGATAACTGTTGAAGAATATGAACTATGAACCAAAAATAGTTTTATCTCATATTAAGTAAGTTGTATTTAGGTCGTTAAGATTTAAGTTAAGATCGTGATTCAGCCTTCATAAAATCTTTAGCTCACGCCTTAGCAAAACTAAATGCTCGAAGCTATTAGTTTGAAATGCCAAGAGGCGAGCGGAGTGACTCAATTTAAATATTCTTGGGAATGTATTTGTAACGTGCAGTTAACCCTCACCTCAAAGTTTTGAATAGTGAAACGAAACTATGATCGCAACGTCAGAAGTATTTTAAGAGTGTGGTGGGTCTTCATTTGATCTTGAAATATAATATATGATAACGATAATTTTATTTAGTTTGTTTTGCCAAAATGCTTTGCTAAATTGCTAAAGATAACTTTTCGTACTGAGATACAAATTGGCAATTGCCAAAAGTAATGATACTTAAAAATATCCATTTAGAAGGTAATGTGAGCAGTATTTAGAATCGAAAACGCCGAATGATACGAAACTGTACTCTAGGGTAACTTAGATTAATTTTGTTGATGTTTATAGTTAATTCGCGAAAGATTGTGGCAGATAGTGTAAAAACAACGTGCTATGCAGTCAGAATTACTGTTCGCTGTAGCTGATGCGATGTGTCATAGCCATGGAGGGAGGAGGAATGTGAAAACCTTTTATGGCACGTGTAGAGTCAAAAAATCAAATAAGCAGTAGTAAATTCAAGCTCTGAAATATAGTGTGGTTCAAGAATGTAGGAGAAATACAGAATTCTTTTTCCGGGAGTATGTAGCAATTTCTTTTACAACTGAGCATTTAACGTCTTTGCATTTTTGTTGGTCTTCAGGGATTCATTAAAGTAAATTGAGTGATATTTCGCTGAGCACAGGAGTTTCTTGATTTCATTTACGATGTCCTTGTTCTTCAACTAATTTACTATCTCTGCAAGGAAAGTGTAAACTGTAAACCAGAAGTTTTAGGGGTCTGCTTTCAGTTTAACTACTGTTATCATCCAATCCTTCCCTGGTGTAGCCAAGCTAAATGTCTGTAAATCTGCTGTACAACTTAATTTTGACAGAGATTCTAAAGTCAAGGGAAAGTTTATTATTAAATAAAATGGTGCAGTGGATGCTGTCGTGTCAGGGCAAATAAATATGCGTTAGTTGGCGTATTGTTAGTCATACGTATATACAAAGGGTGGGCTATTTAGACACCAAATCATCGTAATTGAGTTCGAGGTTAAACTTATGTACTGTTAACTCAAGATGAATAAATATTAGTTTGCTTTTACTGGCGCAATGTCGAATCCCTCATTTTACTAGTTGCATAACAGATACGGACGCTAAACCACTAATTTTTATCATAAGATAAGTTACAAAATGAGCCATGTGTGTGTTTCGTGTCATGGTACGAGTACGAATAGTCATAGTTAAAAGCAAATGGCAATAAAGACAAGAATATTCATTTCTAATGCTAATTCTCGAATTCTGTCACAACTACATAACATCAATATTCAAAATACTA
Source organism: Yoshiicerus persimilis (assembly GCA_020352615.2). NCBI lineage: Eukaryota > Metazoa > Arthropoda > Collembola > Entomobryomorpha > Tomoceridae > Yoshiicerus > Yoshiicerus persimilis. The sequence goes on from CM036941.2 coordinate 44,965,679, forward strand.
AATGACTAACCTTAGTTTTACCATTTCGTAAACTACGAAACTTTATCATGGCCAAATTAAAACATTTCAAACCAATCATTCGCGAAATCAATGTGAAGTAAAGATTGTAAAGTGTGCAAGATTGAGTTTTTGCCCTGAAATAAAGTTCACTACTTGAACTAAAACAAAGTCAGGTGTTTTCTCTTGAAAATAAGATAACCATTGTGTAGTGTAAATGTTGTGTAGCAGGTCAAAATTAGAATACAATATCTGTAGATTGCAATACAATATGTTTTATCATTTGTCCTAATTATTTATGTGATATATGTTAAACGGTTGCAATTAATCTATGTACTTAAAAGAAAGCATGATTTCGAATTGCTGTTGTAGTTGAGACACATTCACTTTCACTTGAAACTGGTCTGAAGAGTAAATTTTTACAGTTGTGGGACGTTTTACGTGTTATACAGATGCATTTAGAAATTGTAATGATACGTAGTTACATATGAATAAGGTGAATGAGATTACGGCTATGCAATATACAATTGTGACACTTATTCACGACTAGTTACATTAAAAGAGCAATAAACTGCACAGAACGATACATTTATCTGCAGAACAATAATTTATGTGACCAAATACAAAGATACAGCAAGATAAAGTTGTTTTAGTCCATAAGTTACTAATAGAGATGCAGTTTAATAGCCCAGTAAGGGCATTTTTCTAGTAAAGTGACATTTACTTGGTTTGCTATATTGAACTTAGTGTGTCAGGAAAAGTCATTTGCAAAAAGATGAATGAAATTGGTAGTAGTTAATGAAGATCGTCTGGTAGATCTTGTAAAATGCTCAAAGTAGGTATTAGAGATAGGGACTGTACAACAGAAATGTATGGTTTAACCTGTTTTATTTGTTCTACGTCAGGCCGGCTGAACCCAGGCCAGTCAGTGAGTGGAGTGAGAATGAGAATACGACTGCAGACAAGAAAAGTCATTCCGCCATGTCAGTCAGGTGTTTGGCTTGTTGTGTATCAAATAACACGACTGATTTTTAATATTGATTGTCTTGTCTGAGTCTTTTCTAAGAATCCACATGTGTTTTACTACAGCGCTGGGCTGCCGAGGTTTTGTTTGTTGTGGTCAGGGCTTCTATGTGTGTGACCGCATTTTTTGCAATAAAAGTATGCCAATTTGCCAATTCATGTCTGCTGTGGCTGGCTCTATTGTACAACTGACATTACTTATTAGTGGAGCCATTCATTCACATTTCCTCAGTAGTTGGACCACAACTATTCTCTCTCTAATGCAAATCCACAGTTTACTTGTAATTATATGCTGCTGTGGCAGTGATATATAGCCTTGCTTAACATCCTAATGTTTGCATTGTTACAATCCAGTCTGATTACTAAAATTTAAAATTTCTGATTAATCCGATCAACTTTTCAGAGCAAATCCATAGTTTATATTCCTATGACTTTAATGGAGAGATAAAACAAAGATTTTAAATTGAAAGGGTGTTCTCCTTCTTGATCTTGATTGAAGACTATTACTTGACAAGAGTAGTTAGGACAGGAATAATTAAACGCGATACTACTAATAAATATTTTCATAGATTATACTGTAATGTGATTTTGACCTATTGAGACTTCTTGTAATTAATAGCTTTATTAGATGTCTTTTTATGCATTGCATTGTTCTCTCCCTACTAATGGAAGATTGATTACTCTGCACTTCCATCCTTTGACGGTTTTTGCTAAGCCAAGCAACTTTTATTGATTTATCATGAACACGATTATTTAAACATACAAGACCCATACGCTTTACTGTGTAATCACAATCACAGTAAACATACTTAACCGTTTTACGTTTGATTAGATGTTTAATTGGCAATAAACTTTTTTACGCGCAGCTAACAATTTACCATACAATACTTACGTATGTGTGAATCCAACTGTCATTATGTTAAAGGGATGTTAGAAATCGCGTTTGTAAGTGTTCCAATGTCTTTCCATTGTGTTTACACTATCTCTAATGTTCATAAGATAAAATCATGCATGCAAATATTCCATATAATCAAAGATAAATACTTGGGAATTAAACACAATGAATATAGGTACTATAAAAATTAAAATCTTGGAATTAAGCAGGAAATTTATCTCCCACTGCGGTATATGTGTTACTTTATTATTACATACCTGTTTGAATCTTGTAGTATTTAAATTGTTTGTTTACTTATTGACAAACTTTTCAATATTGTTTCAATTTCACTTATTACCTGTGTAGCTGCAGGACGGAATAACAAGTCATAGTTATGTTATAGGGTTGTGATTAAAAAATCACGACTTTGTTTTGTTTTACGAAGAAGCTAAATAGATGTCAAGTGAAGTGAAGCAAAACTAAAGTAGGCTAATAATTTATACATTGAGGTTTTAATGAAGAGAAAGCATGCGGTGATATGATCGTATGACGTGATGGGACACGATATGATGTACGTAGAACTTGGTTGTACACGTATGTTGCAGATGGATTGACAATTAATACTTCATCGTGTTGTGTTATTCAAATTGAATTTATAGAGTTTTATTCATTGTGTTAATTCGTATTTGTGTTACGAATCACTAATGTAAGGAATGATCTGACAATGAGTATAATTTGCTTCATTGTTAAATGAAATAACGACACTACTGTTTACAATTTCACATTACTAAACAAAGCATTCTTCGTTTTGGAAATCGATAGCTGTTTCTTTTACTGGATTTCTATATTGCGCTATGCTGAATTTGATGATTGTATTATGTTTTCTATTATTGTATTTACGTCTGAGTTGGATTTGGATTGCTCAACAGAATTTGCTTACGAATTGCATTCTAAAATTATTGCGTTTATGTATGTACTTTTGTTTTTAACGTTGTCATTAAAGATACCTACTGCAATTAGCATTCATTAAGTTGAGCAGTGAGTTACGGAGCGCTCTTCTTACTTTGCACACAAACAGAAAAAATGTTATTGCAAGTCTTGGGTTTGTGTCTCTTTTAGCGTGCTGAACCAAGTATCCTGGTCTGGTACTTGGTTAGGTACTACAGTATATCCAGAGTAGTTGTATAATACTTGTGTTGGTAATATCACAAGGATTTATGTTATTGTGTAGTGATTCATAATTGAAGATACCTAAACTAGACCTACTTATGTATATTGAAAGACCTTACCTTCAGTTTCCATGTACATACGTATAGTTATTCTGTGGAGAGTGGACTTTACATATAGAATCCCTAGGAATGATAGAGTATTGTTTGTGCATTATGGGAATAGAGGTGGAATTGTGGAGTAGAAATAGTGATTACATCATATAATCCAATAGAAGTACTCCAAGCACCCCGACGATTCCATTCCAGTTGGATTGCAGTTCAGTTAAAATAAATATACTCTTGAGTTTATTGCAAAGATGTGTCTGTATGTTAGTATGTGTTGTGTAGGTTGTAATGTTGAGTTAAGGAGGCGAGTGTTGTGCAGATGCATCGAGTTAGTTGTTACTAGGTAAGGTGCACTGTGAGTTGAGTTAACGTCATTGTGTGAATGGGAATAACTCAAATTCAGCATTGACGTTGTCTCATTCTCTCAACTTGACTTAACATCGTACCGTGTGTGTGCAGCGAATGCTAAAATGCAAATGGAAAATGAAGCAATGGAGAAAAAGGAAAGATGCCAAATGGAAAATGCAACATCATAAGAAATCCACACTTCCATAAGTTTATGTGTCACGTTGTCATCTGTTCTTAATAAGTTACCTACCTGCAAAATTGCACTTCGTCCTAATATATTATTGGCATCAACAGACGATTGCCGTGTTATCAACTACAATTCAAAAAATCACACTTGTCTCCAAATATGAATCCTATCTGAGTTATTAGGTTTACGATCCTTTTCCCTCCCTTCCCTTATTTACACTTTGCAGTTTTACATTCCGATAGTTGTTAGCACGTTTAGCAACTTCTCCATTCTTACCATTAACACACATACTACTCGTTTAATTAATACACATCTCTGCGAAATGCAATCTCTTCGTAAGTGAGAGGGAGTTTCCATCTGTTCCTTCCTTCCACAGTTTATTAATATGCATTACCTCAGCTGTTCACAAAAAGTATCCCCTCATTAAAAACATCTTCTCTTCTCTTTGGGGGCACGCTCCCTTCCCCAATAATTGTGGATTCCAGATCAAAACTTCGTGATAGTTTGAGGAGGAAATTATGGAACTGGAAAATAGTAAGTTCTCTTCGTCCTCCTACTCTTTTCTTCACGAAATCAGTATAACTAAATACATGTCTAGTCAGAAAAAATATTTTACCATGAAATATTCGAGAACAAGTATCTTTAAAAGCTTCTACTGTGGAATATTCAATGTTCAATTAAAAATTGGTGTAAATTCAGTAAATTATTCATTCTGATAATCTACTATAATTTCGTTAAATAAAATTTTTGTAGTTTCAATTATTTAATTAATTAGTATGGAACTATGTTATATTCACAAATCGACGAACATTAAATTGTTCACCTTGAATTGAAATTGAAAGCAATATGTATGTATAGCTAAGAATTTCAGTAACCCAAGACAGTTAGTTATAGGGAATACGAGTAGTGTAGCATTAGTATGTGTAATCAAGGAGTATTTATACAATTACTAATTGTAAAAGATTTTTACGATACGTACCGTTGTATCTGTAGTGGTAATGTAAATTGGAGTGCAGTTTGAATGCAAGTGGAAATTTCAAGTTTATTTGCCAAAAGCTAGTTTCGGTATAGGTATGCGTTGTATTGCGAGTAAGATGTGTCCAACGAATTGAACATGAGAAATACGTTGAAAGAATGCAAAAGTCATGTAGTTTTATTGCAGCAGCGTGTTGCATTGATTTGATGTACATAATACGTTGTATCTGGCAGTCTATGTCTACCGTTAATGATTTTCTTATCGGCTCAACTCGTGTGCTCTATGAGTCTTGAATCTTAACAACATATTATGCTTACAAGAGCAGGTACTTTATCGTTGATTGGCTTTTTACAACTTTATTCTTGTGTCGTTTGGTGTGGCGAGCTGATGTCCTCGTTCAGTCAACAGTACATAGTGCAAACTACATCATATAGATAGGTAGGCTTGCATATAAAAGATATAGGGTGAATAAAGTAGAGGGTGAATATAAGTGACGAAGTCAAAAGTCAAAAGAGTACGCACCTTGTTCACAGTTTTGTTGTTTCTTAGTTAGTTAGTTGTAAGTTGTAGTTATATGTATGCAATCCAATCCAATCCACCTGGAGGCTAAAGACACTTGAGTTTTGAGAATCAATAGAAAATGATACCTAAGAGTTGTAAAGAAGGCTAACTAACTACGTTCACGAAGTAGAGATACTGAAAGGTCAAAGAGCATAAAATAAACGGGTTTCTTTTATTACTGTTGTGTACATGCATTAAAAACGTGTATGTACTTAACATTAGTAAAAGTATAAAAGTACCTTTGTTATTTAAATAAATATTCAGATATGTAGGAAGGAATGCAGGGCGAATTTCGAAATTGAGTTCAGTCAATACTAACTAATCGTAAGTTATTCCAGAAATGCGAAGGCAACCTAAGAGTTATGGAATTTATTGGGTTTTACCATGTTTTACAGAATTACTGGTTTCTGTATGATTTATAATGGTACGTTGAGATTGTAGGGGAAATAATGGTGTTGTATTGTAGAAAAGAAATTTCTTAGAATTCCTTCTTTCTTACAATAACTATCTTTTACACTGCGAATGTTTTCATTTGAGTTACTAATATTTAATGAGTGGATTTGGTGGTTTTGGTTTGGTTTTGACTTAACAGCTTCATTCTCCAGCTCCATTCAACCCGAGTCCACAGTCACACCACTCCGTCGCCTTCCAGCCGTACCCTGGAGTCTACCTGCCTGGACAGGCACCCCCGCCGCCTCAACAAGGGAACATTCCTTCGGCTGGTGTTCCTGGAAATGGAAACCGAAACCGGAATCCGCTGAGTGCACAGTCTTCCGTTCCCACCTACCTTAACACGAGTCCCAGTCAGAGGCCATGGGGAGATTACAATAATGCCCAGGAACTCCCGCCACCCCTCCCGCCTCGCTCCTACTCCACAGAACACCCCAACTACCCGCCCGGCTACTCCCCCCACGACCCCTTGGTCGCTGGGGGGTATCCGCCATACCTCCCCTCAAATATTCCTAGTTCTGCCACCACTAACAACCATTCTCATTCTGGTCATGCCCTCAAAAATTATCCATCGGCCTGTCTTAATAATGATGTAAGTACATAAATCCCTAACCAAGAATCATCACAAATTCTAACTTTACAATTTTATGTTTTACAATAATTATGTTAATTTACGAAAGCACCTGTCTACTTACTTTCTATCCGTGTAGTTATTTTTGTTTAGCTGCAATTTGTATGTCACACAGTTGCACTCGCTTTGCTTCCATAAATGTTTGTACCTCTACCTGTCTTGTATCTTGTATTGTAGTGTAGTAGATACGCTAAAAGTCATTCCATTCGTTAATTCGCTCCTATTAGCATTCCTGCCAGTACCACTTTTATCATAGTTTTATCATTATAATGTGCGTGGGCAGATTTTATTCCTCTACAAATTGTAAAATGCAAATCAAACAAGAGAATTAATATTCTCTTGTACTCTAGTATAATAAAATATACTCTAGTAACAATTTAAATTATGTAGTGATTTTAGGGATTAGGGAATCTACTGGCAATAAATTATATTTTATGGATAATAGCTATGTAACTCACGATATTCAGGTTTTGCATTTAGATACATAACAGATACATTGATAACTAGAATGTGGCAAATTTTTGTTAAGTAAATAGGTAATTCTATCTAAATTATGTCCAAAGTTACAAGTTATGCATTTTCATGTTTAATTAGGTTAGGTTAGAAAATTGCAAACCCATGCATACTAAATGAATACACTGGTTTACACACTGCCAAACATACGGGTTAAATATACACACGCAAAACACAGACCTCTATTAACATTGAAATCAAATTATCTAACTTGGTCCTTCAACCTGCCAATAGTCACAGCATAAAGTTTAACCTGGCGACTAGTAAATAAATCAAAGTATTTTGAAAATTCTCAAATCTTTATTTTACTGTTACCATATTTAGAAAACAAACCGCCAGAAGTATTTTAATATTATATAAGTAGAATTTTCTAAACAGATTTGTAAGTACTAGATGGATGACCATTTTGCAATGTATGTAGGAAGAATAGTAATAAAATGTACTGTACTGTGTACGGAAGATCAGTACGCAATAAAACCCCAAGTTTTGTGCTTATGAGAGCAAAATGTCGTATTTATAGTTGAGTGAATTAAATTTGAGTAAATCTGGCAAGCACGCAAAGTAAATCTGAAGAATAAATAAAGGGGATTTTTGAGCGTTGATTTCCCTTGTGATATTTAAGAGTGGCTTTTACCTTAAGTTCGAACGCGATTCCAAGGCTATATAAAAGATGTGGTAATAAACTCCTATGTGAATCTAAAATATTTTATGTATAGCAGATCGACAAACATAATTCGAACGCGTAAAAGCCAAGAAATCCCTCTTTAATGTTTGTACTAACGACCGGAGAGCTGTAACAATGTAATGATGAGAATGCAGAAAAATTGCAAGCTTTTACATTTGCAAATAAAATGAAAAAATGACTTGCTTATGAGTTTACTCTGTAAAGGTTAGAGAAAAACTGTTCTTTTCATTTCTTTCTATAAAGAGAATGATAAACGCAGACAATAGACATGGCTTTTTTACTTTTCAACTTATATAGACAATTGCCACAGGATGCCGCAAGATGAAAATCGTAATTTTATTATAGTTGTACCAGATATAGCATGCGACTTTTGAAAAATTGTTGTATAGGTATGCTGTAACCGTGGATAGGGATCAGAATAGTAAAAAAATATATTACGAAGAAGTTAAAACGCGGAGTAACAGAAAAATTGATTCTGAAGCAAGGTTAGTCACTGCGTTTGTCATTTTCTTGGAAATTGGTTAGATCTTCAATTGCGCAGTACATGCATTATGTTTTCAGTATATTAGGTCCCACTTAGGATAGGTATTCAATGTCAGACTACAAATAATAGTACATTTCGTATACAATAGTATCGGGTGATGACCTAAAGGGCAATTGGACCATAGCGACAGCAATAATGTAGAGTTAATTGACATAGTGTTCTATAATGGCTAATGCCCTGTGCTAAAAGGGTCAGCATTTTGTCATCACTTTTATTATACCATGTGTAATGTATATTTTCGTAAAATGACTATATATTGAAGGCAGAGTGAAAGTTCCGAGCACCTCCCCCACAACTGCCAACAATATTTACCAATTTTCATGAGATATTCAATTACAAACTAAATTGCGTAATCGGACACCTACCGCGATCGCTTGGCTTGGGTACTCATGAAAATGGAAAACAAATTTACCCAGTGTTAGATTTTGAGTTTATATGATGTATGTATAAATATTTTAACAGTTGGTTTTGCTAAAGCGGTCCTGGATTTTTGCTGCACTTAGAGTACCATTAGGTAGCAAAGTAAACAGTTAGGTTTTTCTGTACTGCCGTACTGCGTAGTACAAGTACACCTATTTAATTATTGGACTATAGGGTATAATACATTAGATCCTAATATGGAAATCTAGGTAGGACTTCAATTACCATGCTACAAATGCAAATGTAAGCCAAGTGCGAATAAAAGTATAGAAAATGCAAGTCTTTTGTACATTTCTGCTACGTTCACTATACAAGCATATCTTCGATATATCAACGTAGTTGCTATTCTTTATACTAACAATACTAAGTAATGGATATGTAAACTACAAACTCAACCTTGCAATAGAGGAAAAAACTTTGGCTCGCGGTTTCTGTTTTATCTGTTTCGGAAAACATAAATGGAAAATTCACACAGCTGAGGCTGCAATGAAGACAGAGAGGAAAAGCGCTGAATTTCATATTCTGTTTTAAGGAAGAACAATCTGAACATATTATTATTGCAAAAACCCAACCCTTGGGTGGCACGCTGTTGTGCATCGGTAAAACATTTTTGAAGGGATCGTTAGGAAATTAGCATAAAGAATAATAAATTAAAAAGAGTATTGAACTATTTATTGTAACGGTAATGGAAAATGCATCCTAGTAGTAATTCGAAGGAGGCAGTGGCGTAACTCTGAGTTGACATGACATGACATGACAGACTGACAACATGGAAAAGCCGTGACAACACGAAAGTAAACTGACTGGCCTACTCTGCATGACGTGACGAAAGAATAACAAAAGAAGCGATTCTTCTTTGTCCAGCCCAAAACTGCGCACAGGGCTTTCTTGTCTTGTTTGTTGCTTTACTAATTGTAAGTCTGCGGAATTTTGACAGATTTCTGGAAATAAATGGTGGCCCACTCGTCACTCCGTCTCAGTCAGTTTCGTTTATTTCTTATGGAACTTGCTGAGTTGCTTTTGCGTGTTGCCTGTCTGGACTTTGATTTAAAAATGGCTTGATGTGCATCAACTGACTTCCTTCTAATGTGTAGTGATGTATGACCATGTAGTTGATGCTTCTGAACTGTTACGTACATTTTGACCTGAAACCTTGATTTTATTTGCATTTTGCACTAAATATTATTTATGTGTTTTGTGTTGACGTTCTTCTATGTCTGTCTCTATCTGTGTTAATAATTAATTATGCTTATGTGTGTATTTGGTGCGTGTTTTCGTAGATTATTCTGTAAGTAGGTATTTTTATGTTTGCAAACTGTGTTGTCTCATCCTGTGTATATATTATATTAATTCTCTATGTTGTCTATCGTGTTTTGTAGAGTACTTTTGTGGGAGTGCAGATAGTAAATGTGTAGAATATAAGAATTCCTTATACATGCAATGTAGCCATGTCATTACTTAATCAATCAAGGCAGCATTTTTTCATTATAAGGAAAGAAGCTTCTTGTTTGTAAATGTTGGATAATAGGAATAATGTAAGATTTTACTATTTCTAAAAAGTTGTTCTTGTGATTATTGTTAGGTGCTGAACAATAAGTCTCCCAACAGTAGTTTGAGTAGCGGCCAGAGTCACCACAGCCAGCAACAAACACATCATCGGACCAAGTCCAGTCCTGATCCTGTCTCAATGCAGAAAGCCTTGAATTCTGCTGAAGGTAATTCAATCGCAAATAAACTTAAGTAAATATCATTATAGTAATCTTAACTTCCAAGTTGTACTTGTACCTACACACTTATGAGCTCACAGTCTGAAATAAAATACACCACACAGATTCCCTCTCCATTTCTACTATCTCTTCTTAGTTCTCATGGAAAAATTTCTGCGAAAACCACACTTAGACTATCTTCCGAAGTTTAACCAACCTGTAAAATTAGTAATCATTTAAATTACAATTTATAATTAATTATTATGTCCAACCGAGTAAATAGACCATTTGCAAAAATTACCTTGTTCTTGTTCATGAAATAATTTTGCTCGAATTTTTCTAAACAAGTGTGTTTTGTTTGTGTCCGCAAATGAGAGTCGTTTCAAAACTAGGGTGGAACTGGCAATTTATTTGTTTATAGTATACTTTAAAAAATGAATACAGTGAATTAACCTTTCCAGCAGGGAGATAGAGAGAAAGTTAAACCTGAAAGGGAATAGAAGATTAGCTAACCATAAATGGGTGAGTGTGATAATAGTAGTGACTTGGTATATAAAACAGAATTTCATGTTTGTATTTGAGTGTGCGTTAAAAGTGAGATGAAAAGTAAGAGTCCTCAGGAAACCCAACATAACAATAGTGTGCTTATGTGTTATGTGAGTCAGACTGAGATGTAATTTTTATGTAGGATCTCTGTTGATTAGAATAAATAGACTCAGCCCATAAGAGGAATGTAGATTCACGCAAGAGCGCTCGCTTAGAAATTAATATAGGCAATTTTAGCACCTCCCCTACTTAACCATCATTACCATTAGTGTTAAATGTGCATTATACAGTTGATTTGACCCAACTTGATATGCTGTGATGGATCTTAGGGTTACGCAAGGTATTATGGACTTATTCAGTATTCCGCCTGGGATCATTGCTTGAATAATTTGATTTGATTTGAATTTAATTGGATTGTAGAAGGCTGTTGTACTGTTGTTGTCTTCTTTATGCATGTAAATTATGATGATGAGCTTAGTGTTGTAAATTATACGTTTATTATTGCCAATTATTAGCAAATGGTATATTAGGCAGAAATTCCTATTCCTCTACATGCACATTTAACATAATGACAATGGGTTCTGCAGATTATTTTGCTATAGCGCAACAAATAAAACACCATTGAATTCTATTGTAAATTGTGATTCGTGAAATTTTATTACTGAATGGTGTGGTTGGCAATTACTAAGCTGCTTTCCATTGTTAGTTGATTGGGATATAAAAATATTTGTGGACTAGGACTAGTAGCCTACATCGAATAACAACGTCAGCAGAAATGTATGTTTTAAAAGCTTAGATGTTGCGACTGTGTTGATGAAAACGAAAATTGAAAAGTGGGGATGTGTGTGAATAATAAGTTTTCAATTGTTCTGTTCGTTTTTTTCATGTGATGTGGAGCAGCGTCGAGGAGATCGGATTCAGTGAGCGATCTGAGCAAGAATAATAATTCAAGATCACGTTCGTCTGTAGTTTGGGATTCAGTCGACTCGAATCGTTTAAGCCCACCTGGAAGTCCACCCCCACCTTATGGAAAACATCATGAGAGCGAAAACAACGTATTCAATGAGGAGAATCACTCCTATAATAATGTACGTTCACTCTATCCATTCCACTATCAACATCAACTCTAAATTATATTATAATTTATCCTTTATCATTTTTAAGAGAGGTTTTATATTGCTTTGCTCACAAAGTACCGTCGTCAGAGTAAGAAATAGCAAAACGAATATCCCCTCCTCCTAACTATTCGTTATTACCATTTGTATATCGTATATATTTATTATTATGAGTCCCTTCCAAGAAAGAAGTTGTAAAATATTCATATCCATAAAAGTTAATACATAATAATGAGCAGTTGAGTTATATCTTTACAACAGTAAGAAGTATGAGTATTAATAATTTAACTTTAACCTCTATAGGTAAAACGAAGGAGAATTGTTCCTCATGTAAATTGAGTCTCCAGTTTAAAATTTAAACTTTAGTGTACGTGTAGGACGATAGAAACAGTCTTGTAATTTGTAAGTGATATATTGCAAAAAACACCACATATTTTAAAACGCTAGAATTTATTCTTGGTATTTTACTAACTACACCCAACAGACGTATTTCACGCTTTAATGGTTCTTTAGGTACGTATTTATGTAAATAACGTGATTTACGTTTGATTGGGTTGCTGTTTTTTCCGGATGCTACGAGCGTAGTCATCAACGCACGGCCATGACATATTTGCAAATTAAACTCTTATTGTTGAGTCATTTTTAGCTAACACGATCAACCCTCCTGTGATTCTTGCGAACAAAATATTCAGAAAGTTTTGTTCTTTTAAATTGTTTATTATTATTGACTGTTTTGTTTTCAATTTAAATGAAAATCAAGTGAAAAAAATGGAAAGTTTTTGTTCGCCGCAAGTTGCAATAAAAAGTGTTTAATAGTGCACTGCACTATAATATTGTTTTATAGAAAAATGATTTTATGTGAACAATTAAAAGTAAAACTGAATAGAACAATTATGTAGGACTAATGGTAATTGTTGACTCTATTACGATTGCAATTTGGTTTATATTGCATACGGCCTAAGTAGCAATAAATCAAGTCGGTGTCTTCAAAATGGATACATTAAAGCGAGTTGGTGTTGTTCGTAGGAGTAGAAGGAAACGAAAACGAGTAAGATTTATATGATTAACATTAAATATATTTATACTCAATGGATTCGGAAATTAATTAATAAATACTTTAGTCAAAAGAAACTTAAAATTATTTAAATTATCTTTGGCAAGCTTTTTATAATGAAATTGTTATTTATGGTTTTGAATACTTTCGTTTTCATGATTTTTACATTATTGATACATCCATTTTGTAAACGCTTTAGTAGAAGATCGAAATCGAAATTAAAAATTAAATTTTTCAATGATTTATACATCTCATAGCTGGGTTATTATTTAACGTTTGCACAGCCTTGAAAAACTACACTACGTAGTTAATAGGTTGATTTATGATTTGCAATAGTAGTAATCCAATTTGAAAAAGACCGTGTGGCCAAAGGTCAGAATTCCATGCCCATTTGAACAGGAAAAAGAAATAGATGCACAGGTGTTAAGTAACTATTGGATGACATAAATGTAGGCGTTCGATGATTTTCAGATGTTATCTAGAAGATTTGTTAGTGGATCAAGCTTGTGGAGATGTAATCATTTGTTTATATGATAATAGTAAATGTAGGGTCCAAGTAAAAACGGTTTAGCTAATTTATTATGAATTTTATGGGATTACACCCTTTGTACGTTCCTACATTGTTGTTACAAGCTATTTGATTCAAGACAAGCAAAACCTTAACGCGAATGAAATTTTGTTGTTTTTATTGTAAAAAATGTATTTATAACCTTATATCCTAGAAAGCCTTTAAATATTGTCCATTTGCAATCAACAAATGTTGTGATGTTTCTTTGTTTTTGCTTACAGGTAAACCACACAGTAAGTGATTTCTCTCCAACGAAAACTTTGGCAGGTGCTCTTTCAAATCGGGCAAACCCTCTTTCGGCAGTAGACATTATATCCATGGAGGAAGATGATGGCCTGTTTTCCAGAGATTTAGTAAATGCTTCCGTAAGCCAAATAACATTAAAAGCTTATCAAGTTGTTAAACACGTAAATTCATTTGGATTTATTTTATGATTTTTAACAGAGCGTAACGGGGAAGCATGGACCTTACAGTAGTCTTTCAAAACTTTTGGAACACAACGCACACTTAGCTGTCTTTATGAATTATGTGATAGATAATAGATGTGACCCTAGTAGTTTGGTATGTCGACTTTTGTTACACTTCGTTAAATAAGTATTGTACTCGTTACGTTATCCTTGTAATTGTTTTCGATTCGAGTGTTTTGCAAACTGTTTCTATTTAATGACTACTATGAAAATATTATCTAGATGTTAATGAATTTGAAATATCAATAACTGTTGGATTATAATTATTACGACCTCGTTTGGCTGTCTTTTTTGACAGCTAGTGTTACATGAAATATGTTTTCCTTAAAAAATGCATTTAATTCTAATTCCCAATTTTTGACGATATATTTATGTACTGTTTTGATTTTAGCTCTTTTACCTGTTAACCGGACTTTACATAGAGGAAGGAAATATTAAAGAAATGAAAAGATGGGGATATGAAATACATTCAACATTCACAGCTCCTGGATCGGTAATTGAATTTTTCTTCCGAAGAAGCATTTTTCAGTTATTACGTATGGAAAAGCATATGTATTATATTTATCAATGTGTCTCTAAAATTTTGTTTAATTTTCTCTTAGCCGCTTCTTGTACCTCATGTGGATGAAAATATTGCAACGGAAATCGACGATGCTTTGGTCCATGAATCAGACAAAGAAGAAATGATGAGAAGGGTAATAATGCTTACTTAAGAATAATAATGCAATTTTTAATCGTGCAATGATAATATATTTGTGAACTTATATTTTTAACCTATTGTCAATTGTAGGGCAACAAAATAAAACGTGGTATACTTATTTATGTGTGAATCTTATCAATAATTACTAATCTTTTCTGTTCCATATAGGTCTTCCGAAAAGCGAGAAATAAGGCTAAAGAAGAAATTAACAAGCAGCTGGAAGAATTCTGTAACAAGAAAACCGCTGGTTTAGGCAGCATGTTTGGTCCTCCGGACAGTCAGCTGGAGGAAAGTCTTCATGATAAGGCCAAAGAGCTATGGATTGTTGAAAATTATCTGCTTCCGCGACTTGTGCAATTGTAGTAAGTTCTTATTGTACCCTCAATCTGAAATTTTTGATGAAATAGGAAAATAAGCTAAACATTTTCATTTCTTTGTTCAACAGCGATGATTGGGAACAGAAGAACGATGATCGGACACTCGCTATTGTAAATGCAGTCTCAACGGTACTTCAAAAGCAATTTGGTATTCGAAGTCAATCGTCCAATTCTGTGATTGAGAAATGCAACAGCTTTGTCTCCAAAGAAAAATCAATGAGATCGAAATTCATGAGCAAGAACAAAAAAGTAATAGAACAATACAGAGAAAAATAATATTGCCTCGATTTGAAAATTGGGCCACATTACTAATATTTGTCCTATGAATGTGCAGGTCACTTTCAACGGGCATCATTTCACTCCTCAATACTATCATTCATATACAGAGTGCAATATTTGCTGTAAATTGTTATGGGGAGTCGGTCCTCAAGGATTTCAGTGCATGGGTAAGACAAAAATAATGCCAAATCTGTATTTGAAATGTTTGTTTGCTAAATGATTCAATGGTTTCAATGATTTACCAAACTACGTTCAATTTGGAAGAGTTTGTGACCTCCTTGCGAATTGCCAAGGATGTTCTATTCTGTTTCTGTTATTGTAATGATTGACATGGTGCCGTTGGTGCTGAACTCGTTATGTCATCCATTAGAGGCGACGGCTAAATTGATTTTAGTGTTCCTTTGAGTTGGGTTTAAATATGATGATCTGTACTGGATGTAAATGGATATGATGAGAGAGACATTCTGTAAAAGGATATCATTAGGTAATTGAAAGTGTTGTGAAATTAGTGGCAAATTACTATGTCTAAATGGAACACGCTTGACTTAACTGCGAAAATGAAGATAATGACACTATCATGGGAAAAGTGAAGAAGACTTCAATACCACCGCTAACTACTTCTCAGTTTTACAAGTAAACACTCGAGAATTTACTTGTTGACCTGAGAATATTGAGAAAACCAGATGAAACCAGTTTTTGTTGGTTATTACTGCATTTTGACCGAATATAATTTCAGAGTGAGCGAAGTGATCTGCCATTTGCAATCTGTATCCTTGAACTGAAGAAATCTTGGGATGAAAGAGTGAAAAGATGTGACCAGTCCGAACCGGAATTCTCAATTACCATTCTGACGTTTTAATATGGAAAAGGCGATTTTTTACTGTTTATCCTAAGGCCAAAGACACCGTAGAATATTTGTGGCAGGATATTATGCACTTGCATTTGCCAAAAAATCTATGTGGGAATTTTATTGCAACATCATCTTGTTATTGTCAAGACAAGTGATATCTGTTTGCTGACATCGTAGTTTTACTGTTACTGCTCCATTTCGACTTTTGATGAAACGCGAACTAACCAACTATCAACTAGAGAAATGGCAGTAAACTCGAATTATTAACTGGTGTATTTACCCATCCTTTTGCGGATTTTGTTTTATTTTGTATTTGTACTTGTACGCGAAAAAATGACGGCAGCCTTGATTTACATGAGTGTTGGTTTCAGTTTATGTTTTCGTATTATCTCTCCACATATTGTTTATCGTGTGTTTAATGAATGACATAAAATGCGGACTTTTGTCTTGTTAGCTATCACCATAAACCACTGTAGTTCTTTCATGTAATGCTAAAATGCTATTTGCTCTAAATAAGGAACCTTTGGGAAGAAACACGTTGTATGCAATGGATATGGTGCACCGTTAAACCATTTTATGAATCTATAAAACTATGACACGTCAATATCGGCGAGTTTGAAAAGAAATCCTGATATCTATTTACCAGTGAGATATAACAGTCGTCAAAACATTTTTGATAGCTTCGCTTTTCCTGTGGATGGGAAATAGAGCGTGAATTTGCAACAAAAAAGTATTGTGACCGTAAATATCAACTTGGATAAATAAAGTCTATAATGCAACGACAATTACATTACGTTATTCAAAAAACGATTTACTGAATCAGTGGACAGAGGCGAAAAAGTTCTTTGGTTATGAATCATTAGAACAGCAATGCGTCTGTAACGATACAAATAGCTGTTAGTAATGGACGTAGTTTGTAGTAATTTTGATGTAATGAGGAAAAATAGTTTTGTGTTTAACACTTGAGCATTTCTTGAAAAGTTCCGCAGAGAACAATAGATTGCAGAAAAGTAAAGTAAAGTTTTCTTCATCTGATTTACAGATTGCAACGTCAACATTCACCGACACTGCACAAACCAAATTCAGGACAATTGCCTCGGCTCCAGTCAGAAGAAAGATAAAGCCAATGACAAATTCCGAAAGTTCAAAGAGAAAATTCGTCCAGAGAAAGACCCAAAACGCCGAAGTAGCAGCAATTGGTCAAGTAAGTTAACTTTCACCCTACAAGCAACTCATATCCTGTCCAAATACAATACAGAATTCTGTCGATGTCCATAAAATAAAATATTATTATTTGCTTACGAAGAGGAAGCTAAGCTTAAACCGAAGGAACCTATAAGTGCTTCCCCATTCCTTCCTTTTCTCTACATTATCCCCACTGAATGCTAAAAGAAGTACTTTTCTCCATCCAAAGTACTTACAATGCATCTGCAAAGTAAACTTTTCCCCGTCCTTTCACTTTCACAACAAAAATCTATTTAAATAGTTCAATGAACTCCCCTGAAAATTGTCCAGTGCAACATTTATTTATGGGAATGTGTGTATTTTATATTCCAGTGAAAAAGTATGCTGAAGAAAGTTTAGGACACTTTGCCTCTGGTGACATCGATCAAGGTAAGGCACTGTTAAACTTGTCTGCTTCTTAGTACAGTTGAAGGCAATAAACAAAAGCATCACAACAGTACACCAAATAAATCATAACTGCATAGCATTCGAATTTCAATGCGTTTCAGTGCAGACGCCAAATTTTCATAATATTAGTCATTACCATTCTTGCGCGAAATAAGAAAATGTAATTTCTCTACCTACTCATAATTTTATAATGAAGACCAGAGGAAATAACTAGACCAAGAACAATAAAAGGCAGGGTAGAATAATCTTCCTCGAGAAATATGAAAGCCAAATACCTAACCATAATTAGAAACAGGCTGTCCAGTAGAAGACATTTTGGTAAAGAATTATTAATACGGATGCACGTTGTGCACTCTTAAAACGCGTTTGGAAAGCCAGCACTCTATATAAATGTGACTTGTTTACAAAACGAGTTTCTGGTGACTTCCTGGAAAGTGTGGTCCCCGTTGTGCCAGGATAGTTTGGCATACTTGTGGTAGTCGGTATTTGTGTTAGTGAATTAAAAGGAAGTAGCCGAGTGAACTGAAGAGCCCTCATGGAACAACTGTAACAAGTTAGACTTTACTATTTGGTTTTATTTTATTTTTCCGCTGTAAAATGAAGGAGAGAAAGAGAGAATCTGGCCTGGACTGGAGTCGAGTGTGAATGTACCCAGAGACTACTTTAGTTGAAAGTAAACCAAAAGCAACTCTTTGCTTTGCACTATTTACTATAATCCAGTAGCCCAGCAGAAGACAACGACAACATACATGAAAGCCAAGAAAGTTTCCGCTTCCTGTTCACAATGGGATATTTTCCCCGTGTGGACACTCTAGCGTCTCTGTCCTTTATGATAATAATAATAGGAGTAATAGTTTGAGATAGTAATATGTACCTGCAGTACGTAAGAGGTAAGTAGGTATTTCTATTCTAGGAGAATGGTTGGCAATTCCGTAGAATGAGCAGAGTGTAGTGGGAATGAAGGAAGGTTGTAGCTAATGTTAACATAGTAAATAAGTAGGGTGATGGGACATGACATGACACGTATCACTATCACCATGTGCTCAACTGAAGGCTGCAAATAAATCTAATGGCTAATGTAATGGTCAACACAGGAGTTACATTCACTTCAGTTTACTTTAGTTGAGATTAGAGACAAAGCAAGCCGACGAGGCCTCTTCTTTCCCACCAATAACTAATAACGAGAAAAGCTGTTCCACCTAATTCTCTCCTACTTTTATCTTCCTCCTCATTTTACCAATAGGCAAGTATGGATACATAACAACTCAGATTGTTGCTCTCTTGCTAATTTTATCTTATTCTCCATATAGTTAGTCCCTAATAATATTAGTCCCAGTGTTATATAAAAGCCAAGGGAAAGCACAACTGGATGACTTCTTCCAACAAAACGCCAATTTCCATTTCCTATTTTTAGGGTGATCGAATTTCATTGAAATTGTAGACTTTCACCTAATTATGGCTTCACTCAACATTCCCTTTCCTCTTTGGTAGAAAACTTTTCCACGAAACACTAATTGTTTTTCTGGAAAGTTGGCCTTATCACTGTTAAACATGCAACTTATAAAGCCAATGACCTGGAAACGTGGTACAAGAACATAGCAATCTACGCACTAAATACGTGAAGGGTAGTATTGAATAAAAAATAGTGGATTAAATATGCTTTATAACGATATTGACAATACTGTGATATTTTGTTATGTAAACCAGAATTTTTAAAGATCATAATGATCATTTTCTGATATATTTTTGATGAGCATAGATTTTGGTTTGTTCAGATATAAATCTTTAGGTACACAAACATACTATAACAAATTATTGACCTTGTGATATGGGTTATTATTCGATTCTGTGAACTAGGAGTGTAATTAATGTCTTCTTCAAATTGTACTCAGGTCGATTCAATCAAGGATCTTTCTTTACTTCGTGTCTGCAGCGTATGATTACCAATAGAAATGCTTCTTTCAAAGTCCACCTTATTCAACTGTGTTCTATTCGGGGAAAGTACACAGTGCAATTTATAAACATAGATTGATATTTGCACCATGTTCTGTTTAGATTTCTCTTGACTCCAGTCCTTGAAAACTTACTTTGGTACAGTATAATTAAACATTTGCTTTTAGAAACGTAATTCATATTGAGTCATTTCATTTCTGTTGGGTATATGAAATCGAATCCCTTTATTAACTATTTCGAGTTCCTTTGTTACTGTGACCGTGAGTCTTCGTAGATCTAGTTTAACGTAAACTACTCACATAACTCAGCCCTTGAAATTTAATATACGGTAGAGATGCAGTAATATGTATTCCCAGACCATGCACCAGCGTCACTTGTTAGAAGGAATGAAATATTGTTTCATCAATTATATTGAATATAAATCTGTTCACTGTCCACTGACCTAATTACGAATTTGTAAAATCGGCCCCAGGGAAGCAAATGTTGTTCTTAACCATAAGACTATATTTAGCCAATATATTGATGAATTACAACATTAAATACAATATTTGTATTGCAAACCAAGTCTGCTGCTTTCTCTATCATTGAATTTTGAAGGCTGAACTTCTTCCTCCGAACTTTCATTTTCATTAAGTGGTAAATTGAGGGAGCGCCAAAGAATTCTGCTGAAATGAAATTTGTGCCGGGCAGCGTAAGAAGGGATAGAATTTCCTTTCCAGATGACTTGTTGGGTATGATGCATAATGATGATATTGAACTGTTTGAACAAAAGGATCTATTTTCATCTCTTGAAAGGCTCTTCTGAGCCAGATCCAAATCAAATCAAGCCTATGCAGTGCAGCCCAAACAGGGAATTTAGGTCAAATTGATTTGACTGTCTCCCATGGCACAAGGTTAGCCCTTACAATAATAGTCTCCTCCATGTGCCTAAGGACACACAATCGCAGCGCATAAAGAGGAAACTTTCCTCTTCCTTCCGATATTACTATGCTCTCTTTTCCAGGTCCTTATCCAAAAGAAACAGTAGAAACTTAATATTGTAATATTTTGTCTGCCGTCCATTCCACTGTAGTTCCTTTCATATTCGTAGTGTAATGTATGTTTCCGTTATATTTAGTGGACCCTATGAGCAGTATTCCGTTATTCAGAGAGACATGGCAGTTAGTGCAAAGGAGGAAGCAGGCCTACTACTTATTATACCAGGGGATGTATGTAGATGTGTAATGGAAGGAAATGGTAAAACTGCTCTGTATATGATCTCCGGCTGAAATCGGACGTTCTAGTTTTCCTTGTCTAAAGTAATCATTTACAAATGTGTATGCTGGATATCAAATTAAATCCAATTGACGTGTACATGCAAACGTAAGGGATCTTATGGAAAAGCAATGGTTAAGATTATGACTGTGGACAGAAATAGGAGAATCCGTATATCCATGTGTACTCGTGTCTCTTGCAAAATTCATTACTCTCCCGACAGTGTAAATACTGCATGTAGAGTGTGGATGCAATACTAAAAATAGGATGTGCATAGACAGACAGCCTTCACATTGACGTCTTTTGGGTTTGGCTTAATGTAAATGAGCACCTATTCAAGAAGCAGTAGGGATTCATTTAATTAGCCACTTTCCTCCCTAAAGAGTGCAATTACAATTATTCGGTATATTTACGGGAAGAAGTGATAGTGAAAGCATGGGTGAAAGCACGTTAAGACCAGATATCGACATATAAGGCTAATTCAAGAAAAGTTCAACCCTGAACTGGTAGCACATGACACATGACTTAGTATTTGTATCTAGAGGAAACCTTGGGGTTTGGGCAATCTTACGCTGTAAAATGGAAAGTAGAGGACCTTTGTTAAGCGTTGTAAATTATTCATTCTATAAGTAGTGCAGCTCGTGCATTCTGTTCGGTATTTTATTTTGGCATTTAAACGTGTATTCAGTACATCTTAATACTGTTAAGTAATGATATAACTTAGCCAATAACGAAAACTAGACAACAAATTTTATTCTAAAAATAGAAGTAGACTTGCTACTATATAATGTTCCAGTATTATTTTATGTAGTACACAGACCGTTTATAATGAGTATTGATTTTTTCTGACGTTTTACAGGGGCGTTTTAAATTCGCCTAAAAATGAGGTCATTTTATAGGGTAAAGTAGTTCCTAGTAATATGTAACTTACAAATCCATTTTTAAATGTAAAATAATGTATAGACAAAAATAGTTTTCTTGCGTTATTACTAAAATGATTTTACTGGATAACCGAATATCAGCTGTAAACTAGAGTAAATGGTACACTCTGCCATAGCCCGGCGCCCACCCACTCAAATGAGTTGGAGTTGGCTAAAATGTTGGCCCACTCCACTTTTATGCCACCACTCAGTGTGTGTAGTGGTGTTGGCCTAAGTACACAACTTTGCTTGTGGAGTGGAGTTGTGTTGGCTACAGTCCCTTGCACTACTTGTGTGTTGGAGTTCGGTTGGCTTCAGTACGTTTGACTGCCAGTGTGTTGGAGTTGAGTTGGCTTCAGTACCCTACAATGCCAGTGGGTTGGAGTTGGGTTGGCTAAGGTTCACACACAAAAGTGTGTGTTGGATTTGAGTTGGCATAGGCCAACTCAATTGATGTTGGAAAGTGGGTGGGGTGGGCAAAGTGGTTGCCGCGTATGATGTCATCTGAATTGTGAACCCACGTTTAAATAGGCTTGGTAAGCAAATTACAATACATAGCCAACACATCCAAAGCCAAAACTACCATATACCTTTATACCCCTGAACTAAATAAGAAACGACAAACAAAGTACAATGTTTTCCAGAAAGATTTTTTCAAAAAATTACATTATAACAATTTTTTTACATTAAACTAAAAAACAATTTTTTTTTCAAATTAGAAAACAATTTGTTTTAAAGCAAATTCTCTTAAAAAATAGTATTTCAAATCATTTTACAAAATTGAATTTTCAATTTCTGAAATTTTTAATTGAGATCTGGCAAACTTTGTCAGAGCAATGAGTTGGAGTTGGCAAGGAAGTTGGCACACTCCACTTCAAAGTATGTATTTAGTGTGTGTAGTTGTGTTGGCCTGCGTACACACAGTACAGCTTGTGGGTTGAGTTGTGTTGGCTTTGGTCCGCTGCACTATTTGTGTGTTGGAGTTGGGTTGGCTTCAGTACCCAACACTACTAGTGTGTGGGAGTTGAGTTGGCTTGAGTACCCTACACTGCCAGTGTGTTGGAGTTGAGTTGGCTTAAGTACCCTACAATGCCAGTGGGTTGGAGTTGGGTTGGTTAAGGTTCACACACAAAAGTGTGTGTTGGGTTTGAGTTGGCATAGGCCAACTCAACTGATGTTGGAAAGTGGGTGGGGTGGGCAAAGTTGTTGCCGGGGTATGCACTCTGCTAATACAATATACGCAGCAACCAACAACCGACCTTAATTTAAATTATTGACTGAGGTTGGCTTCCAAAAATGGAAAACGTTTTTGATGTACCTGAAGAATGTACCTGCGTATATGTATGCAAAGTGACCCACGGACGATTACTGTCGTTTGTCTATTTTCATTTTGCTTAGGTATTATAATGTATGGGTAGTGGTAACCAAAAATATGTAAAGTATGCTTCGATTCTTACTACTACGTTGTTGTTGTGTACCAATATAATGGAAATACACTTGCACGTGTACACAATGAAGGTCATATTTATTAAGTTTGCCCTTTTTACATGTATTTGTATTAATAATTCAGGGCAATTTCAATTATTTACAGATCAAATCAGTAGCAAAGCACTTCCTCTCATGAGTCACTGTAGTATGTCGATGAAAATAATTTTCATCGCATATTTAGAGGGTACAGCGAACGGTTCATGTTGAACACGGGTTGGTTTTTTTAGCATTGAACTGTGCTTTGTGCAAATATAGAAGGAGCTATCATAGTGATAATATTAATGATGAAGACATTGAAAATTGGGTGCTTAAAAATAAATAGTTGGGTAGTTAATTATGCTGTCAGGTTTAAAGAAAATAAAGATGTCTCCAAGATTAGAGATGTGAGAAATAGAAACTAGTTTAGTGGTGGTAGTACACAGAGTGTACAAATGTATGACATGTTCCCTAAGACATGACTTGTCAAAGTTACGGAATCGGCGTCTTGTCGACGAGGAGGTTTAGTGTCTGTGTATTAGCATAGCGTTACTATGAGTCATCTGAACTGTTTCGGGGCTAGCATTCGGTGAGGTGTGATGCAATATGATTTGATGGCTCTTGGCGTGACTAAGGCTGAACAAGTTCGATATTAATGTGTGGCTCTATGCGTGTGTTGATGTCTTGTACTTGAAATTGAATGTAATATATGAACCTGGGAATATGTAGGCCAAATTAAATCTCTCCTCCAGTACTTCTAGGAATCCACTTCTCTCTAATGCACTCTGCACTAATAGTAATCTTCATTTCTAACGAGATCTCATTTTATTTTTTATGCAGAATAAATAGTTAGATAGAATACGACGCAAACGCATAGAATTATATTGTATTAGGATGTAGAGAAAGACAACGGTATAACTTTAAATCGGTATTAAACAAACTGTATATGATGAGTCTGGAATATACGTAATCTTAGGGTAGCAGTATTTACTTGCACAGAAGACCCAAGTGTGTTTGCCTAGTGTGACTGGCAATATTATATGAAGAGGAAAGAATGAATGAGTAGAAATGCCCTGATGATAGTGAATTGTTGAACATTGCAGTGAACTTCATTTTCTTTGGAAAAGATCCAGATCCCAATTGTGACGATTCTAAAGAGTTGGTTCGGGTTCTCGTGTACTTACTATGTAACACTACTTACACTACTAATGCAGCCCTCCTCGGCTATTCTAGTTTTCACATTCGCACTTATAATCAACTTGTATGCACGAAATGTCTCCTCTCCAATCCTGGTCTCTTCAAATACATACAAAGTAGGAACTTGACTTGGCTCATGCCTTAACTTCATTTGTGTACAGCACATAGATATTCCGTTAAAAAAGAAGGGACGCTTCCGAAAGACATATTATAATATATGCGTCTTTGTATAGAGTTGCGTAGTTGTACACTATTGTTCTCCCTATAAAAGATACCTGAGCAAATAATATAATATAGTTAGTAGTGTAGGATTATTATATAGGTACAGAAAGTTAGTCTGTATGAAAAGCAACCTTTTAGGTTCAAATGTTTTATACTATGTGCACTTATGTATGCTTTCTTGCAATTCAATTCATTTCATATTTGTGCTTTTACTTTGCCCTTCCAAAGTAGCTTCCAATTCAACCTTCCTTGTTCAAGTCTTGTCTTTCCAAATGTCACTTTTATTTCCTCGTAATCCAGCCAGTTCTATATTCCAGGGAAATACATTCATAGTGGTTCTCTCTACGCTGTGTGTTCCTCCTCTATAACTGATAACGTAGACTTGTAAAGTCTTCTTTCTAAGGTTCTGCTAGTAATGTTTCCACTACTGGTCCCTCTACTCTAGTCAGCATATCTGTCTTGCAGTCATTGTCAGTTTAACTGTCTTATTCTTAAGCGTGGTGCTATGCTGGCTCCACTGACGATGTAAAATGGTAAAGTAATCCTATTGCCCTATGCTGAGATAGAATAAGAGTTCGTGGCATGAATGGTGCCCTTGGCATTTTATCATGGGCCAACCATCCTTGTTATTTTCTCCTATTTGTCTACAGTGCTGTGGTTTCCTTTGCCTTTCCTCCTCCGACTTCAATTCGCCATAATGCGATTGCATTGCTTTACACAGTTTCTACTTTGTATTTCACGTGTATCTGCACACAAGAAAAATGACGTACCATCAACCATTTAGTAAAGGTTCCTTCGCTTCGCATGGACTGTGTGAATAGTTAACGGAAAATGTTGAATTCTGTGCAAGGAATAGGAAAGTGAGAATTGTTTTAAAGGAAATCGCACTACTATACTTATTTATCATAGATTTTTTTTACTTGACGTAAGCTAAGTCTCTACTATAGGTATAGGAAGACTTACAAAATAAAGTTTTTGGTTATCATTCTGCTAATTTAGAGTGGATTCTATTCGTATGGCTTGATTATGGATTAGGCTTGCAAATATTTAGACAGTTGTGCTGCCAGTCTTTTTAGAATTGATTTTTACGCCAGTATAGTACAGTATTGATATTTGTTCACAATAAGTAGTGAAGGTGCTGACACTTTTGTATGTCTTATGACATGAACATGACACAGAACTATTATAGTGTCTAGCAGTACAAATGGTTGAAAGTGATGGATTCTGAAAGTGATCTGTAAAGCTGGAAATGTAGTTCATGGCTGTTTGCTTAGGTGTTTGGCACTCTCAGTGGGTTCCCAAAAGGAAGAAATAAATGCCGATGCGAAATGAAAATGAAATAAAAGGTTGAGAGAGGAATCGAGAGCAAGGTTGGAAATTGACAACTTACTGCCACTGCAGTTCTGTAAATGAAACTTGATTTCTGATTTTTTGCAATCCCTCCCATCTTCTATTTACTCCATTAGATATTCCTGGTATTCACAGGACCACTTCACAGAAAACCATTTTAATTGAATAGTGACTCCTTTGGCGTGGCAATGGAACTTCTGATTGAGTGAAAGTCAAGAAAGGACTGTTTCTTTCCTATTCAGGTTTCCCTTACCTTACCCTGTATCCTTTTCAAAGGTCCAACCATTCAGTCGAGAGAATCTGCCAAAAATTGTGTATTCATCGTAGAAGACCTCGAAGTCTTATCTTTACCTTCTCCTATCTATCTTCTTGAATTGGCAATCTGTTTTGCTTAGTGGAAAGGCTCAGCATATTCTCAGAAATTCTCCTTCCTGGAGAATACCTATTACCTTGAGTTCTATAGTTCTATCCATCCACTTGCTCCCCATGAATATATGCTCTCCCTCAGTGTACTTGCAAATCGGGTTAAATTATTTTCAAATTTTTCAGTCTCAGACTTCCGTAGAAATGTTGTCTTAAACCAATGACCTTTTTCTCCTTGTTTTTCTATTTGTCTTTCTAATTAAATCCTCTGAAATCTCTTGGAAACTATCAACTACTTAATTCTAAGAATATCCAAAGCTGCTTAATTTAATAACGACGTATATTTCGTAAACCGTGATATAAACCGTAACCTATTTGCATATTTATACATACTGTATAACTGGTGTTAGGTAATCTATTTTGTTGGACTATTTGAAAGTTAATTCATGTAATAATAATATTGTTCTCATGCTTCACTGGAAAAATGATTTTTTGATTATTTATGTCCTATAAGACAAACAATGAATCTATATTATTTGATGCTAATGTTATTATAATATTTCAAATGAATAAATTAAAGGACTTAAATCTAAGTAGGTAAACCGAAAATACTTATAAAAGCATTTGCAATTGCTTTTTAATTTTATTTATAAACAAGAAGCAAGAAATAATGTTTTTGCGAATCTTTTCATTAATGTGTTTGTATTGTGCAAATTCTCTGTCTGTGAGTTTTGTGGTTTCTTGTGCTTCACTCAAATTGTATGATTTCCCAAATGAAAGACTCTTGCTTTATGATTTCCCAAATGAAAGACTAATGCATTGCTTTGGAAAACTCAACATCTGCTATGCGAAGAAAAGACAATTTTCATTTGACTATATGATGGTTAAAGTATTTTGCCGAGAATAGTATTTCTAACGATTCTTTTGATTGATATATGAGAACTGTTAAAAGATTTGGTGGTAGCTTAGAGTAGTAGTACGTAAATGAGACTAGAAAAGAAAAGACAAGTGGGTAGGATTGAATGAAAGTAGTTCCTTTTTGTTTTCATTTGTATTTGAGGATTGGTAAAGTAAGAAGTACACTAGGTTCTATTTCCATCTCGTTTGAGAATGCAATCCAACAGCTTTTATCACTTATTGCACTAACTGGAGTGGATTATATCAGAAAGATTCGATTATATTATGCACAAGTGTGCAACTAGATTTGGCCCAACTCTGGCTCTGTGTTGTGCATGTCAAATTAGAATATTTGGAAGGTTAGATCGTGCGTCATTCATTGAATTAAACTCCTCTGGGTTCTCTAGACTCTCTCAAGAGCCTCAGTCCTTTCATTACATAACCTACCCATTGCTCCCCATTTCTTTTTGTCTGTCTTAATAGCTCTGCCAGATGAATTTCCAAAATGCATACTTACATATACTTTCAAATTATCAACGATAATGCAGACTTTATACTCTACTTAAGAGGCCTGTGTTTATGTTTTCAACGCGGATTTTGTTAAAAATTTGGAATTAATTAATAATCTTAGATTTCTTAATATCGATTAAAAACTATCCTAGAGCGCTCTTCCAAACCAAAGTATGAGTTCTGCTTTACCCTCAAAGCTTAGGCAGCCTAGAAACAACATAAGGAATTAGCAGAAAGCAAAATTTCCTATACCCATGTCCCAACACAAGAAACATTTCAGATTTTCATGACATTACTAAAAATTACGGATCTCTACAACTGTTATACTTCCAGATTTGTGAAATATACTAGAAGAATTATGCAATTTTATCAAAACCTTTTTTAATTTCAAACCAGAGGTCCGGTAAATCCAAATTTTTATCAAAATCCGTGTTGAAATCCTAAACGCACGCCTCTTAGGAACCATAATCATTTCAGGATGCTATTCATTACAATACGAAAAGCTAAAAAGGAACTTTAAAAACTAGAAATTCATACTGGGATACAACATTATGCTATAGTGCATTGTTTCTACTAGTTGTTCGTTATACAGCAATAAATTACTGCCAACTGAGAGTGCATTCAGTTCATCCAAGTCAAGTACAAGGTGAAGAAATGCTTCAAGTAACCCTTTATTATTAAACCTGGGCCAAACTATTACGTAATCATCATTGGAGTTTAGTTATAGGGTTATAGGCTCCCATTCATTACGTACTGTATTGTATACTGGAGCGCTATTTAAAAGTCTCCAAGATATTAGCATTGAGTGTAATTCAGATTTTGCTAACAATTTATTGCAGAAGTGATCGCAAGATAAGTATTCATAATTACATGATGTCATAACCTTGAAATAGTTCAACACAAAACGATAAAAATCGTATTTCAAATAAGCAAATTTTATGAAGTTATTTTAGCTCTATTGAACTTCTATTTCTAGTGATAATGTACACAACTCGGAAAATGAATAAAATCGTGCAGTTTGTTAGTAGCTTTAATTAGAATCCAGTGCAGTGTGAGGCACTTAATGAGATTAATCCATGGATTACTGGTTAATCTTTGCACTACAACTACAACCTAATTTGCTCATTAGCACCAATTCTATGGCGGAGGAGTTACTTTAGACTGGGCAGGGATTTTTGCGATTTTACTACCAATGCTTGTAAAACACACTTTTCTATGGCGTCTCTGAGCAAACGTCATTGATTTGTAATACCTAAATTTCGGTTAGACATTCATTTTGAGTCACCTTCACAAAAGCTGACTCAATCACTTCTACCAAATCATTAATCTGTGAATCACAGGTCATTTAAATTCTAAATTGGCTGCATGTCATATTTCACCTACATTTCAAATACCCTGCACATTTGTGTTTGTAAAATTTTAATACAAAGAAATGTGGAATTGAAATTAGTTATAAATTGAAAGTGAATTCAAACTTGTACCGGAATTTTGAAGAAACAAAAGAACCAAATTAAATGTAATATGAAATAATTTTGTAGTGATTGGGCTAATTATAGTTTTCTTACATAAAAACATTATTACTGACATGTTTTTAGTCTTTGCATATACATATGTACAACCAGAAGTCATGAGATTTTTCATATGACGAGGCGATGAGCATTACATTGTTTGAGTAGAACAAGGAGGCTTTTCCTGGAAGAATTGAATATTTGAAGCCGCTGAGCAGTTAGTGTGATGATAATTCAATGTAAACATTTGCACAAGTTCTATATTGCTACTAACAAAATATTCGATGTGATTGATACCTTAAGCACACATTCCTGGTGCCACACTGCATATATACGTTTTGTGTACTTACAGATTACAGCCTATTTTGTTAGTGTTAGTGGTAGGTAATATTATTGCAAGCTTTGCATAAACCCATTAACACGATCTCGTGACACCGTAGACAGGAATGTCTTATTGTATTTAGAGATAGGTATCTTCAGTAAACACACGTTCGTTTACTTATCTCAGGGTTTTGCAAAATTCCAAGTACTGCTTATGGATTAGGTACATTCAAATTGTGTATGCATTGCATACTGAAGTGTATAGGTAATAGGTAGTATGCAAGACTTCTAGTGTAATTTGCTTTTCTGTGACCGACTACTGTCCGTTCTTGCACAAATTATGAGATGTTCGTAAGTATTCTCGAAATGGTCTGAAGATGATTGTTAATCGAAATTAAATTACCAGATCTTCTGGTTATTTGGATATCACAGTTAGGGGTCTACTTAACCAAACTCTGTGGAGTATTTACTTTGGTTTAAATAAGTTTACTTTGGGAAGTCGGTGTGTCCCAATGGAAGTTTAGCTCTAAGTTTGACAAGAATACTCAGTTGTGTAATTGACGCAAAACTGGATTCAAATTTATGGATGAGGTACCTGTCATGTCACCCAATTTGCAGGAATAATGAATTGTGTGTGAATAAGTGTGTATTTGTAGATTGGGAAATACAGATAGTGTCTAATACGTATTTAGTTTAGCAGCGTTGGCAGTTTGGCAATGACAAGGTACCTTAGCTTATGCAAATTCAATTTGTTTGTCTATTGACGTAAAATCCAATAATATCTTCAGATTTCTTATGCATCACTGTACATTGTACATCTGAATGTGATGTGATGACCTCATACGTTTTAATAAATGGTAAATAAGGAGCAGTTATATAATTAAATATGTCACTCCATTTCATTTTTTCAATGTGCATACTTATGTCTCTATTACAATAATCAAATCTGATAGCTCCCACGCAAGATTAACTATTCACCATGCCGCGAGAGTTTATTAGTTTATATTATGACTTACCATAATAAGGAATGCTATAAATGCAGCAGATTGGATAAGTGATCTAATAACATGCAGTAATATCAGTTTAGTGCATGCTTGCTTTGTAAATTGGAAAGCAGACTAATACTGAGGCTCTTATCAAAATAACTGTTAGAGACGTTCAGTATTAATGACGCTTACGTTACGTAACCTACATGATGATAATGTCAGTGTGCATCTGCAAACTACCGTAAGAAGTTTTGAGTGATTGTGAATCGTGAGGATGGCGATTATGCGCCATAACGTGAAGCTAACTCAAAATTGATTTGACTCCTCAGAGACAGCAGTAATATTTCATTGGAGGCAACATTTTGCTTCCACTTTCAACATTTACAAAAACGTTGGTAGGTTCAATGAAATAATTCGATAGTATTGACAATAACTTTATTATTTTGTTTCAAACCACAGTGAAATTTATTCACAGAATTCACATTCAAATTCGTATTTATGTACATGTCACCACAAACACATCCGCTGGAAGCTAACTTTCTTGCCTGTATCACTAGTATCACCTTAATTTTGTGAAAACTATTTTATTTTGGGATAAAATATATTTCTCTTGGACTATAGTAATATCAGTAATCTTTATGTGATATTCCTTATGATTTGTAGAAGATCTAATTTACTTTTTCTTTGCATTTGAAAAATTTATTATAATTTATAATTGTCTGTTGTTGTAGTCGAGTGTGAGATAAATAATGTCAAATTACTGTTCAGGACGTACGTTTGGTATGTTTAACAAAACATTTATCTTTTGCTTTAAAAGTTTAATCACGTTTTGGTTACTTTTACTATTAGATTTTACATGCACAAATTAAATGTTCGACGAAATCTGTTTGATCTTACGCTGTAATAATAATTAATATTAATGTAGTAGGTGTTATATTACACTTTGCACTCTTTAGATACATTGATACACGACACTAAGATCATTTAATACCATGCAAATGGTTATATTTGTAGTATGTAGATAGATAGTTAAAAATAAGGAAGAAACCGACGGCGCCTTGTGACCATGATTTTTGCATAGCCATGATTAGGTTATCTGTGTCTTTGCCAAGGAAATGATTAAAAAGTCCTTGTGGTCTGTCGCGAAAATTAACAAGGGTTGGCTACGATATTTTTTGGAATTCGCGTAGGTACTCTTTCTTTAGAAATTGCTACGCACTGCATGAAATGATTTTGGCGAGATGGTGAACGTGAACTAAAGTTAATAGATATTAGCGTAGCTTAAATGCTTAAGAATAAGCACAACATAAATGGATTGCAATACTGGTCGTTAGTGTCAAGTGAACTGACCTAATCTTAAATAGAATGGATTTCATTGTATATAGGCTTGAATTGGATATTGATTCTCTGTCACATTCATTCTTAAAGATAGGTGGGTCGCAATTCATGCCTACTTCATTTCTTGGGTCACTGGGATTTACTACAACTCCATGCATATAGTATCTATATATTTCTTATCTGTTGTAAAAGGATGGAAACTTGGAACTGTGCTCCGTGATGTATACCTATATAAGAATTGCCAATAAGTGCAAAAAAGGTTTAAAGTTCTTTCCTTCTAACTTATGAGCTCAGATCGGCGAAAGGTATTAGCTTATCATCGGTCCTAGTATAGAGTTCCCCTGAGTTTTGTAGGTGTAAAAGGAAAGGGTGTGTTGGTTATACCTAGAGTAGGGGCCTAGCTGTGTAGGAAAGCCTGACTCGACTGAAGCATCAGTTTTGCACATAATTTTTATACGGAGCACGTATTTGCCTTTACGGTGGGGAGTAAATCAAGTGAATAGCATTGCGATGCTAAGCTTGGGCTTAGCTTCGTCAGCTCCTTTAGATCAGTCACACGCATTCACATTTTCTACCACCGGAAGTTCTTCTTTGACTTGTCTTACCTCACCTCACCTTCCCGCCTTCCCTTCTGACTACCAAATTGGCTGCAGAGGAAGAAACTCACGAACTGGCAATTCCTCCCAGCAGTTTACTCCTTTCAAAGCCAAACCCAACCAGATAAAGCATTCCTTTCCCTTTCCTCTTCGTACCTCTGCCTAAACAAAGACTAATGAATTTCCAGTGTAACGTTGTTCCTCAACTAAGTTAAGACGTAACAATAGAATAGAATGTATCTTAAAGCTTGCTCGTTAACTAGGATTCCCATTCCAACTTGGGTCTCATCTCCTCTCGCTTCCCTTTCACATCGCATCTTTGTCCTTCCTTCCTCCTGTTGTCTTTTTCCTTGCCAAAGGATAAAAAATTCTAAATGTGTCACGTTCCGATAGCACTAACGTAAGTAGTACTTTAAACAAAATCTATAAACTTAAGAATGTAGGCTGCATTCGTAACCTTTTAAAATGCAAACTATTAAAACATATAATGTCTAATGATGAAATAGACACAATAGCGAAAACAAGCGTTATAACTACTTTGAGTACAATATGTAGTATATATAGATTTCGTCATTATACACTATTTATGCTAAAGTATGCAGTTATCTTTACCTCATCACTTAAACTATGACATAAAATAATGCATGCATAGTACAAAGTGCATTTAAAATAAAAGATACTCCTTTTACAGTCACTTTTACAATGTCTTGGCTCTGGCTGTGCAGTAAGGATTGCTCTATCCAATGGAAAGATGAAAAGCTGTGTTGCACACTAATAGTGTCGTCACTTCATTAATACCTAATGAGGAAATTCCTTGGCTCTGCTGATTCGAGTTCTAGTTACTCACACGGCGAAGTAAATTATGTAGACAGACAGATGCTAGGTTCAATATGCAAGCAAGGTACATTAAGTAGTGGAGATGAGATTACATAGATTAACAGTAACATAAACTGCAAAATGCATAAGGTACATCAAATCTTGTCAGACAAGACTTGACTTCCTTATTAAATTGCGACTGAAGGCATTTAGTTTACGAGTGTTTTTGTAAATTAGAAAAAAGTGTTTAAATCGCATGATTGGAAAGATACGTGAGTTTAATGCATTGCTATTGTTTGGCTTTGGCTTGAGAAGATTGTAGGAGGAGGGATGTTATGTTTTGTTGTATAGGATGTGGGATAGAAATAAATGTTTTCTTTGCAAAGATTCAAACAAAGGCTGAATAAATATAGACATGCACCCACACGCTTATTAAAACAGTTTTTATATGGTGTTTATTTATTGATGTACAGCTAAACAGTGCCTAAGACTCGCTCTGCTCGCAATGAACCTGAAGTACTTGTTAAAATACTATTACGTTACGTAGTATCCAATAAAAAAGATATAGAGAATAAGTACATATAGTTGTGTATTAAATGAGCACCTACTTAAATGCAATGGAAGCGAGTGTAGATAGTGTAGAGTAAACGATAATATATTCTAATATTGCATCACATTACGCAGAAAAGTGTTTCTTCATAAATAAGTGAGTTTATGGGCTTCGATTATTATTATTAGATGTGTGCATGTGTACTATTTGCAATAACACGGCATTTATTAGCCGATTCTATATCTGATGACATCAGATTCTATCTCACTCTGTACTCTTGGCTGGAATTGGATTTTATGCAGTAAATAAGTAGAAGTGCTAGTATTTCGCTCATCCTACACTTGAACACAGACGAGACAAGTTTTATGACACTGGTACATAGATTTAGTTTGTTGTGGGATTCCTAGTGAGATGTAACGTAAGGAAAGTATCAGAACAAATGGTGCGTGTGTTGTGTACTGTATTTGTATTTGCACTAGTGCAGTACTTACTGCTTTAGTAGTCATTTTCCTCTGTCGTTCGCTTTCTCATCTCATTTCATCTCCCCTTCCATCTTACTCTCCTCCGTGTGAATTTAGTGAACATCGCACTGAACGGGTAAGCCTACGGAAAAGGCGAGCAGACCAAACCACCAAGAAAATATTCTCTGGTACAATATTACCTATACGCAATACGCAACATTGTTCCTTGCATGGCCTGAGTTAATGGGAAAATAGTGAGTTAAAGCTCAGAGAGGGTTCCTCCTCGTCCTCAGTTCGGTTTGGTACAAGAGAAAAGGACAAGACACCAAGACAGATCCGTCTTAGTCTTACTTATGTAGTAGTGCCTACCTACAGACATTACAAGTGTATCTATACGTATAATTTAGATAGGTAGAGTTAGTTAGTGAATATAGTTATGCGTACGTACATGTACATGAAAATTCTGTGTCAAAACCGATGTAGTTAGTGTAAGGATGTAGTTGAGCATTCGGTGGTGGCGAAATTTCCTCCCCTTCCTTGTAGTTAAGAAGAATATTGGATCAGATCAAATCGGGAATATACCCAGCTCCTGTATTATTCTGTAGAAAGAATCTTGTTCATCACTCTCTCGCCTTGTCTTGTCCTCTCGGGGTAAATGGTAAATACTGCTCTTCTCTTCTGGATTTCTCTATACTTACGTATTTAGAGCGAGAGGAGAGAAAAAACGAAGAAAGCAGTTTTGCTAGAGCTTTGTCTCTCCTTTGGTGGAGAGAGTGGTGCAAGTTCTTCCATAGATTGTATTTATATGTGTATTTTATATCTCTTTGGTAGTTTTCAGTAGTCGAGTTCTGTGGAGGAAGGAAGAGGAAGATTTAACACACCGGTTAACTTAGGTTTAGGCTATCAGTAGTTTTCTTCTCTTAGGGTGGCTTGACTTGAGCTACTACTACTTCTGACATGTACCTACTTATGTGTATTGTGTGCCTGTGGAACCCGGGCTGGTAGCTTCCTTCCTTGGCATGCTTAGGAAGTTAGTTCACTCTGAATAGAACGCATAGCCGACCAAGTTGTGTCAAGCCAAGCAGCCAAGTCAAGTCAGTTACGTTAGAGAGCGAATGCCGGGTATTCCGGATCGAAGGAACAACCAGGCGCTTGTGCATTTTCAGTTGCTCCTCGTATTTTCCAGTAGTGTGTGTTTTGTATGGGAAGAAACCGTTCCCTGCTCTGGCTAAGCTACTAAAGCCAATGGAATCGTGCATAGGATCCTACTCGGGCACTTAGTATAGGGAAAGGAAAGCAGAGATAGAAGGAAAAGCGGGTAGTGCACTAGTGAAACTGAATAGCTCAGAGCTGGCTGTTCTCTCCACTCCGTCTCTCTCTGCTCTGTATCACTTCAGTTTCAGTTTCACTTCAAAAATATCATAATATGGGAAAAGACATGTTTCTCCAAGAAGGGAGTAATAGTTCCACTTTGAATTGCGGGTGATGTGATGTGATAGTGAACACTCGCACCTTTTGGCAAGCCTCGAGTTCTCATTTACACACACTCCTCAGATATGCACACAACTATCACAAGTTCAACTTCCCTACTGCTTCCCGTCAATCTGCCCAATCTAATGTAATGTTCTACAGCACATTACATTCTGCAGCCTTCTCTCCCGAAACACAACTCAAAGGCCATGCAATGGAGTAATAACAGACACACCAATTCAATTCACAGATTGTTTACTTCTTTCAACTTTTCATTTATTTTCCAACCCTAAACCTTTCCAAACAGACAAGGTGCATCAGTGTAGTTCTAGTGGAGTCAAGAGCAGAATTTCAGTTTTCCATGTCTTCAGTGTTTCCATCCTCGTTCTACCGATATAACGGATTCTTGGAATTCTTAAAAGAAAACGTCAAGACTTTGGTATTTAATTATCATAATGTTTGTGACTTGAATTTGAATAAATCGCTTAACAAGTTAATTACATGTAAAGACACTCTTTACGCGACTAAATATTTTTCTAGTGACTTATGTACAAGATTTTTGAAAATTCTACATTTAGTGGTGTGCTTTTGACTCACTGTGAAAAGTTTCCATAGAATGACTTGGTCTATTCGCTCTGTAGGTTTTCCAACAATAGGTAATGAATATGAAATAGGAATCCCATATTAAGTCATTTGTTCCTATTGTATTGTATCGTATCGCCGTATCGAATCAAATACATACATTTGCATAACATGGCAATTACATAGACCGCAGAGGTGCATAATGTTAAATTATGTCTGCACTTCTATATATGTAGTGCCTGTGTTCTGTTCTCAGAAACAAGTTGAGTGTAATGTAAGTAAAGCTCTGATCGCATCGCATCACAATTTATACGATCCTTAAAGCTGAATCCTTTCCATTCTGTATTAAAACCTATACAATTCAATTCTCTGTCAGTAGTGTGTAGCTGTAAGGTGTTATATAACTGTAGACACCTTCCATGGCTTGGCTGACTAATTGTGTGTTTAATTTATAGCAAATCATAAGGGCAACGTGGGTTTCTTTTGTTGTTAGGTAGTCTCATATTTTGGCATTGTATTGGAATTACATTACATGCATGTGTTTGCATAGGAATATTACGGGCAATTGACATGTGAGTCAATTTACTATGTTTGTGTAGTTAAAGCTGTTGCTCGTACTATTATTTCTACTGTCAAGTATGGTAGTCAGCTTTGTGATAGAGAACGTCATCCAATATCCCCAATTCTTGTAACATGATAAAGGTGCACCGTGCACAATCAGCTAGATCAGATACATAGCGTAATACTATTTAGTTTGCACTGTTGCAAATTTTTTGCTTGCATTATCTGTATGGTAACTAGCATAACTAAAATAGAATGCTATTAAATATTTGGGTAAAATATAAAATTGTTATTATAGAAAGGCATTTATTTTTGTATTTTAGCCACGTTAATTGGATTCTAAGTGGTTTAGTTGCAAAATTGAGTAGATTATTGTTATTTCGTTATTGTGCTCCTTTCACATTGTATTTTGTATCTCATTACCTTATTTTATATAGCCATCTGTATGCTGTGTAGTGCAGTATTTTGTACCAATAAGTAGTAGTGTTTCATCGTTATGGCTGAAACGAGGTGAACATAATACATTCAAGCATAGGTATCATGTAATTGATTACATGCCTAAGTTAACACCACGAGTTTACAATATCAGTGGAAGTGGAATATAAAATCAGTTGCCAAAATCTCATTTGTATGCACCATCAGCTCCGCCAATAGTCTGAATTTACATTTCTGTAGCTAATATTTTTCAAATAATTTACTCATTCCCTCAGAATGTTAGATAGATACATTATTTATTTATACATTAAAATCCCAGACGTATTTAGCACTTGTGGTTTGTCATAGTCCTTCGTGCATATCGTGAAATCAGTTCGCATCAGTTCTTGGCTATCCTCATGTCTGACACAACACACAATATTATTGTGATGTTAAACACAGATTTAGAATATAGAAAAATACGTGTTATTAGGGTAAGCTAATTTTACTTTATAATACTGAAATATTCTTATTTTATTGAAGACTATTACAATAATTACCTTATTTTGCTAAATATTTTGGTGTTGCAGTTAAATCAAAGTGAAATTTTATTGTGTAACCGTCATTTTTTCTCTTTCTTACTGGCGTAATGATGTATTGTTTTTAATTCACAATGCATTTTATTGCAATTTTGTAGCGTAAATAGAAATCCATTCAGATTGCAGAAGTGTGTGCTTGAATAGGCACGCTGTTAGTCTTACTAGCATGATATCTGAGGAATTGTCCTGTTGCAATGGAATTGTTTGATTTGAGTGGTAACCTGTGACAGTGAACATTTACTTTTGAATGATTCTTGATTTAATGAATAAAGTGTTTGACGTGACATAAATGGCAATAGATAGGGTAATAGTGGCCTGATTCGAAAGTCTAGTAAATGTTGTTAGACTACGTATTATTGAGTAAAGAGAACGGAATGAGTGATCTGGTAGAGAACTGACCAGTGAAGGAAATAATGCGAATTGATTTGAGTTGAGTGTGCTATTTGCGTGTTTTGCACGTACGCAACGCAAGGAGCGGACGTAAGTTGGAAGAACTCGTTGTTTGTGCAGAGCTTTGTTGGTGTTCGTGATTTGATGTTAATGTGACTGTTGATCTGATTATAAAACTGAAGCTTAGCTGTGAGATTTGGATTAGAAGTGTGATTGCTGTGTGATTCCTCTTTTGTAAAGGACTTTGATTTGTTTTGTGTTGCCTCTGCCCGAAGGAAGTGAATAAGGCAAGACAAAACAAATCGCAGTTCGACTATTATGGTATCTAGAACAGAACACAGAGGCAAACAAGGTAAAGATAATAATACAGCCAGACAAACGAACCAAGGAACCTATCTAATCCAATCCAATTCTGGAAAAGACCTACCTATTTATTACGTGTTTTCTTAGCTCCCTCTGCCTACACTCTATTTTGTTCAATTAAATGTGCATAATTTTATGAAACATTTGTCATTGTAGAGAAAATGTAGTGTTTATCGCTATTCATTAATTACTGCGTATTTAATGTACTGTTACTCGATCTGATCTCATTTGGGAGCAGTCCTTAATATTTATGCACCGCACAACCAGATATTTTTCATATAATTACGTCTCTGCATATTTAGCTGATTCCTTGCTACAAATCCAATCTAATTCAAAGAAGGCGATGCGATTGCGACGCGATAGTCAAATCAGTTACAATAATAATACGACTGTAAAAGTTTAAGGAAAGAAATACAATGTATGTATGTACATAGATAAACATGAAAACAAGTTCAACAGAGTTTGTCTTGTGGTTTGTCATAGTCCTTCGTGCATATCGTGAAATCAGTTCGCATCAGTTCTTGGCTATCCTCATGTCTGACACAACACACAATATTATTGTGATGTTAAACACAGATTTAGAATATAGAAAAATACGTGTTATTAGGGTAAGCTAATTTTACTTTATAATACTGAAATATTCTTATTTTATTGAAGACTATTACAATAATTACCTTATTTTGCTAAATATTTTGGTGTTGCAGTTAAATCAAAGTGAAATTTTATTGTGTAACCGTCATTTTTTCTCTTTCTTACTGGCGTAATGATGTATTGTTTTTAATTCACAATGCATTTTATTGCAATTTTGTAGCGTAAATAGAAATCCATTCAGATTGCAGAAGTGTGTGCTTGAATAGGCACGCTGTTAGTCTTACTAGCATGATATCTGAGGAATTGTCCTGTTGCAATGGAATTGTTTGATTTGAGTGGTAACCTGTGACAGTGAACATTTACTTTTGAATGATTCTTGATTTAATGAATAAAGTGTTTGACGTGACATAAATGGCAATAGATAGGGTAATAGTGGCCTGATTCGAAAGTCTAGTAAATGTTGTTAGACTACGTATTATTGAGTAAAGAGAACGGAATGAGTGATCTGGTAGAGAACTGACCAGTGAAGGAAATAATGCGAATTGATTTGAGTTGAGTGTGCTATTTGCGTGTTTTGCACGTACGCAACGCAAGGAGCGGACGTAAGTTGGAAGAACTCGTTGTTTGTGCAGAGCTTTGTTGGTGTTCGTGATTTGATGTTAATGTGACTGTTGATCTGATTATAAAACTGAAGCTTAGCTGTGAGATTTGGATTAGAAGTGTGATTGCTGTGTGATTCCTCTTTTGTAAAGGACTTTGATTTGTTTTGTGTTGCCTCTGCCCGAAGGAAGTGAATAAGGCAAGACAAAACAAATCGCAGTTCGACTATTATGGTATCTAGAACAGAACACAGAGGCAAACAAGGTAAAGATAATAATACAGCCAGACAAACGAACCAAGGAACCTATCTAATCCAATCCAATTCTGGAAAAGACCTACCTATTTATTACGTGTTTTCTTAGCTCCCTCTGCCTACACTCTATTTTGTTCAATTAAATGTGCATAATTTTATGAAACATTTGTCATTGTAGAGAAAATGTAGTGTTTATCGCTATTCATTAATTACTGCGTATTTAATGTACTGTTACTCGATCTGATCTCATTTGGGAGCAGTCCTTAATATTTATGCACCGCACAACCAGATATTTTTCATATAATTACGTCTCTGCATATTTAGCTGATTCCTTGCTACAAATCCAATCTAATTCAAAGAAGGCGATGCGATTGCGACGCGATAGTCAAATCAGTTACAATAATAATACGACTGTAAAAGTTTAAGGAAAGAAATACAATGTATGTATGTACATAGATAAACATGAAAACAAGTTCAACAGAGTTTGTCTTTGTCTCTCTGGATTTCGGTGGCTGTGGTGTGTGTGACTACTTGTCTAGGCTAAGCTATGATAATATTGTGTGCATGTAATTGCACATACTGCTCTGAATTGAAGAAATACACAGTAGAATTGCATTACATTATTACCTTTCACCTTGACAAACAGTGTAACCAGCCAAGTTTCAACATTAACATGTTCATCCTCACCTTCCTCACTGGCATCGTCAAGGCAAAGACGACGTAACGAAAGCTATATTATTATTTTCTCTGCCTAGTCCTGTATATTTACAATTCTACATAGCTGCACTCTGTACAGTTGAGAGTATACGGTGTACATGCAAGGAAATACATAAAATAGCTTACTAGAGTTTGAATTTGAATTTGCATTGAATTCCAAACAGTAGTGCTCTCTTTTACTGTCCTGTCTGTTTCTACTGATTGTGAGCCAAAAGTCATGTAAGCAAAAGGAAGGGGAGGACGCGTTTATTCATCTAAATGTCTTGGCGTGACTTGTTTGTCTTATAATATTGGTTTTCTACTACTTGTACCACTATACACAAACTACGTACTATTAGTATACAGATTACAGATAAATGTACTAATCAACATAAATATAGAACATTTTACTACTCACAAAGACATTTTTCCATTCACTCTGCAGAGATAGTGTACCTGTATCCTATCTTTCTATCTTCTACTGTTTTCAATTCTTCAGAATGTCCCACAGCACGTTCGCTATCAATATCCGTGTACAATTGCACAACGAATACAGAAATGTGCCCTTATGGTATTTGTTCACTGTATACTCTGTTTTCCTATATAGAACCCGTATGTACTTGTGATGTGATGCGAGTAGAATTGAGATTGAAATGTTGAACAGTTGCAATTTGCATCTGTGTGCCGCAGTTTAGTTTAGTTACTTTCCTCAAAGAACTTTGTTGTTCGCTGTGCACTCGTTTAGAAATTTGTGTGTATTGTGTGTACCTTATAGATAAACATTCTCCTGTCCCTACTTAGCAATATGTCTACACTTCCCTGTACTTTTCCCGTATAGTGTATAGCACCGCCATCATGCATTCAAATTCAACCGAACTTACTTTTCGGTATTGTCTGGTTATACCAATGGAGTATCCGACCTAACTTTACTTCCACCCCGATCTACTAGTACTTTAATTCTCTTGAGTTTCAATTTTGAACTTGGATTTGCATTTGCATTTCACAAGGGAGACCCAATCCCAATATTGTATATCGGTTGCTTACAGATAAGTATGTACACTAAACATAAATAACTACAGTAAACGTAACTGGAACCACATTACTGTCTCAATTCTCTTCAGCTCATCAGCTTTGGATATAGGAAATTATTGTGCAGTTGTTATTGCAGCTTAAATAGAATTTACATTGAACATTATTAGATTGTAAGCGTATTAGACGGGAAATATTTAAATTCTGTTCTGACTCTATTTACGATGTTACCTTGCCATTGCATTGCCTTGTCGTTGTCTCACCCTTACCACCAAGCTCATTGTCAGCTTGGCAGTTTTGGCTGAGAATCAGCAACCAGCACGGCTTTTAGTCAAATCTTGCAATGTGCTGACTTATCAACGTTAAATATAACGACAAGTTAGTTTGTTTGCTATACAAAGAGTTCAGTTGTTCAGTCAGTTCCATCTTCTTTTTCCTGCATCGAAATGCATTCAATCCAGTCAGCTGTACATACATTCGTACTTGTATATTGTAGTGTAATTTAGAAAAGTGAAAAAAACGTAAGCGTATTCAAGCATATTGTTTACTCAGTCAATTGGTTCGTTTTGTCTGGTCCTCCATCTGATCCAATTCAGCTATGATGAATTGTGACAGTTGTGGTCAATTAAAATAAAAACTGCATCTGCCGACTGTCTCTACTCGACGTAAATACTTACGTCGCTTTAGGACACACAAAGTAATAATGTGCTGTATTTATTAACTGTGATTGTGAATCTTCGTGAGTATTCTATTCTTATTCTCGCTGGCGATACGATACAATACAATAGTTACATTATTAGTATTTAACACAGTTTTATTAGATACACAAGATCAAGCAACAACGTTCCGTTTTATCTGCCTAACCTACCGTAGCGCATTGTGAAACAACTATATAAAGTCTCTCTAGTCGAATCGGTTCAACTTCTTTTATGTGATACAAAGATACATGATTACATTTAGTAACAAAATAGACAGAGAATATAAACAGTCACCCTAACCTAACCTTCCATCTTTTATTTTTGTATTTATTCTAATTCTATGAGCTCACATCACCCTTTGAACTTTTCAATTGATTGCGATTGTTAGTGAATAATACCATGCAAATGAAGATATTACAAAGGTTAAACACCTGGATATCTGTTTGAAGGAGATCAGAATCGCGTTTGTCGTCAGAAGGTTCTTTTTTATAAACTGTATATTTCATATAGTATCTACGTATAGAGTTTTTGACTATTGACAGAAAACAGTAATACCTTGTTTGAAAGGAGGAAAGTATTAGATTACAAGTGATCTGAAAGATTCTATTTGTGTCTGGAAAAGTGACTGATGTGTACATGAAAAGAATCGATTCTTTTATGATTCTGAAAAGTGGATAATTGGCAGAGGACTCTTTAAAAGTGCATTTACCTTCGGTTGAGTTGGATTGACACATATGTTCACTGAGAACATTCATTTTACAAAGATGATGATGATGAGAGGCTAGTGTAGGGAATTGCTACGCTGAAGTTGAGTTCTCTTAAATATTCGCATTAGGACTTTGTTTCACGAGGACAGCTAATTTGAGAAGAGTAAACATTTCTCAATGCTGCGTTCTTTCCTGTCTTTGTCAAGTTGAGTCACGGCACGAGATAGTGTAATCTCTGTTGTGTGCAGAGTCCAACGCGAGTTTTCTGATTTCTGTTGTCAGCAGCAGGAGAATATTCAATTTCACTCGGTGATTGACAATAATGCGAGGATATTATTAGGAAGAGATCAGCAAACTGTCTTGTTATTGTAATTTTACGTACGACGTAGGTACTGTATAGCTACTGAGAGACTCTGATTGACTTTTATACATATTAGCA
This sequence comes from Yoshiicerus persimilis, assembly GCA_020352615.2. Lineage (NCBI taxonomy): Eukaryota > Metazoa > Arthropoda > Collembola > Entomobryomorpha > Tomoceridae > Yoshiicerus > Yoshiicerus persimilis. The sequence continues at coordinate 45,009,554 of CM036941.2, forward strand.
AGTATTTAGGATCTCATCACATGGTATCAGCACACGGCAGACGAATTAAGTTGATATAAGCGAGGATTGACAATTAGCAGTGCAAACAATAAAAAGTGAAGTTGGGTGTGGATGCGAGGGAAGTGCGGTGGTTGCAGGAAAGTTGATGCTCTCGTCGTGTGTGAGTGACAAAGTTGCAAAAGAGCTTTCTATATGAAGTGGATGGATGTGCAGCAGCAGGCAGCCTATATGGAACATCATCCTCATGATGGACGCACTGGCTCGTTGAAAAGGAGTAGCAGCTTTAAAAAGCTGTTGAAGTTACCCTTATGGGGTAACTCCAATTCTTCCAGCTCTAATAATGCTTCTGGCTCAGGTACATTTCATCCTCTTACTCAACTTTTCCATTAGCATAATAATATCATTTTTCTACTTCATCAATTGCATTAGTCCAACACCAAAATCACAGGGAGTCCTTTTCTCTTTCATCCCATAATATTTACCTCTAAGCTATTAAGCAATATAGGTCTGCTCTACATTTACATTGTATTCTGTACGGTAATATACAGATAGTTTCCCAAATTATTACTTGCTATCATCTACTCTACTTTCGTTGGCACATATAAGTTTTCCAGTTTCTATTGTTTGGTAAACTATACTGGTAATATATATTTCGTGTCAGAGTATACTATCTCTGCTTCGCAAAGCAGAATTCAATATATGGTGTGTGATACCGAATTAAGTGAGTTTCACAAATTACAATACGCCCTAAAGTTTAACTGCGGTTGTGTAGCACGCTAAAAACAAGAGTAAATTTTAATTGAATATTAAAATAATTTCGATATATAATAATTGACGAGCAGCGTTGCAAACGTTGTGTTTAACACGACTAAATCCATATCTTTTTAATCAAGCCGGACCTTGAAAGGTTACTTGTGACTGACTTCACAGGTTTTTAAGTAGCTTAGCAATTATATTTCGTAGTTAAATATGTTTACACGTGAATAGTTAACAATTTTATTCTCGAAGACGTAACTTTTGTAATTGGGTTACTTTATTATTGGTTTCACCTTGCTCCAAGCTGCAAGAAGAATATTCATTAGTGTTTCTTATGTTCTGAGCTTCTTTGAATTTAGCTTAAGTAACTTCGTTCAACACTTTTAAGTTCATTAAGCTTAGTTTAGCATTGCAAAGTTTTAGTATTATTCTTACACGAGCGAATATTAGTAAACATATTAATTTCATTACACAAGCGCATGAATAGAAACAGCGCTCTACTACTGTACTAGTAAAGTAGGGTTTAATAGTGTAACTACACATGTAAAACTGGGTTGTATTGGTGTGGGTCTGAGGAGGCATGATTTGATTATCAGTGGTAAGTGTAATGTAGCTAATCATAAGATTCTATATTTATTCTGGTCTTGATCTCATGTAGAAAGTTACTTAGGCCGGAGTGGAATAAATTATCTTGGAGCAATTTGATGTAACCTAAGAGTGTAATGTGCTGTTCTAATTTTTGTTCGTAGCCAGCTACCGGTTAGGTGGTTCTCTCCTGGTTTATAGTATTTGCCTCGTGCCATGACATGTCGTAATAAAAAATAGCCTTGTAGTCTTGTAAATATGTGCTGGTCTGGTTTGATTCTATAATACCGAGCAATTTGTTAAGCAAGAAACGCAACGTACCCTTAAAGTAGAATAATAAGTTTGACTCGCAGCGATAAAAATGTTCTGTTACAAGACTCTCTTCATTTAGCTGCTATGTTCTGTTTACTAGTAAGTGCTCGGCTCTTCTTACATACATCTTCACTTTGTCAAGTCAAGTCAAAAATAAGGAAGACCCATCTGGTTTTGCATTACGCACTATAGCGAGTCTAAATGTTTGGTGCTAACCATTTAGTAATATGCATATTGTCTTCTATTGACTGTGTTGTACGTCCTTGCCTAACGAAATGTCAAATATTATTGGACCTCAAGTGAAACCTGAAAGTTTAAACCATATATTTTGAATGCAATGAATAAAATATGATATTAGTAATGTATTAGCATTGCATTTTATTTATGATTTGTAGATTGGATTTTATAGGCTATGAATCACTAAGCACTCCCAATACAATAGCCTTTTCTAAAATGCTTGTAAGAACAGCAGCGATAGAAGCATTTCGAAGTGATGCTGTGTTCAATAGATGGTTAAACTGGGATGGTCAAAATCATATCGATTTTTTAGTTTTAGCTCTTTGTAAACATGAATTATGTAACCTAAATAAATAGGAATAACAGACTGCAATCCTACAGACTTTATGCTTTGGATTATGTAAAAGGTGTGTCCCTAGAATTGCAAACGATCAGATAGGAAGATGCTTACTGAGAGCCACAATTAAAATTAAGATGACTGACCAATCCTCCGGGCACTCTAAAGAATATTTCATCCAGTCCTCTGTACAATGTTCTTAATATCCCAAACTAAATTATTATTATTATATTATGATATTATATTAAATTATAATACTAGTATACTATACTACAACTACACTAGTATTATTTTTTTGAAACTGTATACAGAAATGTGTCGTACAATTACTATATCTAGTTTACATTTCCTAATACTATTTTAAGTATATATTTTTAAACTTACAGTAATTGGTATTATTTTCCAATCCAATGTAATACCCAAGGTGGTCTCTAAGGTTACGTGATGGATATAGAGGTGGTGAAGATTGGGACCTTTTTACACTGGGTCTGTAAAATAGGCTACGGGACAGTAACAAGGCAACCAAGAAATTCCTTCAATAGTCCCGTCCCGTAGCTGATTAAAACTCTGCAAAACCGTCCCGTAGCCTATTATGAAGATTTTTGAACCTTCACCACCTCCTTACCCAGCCATGTTACCTTAGAGACCACCTTGGTAATACCTATATAATATCACATTGCTGTATGCAAATAATAACTTGGGTTAGCTATCTCTGGGCGAACAATTAATTCGAATGGTTTTTGAATAGCATTGATAAAAACCCTCCTAGACAAAGGGTATTAAATGAATCGTCATAAATATTATGATGTGAATAATGAATAGACAATTAGACACAAAATTATAGCTGAGATTATGTCTGAATGTTTGAAGATCGAAGTGGGATTTAATGGTTGTGGAAAAAGTTGTGAAGGAAAGTGCGATTTGTTGATAAATGGGAAGATTTATGAATTTTGTTGCGTGTTTTGTCGTGGCTTGGATATTGTGTTGAGATGTCAGCCACTCCCCAACCGAAGGCGATGCAACTGCAAGGGAGATGAATGTTTGTGGATACGGGGCATCTGAGTGAGTCTTCGGGAGACGAGGCATTTGTCATGTCGCTTCTGAGCAAGCAAGAAGGGTGGGTTGCACTTCCTTTTCTCTGTGATGAATGTAGGTAATCCGCTATAAATTCACAGCGTAGTTCTGTTCAGGTGGTCGAATCCGAGAAAAGCCAGAAAAATTGATTGATTGAGTACAGATTGTGCCGAAGCAGATATTTATGACCCAAAGCACTGTCTCTCGCATTTCAAGACAATTTTTTACACGAAAATCGCTTCGCTGTGCAATTCAGGGGTAGAATTCTAAGCGGTTCGCTTCAGGCATTAGTAGGTACTTACTATTATATAACTTATTGTTGAAATACCCTTGATAGTGCACTGGTGCTCATCCTGAATATGGAATACCAATATTTATCTGGTCCTCGTGCTTTCGTGAGTGTGAAATGATACCAGCATGCAGAAAATGCATTTTATCGATGTATACTTTGTAAAACTTACTATGGTAGACATTGGTACCCAAAACTGTTGCGACTTTGTATGTTTTTCATACTTTATTTACTTTTTATTAATAGTACTTGTCCTACAGTCTGCAGATGCAGTTACTAATACTATGCTTATTGCAGGATGATCTTTCTTCTTTATTTTGAGCATTCAAATGCAGGCTTATGGATCAGAGCGTAGTGCATTTTATTTCTTCCTTGTCTGAAGTCTAGCTTTGCGTATGTAAGCTACAGTATTATTTTTAAAAGGATTCTGTTGCAATAGTACACAATAGAGCATGAGTTTGTGGACGAATATAAAAATATGAAGTAATGTAATGCAATGCAGCCGAATCGTTGGACGAACATAAAGAAATAAGTAGGAAAAAATGCTCACGAAGGCCGTTTTTTGTTAAACAGGTCCATAACTTTTCGTGCATCTGGTGGAACCGTAGTATAATGTTTTTGTACATACCATAAGTAGCAATGTAATAAGCAAGAGTAGTAGTGCACTTTAAGTATGTACTGAAAACGATACTCAAGGAAAATAGAAGTAATGCATAATATTGTCATATTACATGTATCTCTTATATCTGTCAGACATAACATGAAATGCACTACTACCACTACTACTACTGTAATGTTTAGGCAGACTATTTTTTGGTGTCTACAGTATTAAGAAGGTACATAAATCGAATGTGTAGGTACATGTTATGTTATAACATGGTAATGGTAGCAGGGAGGAGGAGAGAGAGGTAGAAATGCATAAGACGCCAAATGATGTAGTAATATTGTGTAATGTAATGCAGATATCCGACAGTATGCATTCATGCATGCTTACACTTACAAACGAGATATGTTGGGGTGTAAGTATAAAAAGAGTTACACTGGGCAATAATAGGGGAAATTACGGCCACAAAGGTGTGCGAGGTATTTCTTTATACGTGAACATTACCTTCCATTGCATATTGCATCGTTTACCAAACTATAGATCCTTTTCATTGGTATAATACCAATGGTTATGGTGTGCTATTGTGTAGGGGTGGATTATTTCGTTAGATGCGATCTTCCCTCCTGCTCACACTCAACCAGTCGATTGAGAAACAAAATAATACTCGCAAGTGCATTTGCTCTCTAATACTTTTCTGCTTTTTCAGTTTTTGTTTTACTACTGCAAGCAATTTGAGGTACACATGAAAAATGCACAGCTACACAGTTGCACAAGTAGACATTAGGAATTCTTAGGAGGTAAGTGATATATTATAACGTCCATGCTGGTAGACTGGAAGCACAATAAAAAAGAGTGGCTTATACGGACCTATGCGACATTTTCTTGGACTACGTCGATCTTTTCACGAAAAAACATTTGCAACAAAAACTTGTGAAATAAAAAGTATTTGTCTTGGGTAGTGATGATGTTTGGGAATTAGAGCGTACCCAGTTACATACAAGCAATGCTTTAAACAATATTAATTTATTTACTTTAGACCATGTGTCAATTTCAAGAATAGTAGACTAAATTGTAAAAAATCCAATGATTTATTTGAGTATTGTAAAGATTTAATTGAATTGCATACATGTAAAATGAAAAAGAGATGAAATGGAAATGGATGAGAGTGAAGGTATAAAATTACTTGTTCCTATTACAAGTAAAGTGTAGTACATCTGAGATGCATAATAACGATACATAATGAATGTAGAGACACCTGCTAATACGTATGTAGTAGCAGAGTAGTAAGTCTAAATAAAAAAGAAGTGGTAGTGGTTACATCCATAAAGGTGGTTTTATGATATAATAATGTCGTGTGATATATGTATTTGAAGTCGACGATTTGTTAGATAGCTTTTACTTATTAGCCAGACTGGACTGAATGGTGGATGTTGAGGATGGGAGGAAGAGCTTCGGAAAGGGAAAATTGCATGAGAAGATGATATATGAGATTGGGATGAAATAAAAATGAGGACCGTCTTCAGAGTAAATCTTTTTTCTTCATTCCTCGTCGCTCCTGTATACTGTATACTTACTCTGTCTAAAAACTACCTAAGCAGACTTGCCTTTCTTTCTTTGACCGGACTAGGAAAAGTTTTGGTTCTCTGGTCTGGATGTACTATATAATGTTTATAAGCCATGGTTATAGCATAGTATTAGCCTGAGGGATCCTTACATAAATATTATATAATAATAACGAAGGTGTGTTTCAACAGGGCATAGCTTAGGACAGACAGTGGTTCGTAGCAAAAGTAAGTAAGCACACATTTGTAGGGCATAAAAGAGATATGTTTGTGCCATTGCTTTGTAATGCGAGAAATGAAGAGGAGCAGAGAGTTTAATTCGGATGGGAATGAAGATGAAATGAAGGTTCTTCCCTTCGCATTCTACTAGGTATATACTTCTACTGTGTGATGAATGTTCAGCTATGTAACATGCTCCACTATATTTGTCTATCGCTTGGGTTGAGTTGAGTTGCCTTCAATTTGTGCCTTGACTCAGCAATTTTTGCTGTATAAAAAGAGTTCGGAAGAAGAATGCTGTTGTGGAAAGAGTAGCATCTCTCTGTAGGATATGGGAGAATGATAAATACTCGGAGCTAAGTAAAAGCAACGTCTTAGAATGTAATAAATACACAGGGCACGCTATAGCAAACTCTTCTGCATGGTTTGGAAATCGAAATGAAAAGCGTATCTCCACAGAATGTAATGCAATGAAATCCAAAGGTACTACCAATATCCAATCCACGCCGACAATATTATATTTATGGGTCTCTATGCTTCTGCTGATGCTGAATAGTCTTCTTTAGCTCGAGGTCAAGTCCAAGATCAAAATTTAAAATTAGGTTAGGCTTGTCTGTCGTTACTGCCACCGGGCTGCCAAAAGTATTTTGATTCGGTGCTAAATCATTTTATTCTCGACCGTTTTTGCTGTTCCCTGCATGTAAATAGGATGTCCGTTATTTATTTGCATACCATTCACTATACGCAGATGTAGCATTTAGTTATGTAGTGGGCTAGTAGTACTATTTATTAGGTAGGAAGCAAATTGTCATCAGTTTGTAATTTATGATATGATATGTAAAGGAAGACTACTGCCAGCAAAGTATTTTGTTTACCTTAATTGTTTACTAAGGCATAATGAAAAGGTGTTACCGTTCTGCTATAGGAATTGATATATTGCTAATGTAATATCCTGAGGTGGACATTTGTCAGGCGCGTGAAGTAAGGAAGTTAAGTCAGCTTAACTGGCCATTCTTAGTAGGGAATAACAAAAGATGGAAATTTAAGAGTGGAGGATATAATAAGGAAGATACAATGTACGTTGGTCATGTCTTAGTGTTCGTGTCACAACATAACTCATCGGGCTCGTGTACTTGAATGGATATTATTGTGGGACAATAGAAAGTGACATTTTTATTAACATTACTACATATGTGGGTAAAGAGTTAAATAGTGAATCAACGGATACGTCATAAACAGCCATCTCATAAATTCAAGGAATTAATTAATCCATGACAAAGACAAAAGACTGAATGAAGCACATATTTAAATTGGAGGCGTAATATATTGTGTAATACATAATATAACTTAACTTGCATTTTCTCTCATTAAACTATCAATATTAATGTAGTCATACAAAATATAATGTACAAGTTAAGTAGGTACCTATGTAGAAGCACAAAAATAGTGAGTAAACTCTGTTATTTATGGCAAGTAGTGTTTCTATGTGTGAATTCCGTATTGTTACTATTAGAAAGCAAATAGTAAATAAAGTGCTCTATTTTGTTAATTTGTCTAACGAAAAGTGAATTAGTTTGTAAGCTGTCCTGTGCTGTTTTGTCGGTTGGCCGGAAACCTTTGCAGTGGAATAGGAAAAGAGCTTAGGACTTAGGAAGGGAGTTACATTTTGTTTTGAAGGCTAAGTATCGTCGTGCTGTCAATGTCAGTTACAGTTTACATTTCTTAGTCATTTCCTCCCTCCGTCATTTCGTTGGTTGGGAAGCGCAAGCACACCGCACTGATAAGTTTGGTTACGTTAGGTTAGGTCCATCACTCTGGCTATTTATTTTGATGGAAGTTTGTAGCCAGTGCTGACGTGAACGTTTTGTTTTTCACTTTTGTTATGCTTCATGCTTTGTCATTGTCACTATTATTCTCTTTCCCTTATTTTTACACTTGTTTTAGGGTACAATTTACTCTAGTTATAAAATTACAGCAATTTGGAGTTAAAATCTATCCGTTGCTCTATTTCTTTATTAGTATAGTATTTTATATTTACCTAATGGAAAACTGAACTGTTTGCTTATTCCTACCCTCGTGGGAATTAAAGACTCTGACTGGGGTAATAGGTGGGAATGCCAAAAGACGTAAATTGGAATAAACTGGATGGAGAGGTTCGTCGTAGTAAAATGCTAGTAATTTGATACTGATTAGTATTGTATTGTTGCATATAGTTACATATTACATAAGGATTCACTTACTAACTATATTGTACCTACTTCTTAGATGTTGTTGCATTTTCCCATATGGGGATTTATAATGGTTCCATGGATCTTTCAGTATCGTTTATATAATAATTGTATGCATTTACAGAAAGCTGGATTTATACGTGCTTATTATACATTCAAATGTATTAGATACTGCCGTATATAGACATGGGACAGTAGTACAGTAGTCATGTAATAATAGTATGGGTAGTCGTAAGCTTACTAGCGTAAGCTAACAATAATCTATGGTAATAAATCCTAATCCCCTCTTATTACTACATTAGAGCTTCTACCTCCACTTCACTTCCGTCTTTACACAACGGGGGATAATATTAGGAATTAGGATTATTGCATTGTCAAGCGGAAGGAAAGATGGGGAATGTAGTTACTGTTGTGTTATGTGTACGTAATAATATAGATCCATTTGTCTTTTCCTATTCTCCCTTATCGCTCCTCCCTGGTCCTTTTAGTAGGCACAGCTTCTGAATATGTTGGCTCTCTACTTTATGAACTACCATTACTTAGGTAAGCATCTAATATGTACTGAAGGCAGACATTTACATTCACTTTTATTACTTTTCCCTCAGACTACTATGCTAGAGGAATATTCTCTTATGTACACATGAGGTACATATTTGGATTTAATAAATAAAACATTTGCTTACAATTAGTATTTACTTTTATTATGCATTCACAGTATTATCTCCATTATGCATAATACTTGGAGCATGCACGTCTGTTTGTTGATTTAATTCCTTTCGTTCATCGAATCATTCTTCCTGTAGTCTTAATTTTAGTCTAGTACAGTCTGCTTAAGAAGTCACACAGAATCAGGAAATGTTTACTTTTGCAACCTAAATTATTTTGACAAAAACCCAGATGCGAAATCTAAAAAATGTGATTTTAATTTAGCATGAATATTGTAGTCACTGCAGATTTGATTTAATTACTGGATTTATCTTATCTTCTTAGAATTTTATGGTTACCATTCATACTAGTCCTTTAGCAACCTAACTATTCTAGAGAAAAGAAGCCAACTAACGATAAATGTAGTAGACAGGCATGAGACTGTACTCTGAGAGCCGCTCTGAGTTTGAGTTGGACATGACTTGGCGTCAGGTTGCATTTATTTCTGCCTATTTCAACACAGTATAGCCCTCCTTGTATAAATACATTCAAATAGACACTACAGTAATATTATTATGATGTATGTAGGAGAGGTTCTATAAGGAGTAAGTGAAAGGCTTAGTAAATATGTAATGCGTTTGTATGTGCTTGTAAGTAAGAATTATTTTGACCATTGAGCCGTATCCTCGTAGATAGGTCGGTGACTTGTCGTTATTCTTAAGTCTCTAGTTGACTTTGACAGTGAAAAGTATCGCTGAGTTGATGTGACGAAGATTCTAGACGGGATATAAAGACACGGTTATAGTTTTGTGGAATATTACTTGGAAGAGAGCGGATGAAAGTTATATTGTTATAGTTGTTCAGATGTTCTTTTGTCTTGTGCAGTCGTTCTTGTTCTTGTTATTAGTCTTATTTAGCTGATTCCTGTGTGTTGTATGTGACTGGTCTGGACTGGAGTTCTGCTCAAGAGCTGGTGTTATGTGTCTTTGTCGGATCTTTTGAAACGAGCAAATATATAATATTTCTCCTCTGGGATGGGAATATAGTGCAGTGGGATGCCATGTCTGGTTCGTTCAAGAAGTTTCCTATCGTGTTTGGTCTGACAAAGTCAAGTCTCACGTTGTTATCAAAAGTAGTACGTTCGAGAAGAAACAGTTCAGAGTTCAGAGGCCTTTAATACGTGTAATAGTGCTGTGGGCCTTAAATCGTTAGCTCAGCTCTGTTTCTAGTCTCAACTCCACCGTACCACGAGGCGATGTCATGAATTCCCTTTTCTTATTTAAAAGCTTAATGTACTTATCTTAGTTGGCTTTGGCTGAGGCTCAGAAGGCAAACCATATGTCATAACTAACGTAATAAGGTTTCCTCTAGAATACAAACTACAGTCGTATATAGCTGTAAATGTATAAATTTGTAGTGTATGGTGAAGTGCGTGAATGGATTGCCGATTGCCCTTGGACGCTTGCCCCCTGATGGAGTCGAGGGATTCTTGAGTTGGAGGGCCTTGCAGGTTGTTCTGGTGTTGTAGGAGTGGATTGCCGTGTCCGTCAAGTCTCACTGCTAGGCTCTTCACAATCTTTTCAGACTGGAGGACTTATTTTTTCTTGAGGGTGGAGTGGACCCGTGTGCTCAAGAACTTTTTGCTATACGCTGCTATACTAGGTGGAGGAGTGGATGCTGGGTAGAATGTACGTGTAACGTTACGCACTCACATAATGTGATAAGCGAAAACGTAGAATGTTGAAAGGTGCTCGAAGCTGGAGGAAGAACCACGATCACGCTCTGTCATGTCAGTCTGAAAAAATAAAAAGAATCACAGGATTTTGTTTTCCTTCCTTTTTGCCTGTAATAGTATCTCTGTGTTAAAATTTAAAATGCAATATCTGTACTGCACACTCCACGTTGTCCACGTTCTTAGGTTTCTTGTATAATGGTTGCTCTTTTTTAGTTTTTCCAGCCTCTCCTGCTGCCGTGCCACGATTACACATGTTTAACTGCATTCTCATGTAATGGTTATAAATACTGTATTTATGTACTGATATAAATCGGATTCTGATGTACTCCATTCATGTGTGTAGGCACTACTACAGTTTTTGTATGCTTTACTTTAGACTTCAGTAAAGGTATATAATATTACAGTTGAGTGGTTTGGTTTACTACGATGATAGGATTGAAGGGTTTGTGGCCGTGTGGCTGTCCTGCGATCCCAACGAAGCGTATATTCTGTAGTTAACCATTCCAGTAGGATTGGGCAGACAACAGAACAGTGTTTCCTTGCCCGGAGGTCTATTTTACTCAATTACATTGGATTTGAGTGTGTTGGTTCATACAAGTAGACTTTTCTTGCCTGGGTACACACAAACGAGAATCTAGGCTGGAGAAGTCTGTAGCACCGTAGGTAATAAGGAGATTTAACTTAACAGCTGCCTCTTGCTCTCGTGGAACACATTTAGGCATCCCATCCCCAAATCTCCCTATTCTGGCCATGGTCAGACGAATCCCTTAATTTACTGGCTGTGTGAGTAAGTGGTACGGGTTCACCTTGTGCACACAGTTCGATCCGAACATTCATTTCTATTTCACTCTATTTTCAGTCTTCCGGAGAGAAGGTCGATTAGATTCCATTTCGTATGTTAAAGGGCAGTCCAATAAATATCAAGACGAGGGTCGGTCTGCATTCAAAGAAACATTACCATTCCTAGGTTAAGTCAATCCAATACCAAGTTATTACTGACTCGAGGCAAAACGCTACTGTGCTCTTGTACTCCTATTGTGATTTCAGTGTGTGCATGATGTGATGGCTACTATAAATGATTGTGAGTAAGTTACTGTTAGAATGTTACTGTAGCGAATAATTGAAATCTTTATAGTGGGACTACGAGTACAGTTTATGTTTCGTTAAAATGACTCAGACAGAATGAGGTGAATTGGATTGGGTCCAGCAACTCTACAGATTTACTTCCATGTAAGGTTTCAGTGGACTTTGTAGATTCTGAGGACGTCTCTACTTATGTACACATTGTAATCTCTCGTGTTGTGCGATCTTCATTGGTCACGTTGCATTCATTCAATTCGTGTATCTTTCCCTAGAGTTTCCATTCGAATTTCGACCTCTTCCGGTTCCACACTGTGTTTACTTAACTCATGTCAAGTGGATGGACACCACGTTACAATAACATTACATGCTCTGCTCTACAACTGCGGACTGTACAATTCGACCCAATTTCGGTCGTCTGCTTTAGTAATGCATTACACAACACTAACACAACCAAGCCAAGCCACACTCCATTCTCCAAATTTTGTTGATTCCAATCTGGTGTTTCCTATCATCGTAATAAATGTCTTGTACATGATAACATGATGGTTCGACTTCGACTCTGAAATCATATTTACTTATGATATAGTGTAACAGAATTATTATTTACGTTCTGATATCCTATTTGGTGTATTTCAAGAAATACAGATGGTTTCGGATAAGATAATACTAAAACGTAGACCATGCCGACCTGGTACGAGTTTTTTGTTCTACACTGCTGAGAAATGGATGAAATTGTAATATTGTAGAAAATATGAGACGTGTTCCTAAGAAAAGGGTTGAATTTTAGCCATATTTATCTGTGGTGTGTGTGGTGCGTTTGCACTAAAGTTTAGATACCTAAGTGTTAAGGGAAGATTGTTTTTAGACTTGTGAGGGTGGAGCTGGAAATAGAGAAGAACTGGACTTGGACTTAGTGCTGGAATAGAAAGGAGAATAATTTAACTGTTAGCACGAATAATCTCATGTGAACAAAAATCTGTTCTTAGAAAAGAGAAAAATACGCCGAGTGAACTAACTATGATAATTCTGTATGGTGTTATAGAGTTGATTAGTATTTTGTTTATGGCAGTGTAGAGGACGGTCGTACGTGGTGTGTGGTTCTCTGTTGTTGGTGCGGTGGTGTAATGTTATTTTATGTCAAGCTATACTATTGTATACTGCTAAAGCATAGCCATGGAGTGTGGGAAAACGTTTAGGAAAGAAAATGCAGTTTATGTGAGTATATGTTCTGTAGTTGGATTTCGTTTGAGTAGTTGGAAGAGGTACTTTTGTTAGAGCATATGAATGCTGTGTTTACGTCCATTACCATGTTCATGATGTTTAATGCTAGTATTACGTACTTATATATTATGTGCTCCTTGCTATATTTGAGTGTAGTGTGTAAGGATGGTGAGGATGAGGCGAACAAGACCAGAAATCACGTAGTGTAATGCTTAGAGACGTTGTTTGTGTGTATTTGCATTGAAACTGAATGGATATGTTTATTCTGCTTCTTGGGATTCTCAACTGAATCATTTTGAGTCTTTGAATGTGAGATCTCGTCCGTTTCGTTGGGTGTATTACATTACATTACATAAAACTACTGCATTCTTTGCTTACATTAGCCATATTACGTCAGATCACGTTGCTTCCATATCACACCAAGAAAAACATCTTTCGAATTTTGTGAATGATGTGTTGCATTGCGGCGTTTTGGTATGTCGGTGCTATCTCTTAAAGATGCGGCTACTTACGTACATACTATACGGTATAGTTATGCAAAATCGTGTTGTGCTTTGACATGTTGCATATGATTTAGTCAGAGCCAGTGTTTGTGTTTCTTGTTGGTGGCCTCTGTTTTAATGAAGTTTACATTACAAGAAAAGAAATGCACTTTAAGTGGTCCGGCGATAACTAAAATACATATTTGAATTACTACACCTAAACTGTACTGACATAATAAATCAAAGTGTAAAATATTGATAAACAATGATATCTTGTAGAGTGTCGAGTTGTTGGGTTCTTCGTTGACTATGTACACATTGTTCACTATGTTCTTCGTTGGGTATGTGGCTTGTCCCTGTTCATAATTAGGTTACAAGGCATTGGAAATTGAATGAATAGTGATTATGCGATAGTGAATCTTTTATAAGGAGTGTTATATACTACGTACGTTATATGCTACATTATTTTTTGTTTCTGTAATGAAATGACTTTGATAAGGAGTCAATAGCTGGAATTCAAAGAAAGGACAGCTGCTAAGTTTTGACTGATGTTTTTGGGAATTCGAAGGAGCTACGGCAGTGTAATCTTGTTGACAAAGATTGAAACTGAATTAAATATTAAATGAGGCCAGGAATGGAAATCAAAGAGGATATTTAAAATGAAATGAGAATGTTCCTTAGTTTGGAATTGGAAACATGGTTTTGCTGACATGAATACAAAAACTATAAATATGTATCAACTACGTCGTATACTGTGAAGCATTGGAGATTGTGTCTACAGTCTTCATGGATTTTAGTAGAACAGTCGTGCAATGTTATTGAAGTTCAGTAGATTGCAGCTTAAATGGGAAATATCGTTATCTTGCTGTCCTGGTCCTGTCTGTGGAAGAAACATTGGAATTACAAATGTAACCGTTTGTTGAGTAGGCAATCCACTCTATATTTGGTATAGAATCGAAAATACTCGATATAACGGTCTACTACTAATATAAATACTGAACAGTGGTGTTTGTATTGGTTTTCGTACTATATATTATGTATTGATAGGGAAAAGAGTAGAAAAAATGGTGAGCACATTGTAACAGCCTCTACGGATGACAGAAAGACAAAGAGTAAGAAACGTATTGGATTTCATCGTATTTTATTTTGAGAGGACGTACGGACGTGTTTTTACTTAGGGAAGTGTACACAGAAGTACATTAGAGTGTCATATAGTTTAGTTTTCGATATAGCGAGTGGAGATATGATAACATTCGAATTTAGGAGCTGTTGTGGACTTTTTCGTCGGAGCGAGATTACATTCTACTTGGTTTGCTCAGACTCTTCTGTGAAATGAAGGCGGAACGGATGCACTGTGAATATTCGATCCAACGGGAATAAAGAAGCTCTATTTTAACTCACTTGAATATTGTAATGCAATATAACGAAGCGGATTTGCCGAGCCGCAGCTCTAACTCTTTGGAGGAGCATTAGTGATGTGATGTGTTGTGTAAAATAGTGTTGTCTAAGTATGGATACATATGTGCTTACTTTTATAGTGTAGAAGTTACTTGAGTTGAATGACAACAATGGGATAGAAATACAATAGACAAAAGTCGAAAGTCGACGTAAAGGAAAAGAAAGTCTCAGAGTGTCGTGTCCGTGTCTATTTGCTATTCTTTTCCTTGTTTTCTTGGTTTTTTGTGGGTTTCGTCCTCAACGAATATGAGTTGCTACGTATACCTTAGTCTTTCCACCACTCGTATCTTTTAGGGTTTACTTCTGCATGTATTTGTATGGAGACAAAGTGTCGTAGCGTATCGTGACGTAACATAACGTAAGCAATTTACATGGATGAAATACAAGCCAACTTTAACTCTCAGCTTTCTATGGCCATCAAGAGACTTTCAGTTCAGTTAGCGTTAGCAAGCAAAATAAAACACAGACTCCACACAAACTGTTTGCAGTTGCACTATATAGCCCTGGTTTCTATAGGGGTGTTTACTTGTCACTCAGTCTTTTTGTATTCTCTATGTGTTTTAGCAGGAGGGATTTAAGGAAAATATCCAAATTCCGTTGAAGCCGGAGGGAAGTTCCGTAATTTCTCTCTGGTTTCCTTACTAGCCATTCCCTCTGTTTACTATTCCAATTTATTTATATTCTTGTCCTCTGGGACAACGCTTTTGCATTCCATCCTTGTATACTAATACAGATAAAAATTTATGTCATAACCTGCCATATAAATAGTATCCGTTATGCAAATAATACCAATACAATTCAGCAGTACACACTACCGAACAAGGAAAAATATTCCTAGTATACCAGACTGTAGTTAAATTTGACATTGCAAATTATATTCTATATAACATTTTAAAGCAAAATCAAAGAAATAGGAAATTAGGAATATATACAGATTAATATTATGACCTTATGGAAAAAGTAATGTATATAAAAAATCTAATTTGCAGTAGTGGCAAATATTAATGACTGCCATATTTTTTGACAAGTTGTTGTTGTCAAAATCTAAAATTAGTGATTTATTGAGATTTCTTTATATTTTTGGCTGGTTCATTAGTGTTAAACAGAGTTTTGCGTTTCTGTTGATACGATGGTGACTGTTGCAGAAAAACGCACAAGAAAAATATTCACTGCGATATGCGAATATAAAAAAAATTCAATGTTATAGGGATTCGGGTGGGATAAAGTTTAATTTAGAAATATTAGGTGTAAGACGGAGAAGCAGCAGGGAGCCTAGATTGGTGAAATACATTTGACTGTTAGCATAGCGAGAGTGAAATTTTTTCATTGTGGAGGAGTTATGTAAGCATTTAGCAGAGCTGAGAATAACACTTGCGTTAATGAAGTTAAATAAAGTAGAGAAAGCGTTACAATGTTTTGTATTAGTTTTCGCACCTTTAGTTGGGCTAGTCAAAGAAGCCTGGTGTGTGAACGAAAAACAAGGATATTTATTTTGGGTTTGACTATTACTGTTAAAAGTATACTGAAGACGGTTCGCGGATTCCTAGTAAAGCTTAGTTTGGAATATTAGTGTTGGAGTATTGTGTGTGTGCAGTATGGTGGACGGAATGGAATGTAGCAATTTCCACCTGTCTCAGGGTGTACAGGAGCGGAAATGATTACTGACTTTATTGCATTAGGAAAAGACTCGTAAAAGTGCGGTGCGGCGATCTTCTGCACCATGGACTGCCAAAGTGGCATGGCAAAGCCTCTTATCCCTTTATTTCCCTTAGTTGGCTAACTGACTGTCTCAATGAACACTATTTCTGCATTACAAACATTCCGTCCGTTTAGATGAGCAGAGCACAACAGTCTGCTATCTCTGTTCTACAGATTTGACTTGACCTGAGTTTTCTTTTTCTGTGGTGTGTACACACAATCCATCCTATATCTGCGTAACTACCTTCGCAATCCAGACAAATGCTTAGGCTTTCTGGTCTGTCTGCATCTAATGTGACTAGCATGGCATAGCAATGATTATGTGGTGAGATATCTTTTTCATGAAATTACTTCTCTGTAACTAAGGAATTCACTATTACGTTTCATGTCAGTCTCCTGCAGTATTCTCACTAAACATTCTAAGAAAATCCTGTGGTTTTCTTTCGTTTTCAGAGAACTCAACAAAAATTCATTACAGAGTCACTTTTGGTCAGTGCTATTAGTATTCTTCAAAAAATCATAAAATCCTTTGTGTGTTTTAAGTATGATAAGGATAGGGTGCTCTTTTACATTTTACAAATACCTTGGTCTTATTTCTGAACACTCCTAGGCACCAAAAGATAAGTCTGCAAGCAACATGACTTTTGTTAGGCCACGTAATTACACCTAATGAATATCAGTACAGGTATTTATACCTTACAAAGAAAATCAGGTACACTACACTCTGAAGTACATGACTGACATCCTTATGTCAGTTGTGCTTGTGTATTACATAACTCATCTACTCATCTATTTCAATAGATACTATTGTACAGACAGAGCTTGTCACAATTTAAAAATTCAGGGAGTGAACAAAGGTTGTAGACAAGCAATGTTAAGGAGTAACATCAAGTTTCCTTAGGTTCTACATTGCAAGATGTTGTCAGTTGTCAGGTATTTCTTAGATAGGTGCTCTATAGGTAGCAGTAGTTCATAGAAAAGGAAAGGAAGTTTTTTTGTAGATTTTCAGCTTTGTGTAATAAAAACTGAAAGTCAACGTAGAATTCAACCTTAACATTCTTCCCTTGTGACTCATTGTGATGTGATTTGATGGGTAGAGCTCTAATAGAGAACGGAGAGCTGATAAGCATTTCTTCAGCTGAGCTAATCAACCCAACAATACATTCTAAACGCTAATTTCCTTCCCAACAAGAAACTGTAATCATGGTCTTGTAATCTTGGGTTTTCATGTGTTTATCATCCCTTTATGTGATAATTCACTCTATATGTGTTTAATTGTACCAACCATGTATAGTGTAACAATGTAAATGCAAAGAAAGCCAGATTTTTATATGTAACTCCCATGTACCGAGGTAATTCAGTACTTATAATGGATGTTATATTACCATGTAAGGGTAGCATGCAGTAGAAGTGCATGTATATATGTACAAGAACATTTTTGTAGTATTATACCAGAGTTGCTTATGTACAGTGGCTAATCCCACCGAACTGAATTGACTGTTCCGTTGTTGTTCGCTTTTCTTGCATTGCGTCGCTCCCTCGCAACTTTTTTAGCAAAAGGCAATTGCGAATTTCTCAAGGCAATTAAGCATGAAATGACAGCTGTAGAATTGCAAGAAATGTACAACCAGCATAACATGGTAACAGCTTTTGGAAGGTTGGCAATGCAAACGGACACTTAGCTCAACACAACGGCAAGGAATGAGTCGGCGAGTTTGCTTGGCTGCTGTCTCCATCCGTCTCGTCTCTCAGTTTTTGTCGCTAATGCTAAAGGAATCATAATAATAAATGCTAGGTTAACAGCGTATGTAGAGACAGACTGACTGCAATATTATTCTTTGTTGAAAGCATTGTGTTCCGGCTAGTTGATTGTCGTGGCTGTGTCGTGAGGATAAGTATTGTTAGGATTCTTCGTCCATTCCACGTATCCTAAGTACTTTGTAGTGTGGAGACGTAGTTCCACTGGTCTGCGCTGTGTTTTTACCATTTAGCATAATTGTTAAGTGCAAAATTGAAACCTATCATCTTAACTCGTCGTAAGTAATCATCTCTCACGTATATTACAATACACATCACATTCTCCGATTTTTAATGGAAGCATTGCACTTCCACATTACATTACAGAGTACACTATGATTTTTATATCTGTACGACACACTTAAGAAGTAAACAGGTACATGTGATGTGTGATAATACTGAGAAACAGCTTGTTTACTGTAATTGTACTTAACAATGAGCCATATCGTGTAATCGTTTAGTGCACGCATTGATTTATACGAATATTTAGCCATTTTATCATTTATTTGCAAAGGCATTCAATGAAATCTAGTTTAAACAGTTCAATGTAAAGATATACTCACTTCTTTGTTCCGAATTGCTTGTACAACACATTTGCAATTCCCATTAGTGTACTCCTGACATTTACTTTGTTATTCATGCTTTTATAATAGGCGTGTATGTTTAAAGAGATAGGTATTTCAAATCAAATATCAGCAGACTAGAACAGTGCAACTTATCTTGGGGATTAGTTGTTATGTTTTTTAACGTTCAACGATTATTGCTATAGTCTATGCACAAAGCATAGCAGAAGCATTAGTAAGTACACATTTCGTGGATCGGATGTAAATATACCAGAGCTTAGAGCGTACTTTATCTGAGGAGGATGTGTATGCATAGGTATTGTGAATATGTGAATGTGTGTAGCACACGGAATCATATGGATGTACCAAAGAAGTTGAGGGAAGAAGGGGTTTAGTACATTACATAAGAATTAACTGCATGCATAGCATTGGTACCTAATACAGTGTGTTTTCTGATCTGCCGTTTACAGCGTACTCAAGTCGTACATACATTTTGCATTAGTTTGCTACGGCAAGCTGCACTGTGTAGTGTGTGTCTATGCGTATGTATCCGTGTGACGGGATGCAGGCAATGCAGTTTAGTTTAAGTTGACTGTTCGTTCCGTCTATTTGTGTGTTGTGTACTCACTCACTCATCGTCACTCAGTCAGCTTTACCAATAATTTTACATCCAGTTAACTTACTTTATGACTTTTTACATTTCCTCTCCATTACTCCTCCGTCGGTTTAGCTCTATTGTAATTGTCATGTCAGATTAGTTAATTTTTGTGCATTAAACTATTTAAACTAACTGAATTGACATTCAAGTCAAAGGAAACCATAGAAAGTTGAAATAACATGTGCTTTGTTAATTCAGTTCCTTTTTTGCTCTAGAAATTATTTACTATTACGTTTACGATACGATAGGTACACTTAAAGTTACACTTGAACTAAATAGTGTATTATAATTTCTGGTTAAAGTTGTAAAAGTCAGTTAACGTGACAAGTGTCATTCCTGCAACTGTAATTGGTGCATTGATTCGTAATTCTGAGCGACCAGTGAGTAGAGTCGCAGTGGAGAGGAAGACATATTCATGTTAAAAAGCTCTCAAGTTCTTTTTCCTCGTTCTCTGTTTTTCTATTGCTCACGTAAGTACATTTACACTAAAGTGGAATCAGTGAGTCCGTGCAGTAGTCATGCCACTTGTAAGCTGCAGTTGTTCTCTAAGTATATCCAGTCGCTTAACACTCCAAGCCAAACTAGTCTGAAGTGTAAACGACAAGACAACTAAGACAAGACACCAGCCTTAACGAGTCACAGGGAAGAGTCACATCACAGTTCATTCCTCCTTTTATCTCCAGCGCAGTTACACTTAAAACTTACTTATTAGTATTTGACTACGCTCCCTTGTTTTGTACGTGCACAGGTTTCTCAGGTTCTTTTCTGACACTTCAAGTACTCGAAATTGCTATAATTTCAGTAAAGGATTTGTGAACGGATTAAAAAATAAATACAATGTTTGTGTTCTGAAAAGTGTTGGTTTGAACGTGTGAGTTATTAGATTGGGTTGAAATTGACTGCTAAATAGTTAATTCTGTATTCCACTCTAATTGGAAAGAAGTTTATTGTAAGTAAAGTTCCTTATTTATTAGTTTGGAAATTCCACGTGGGAAAAAGTAGGTTTTTACATGTTGGCTTGCATTTGTATGTAGATTTGTGTCTGTTGTTTGATAAGTGTTGCAACTGATGTGTTTTTGTAAATTGATTTTCTAAGAGCCCCAATTAGGGCGAAACTAATTGGATTTGTGTAGAACTTTTGATTGTTTGTGGAGTTGGGGGATTGTTGTGTCGTGTTGCATTCCGTGAAGTGAAATCACAAACCAGAGAGCTTTACTGACTAATCCGTTTGTCTATTGCCTCTTTCTTTACACCGATAACAATCGGCCAAAGGTTGTTTTGTCTAATTTGTGTTTTCTGCTGCATTAGATTATGTTACGTCACGTTGTGCTCGATTGTATTACTGTTTTTCCTCTTGCGTCAAATTGTTTTCCTTAATTTGTGTATTTGCATTTGTACTTTGAGATTGAAAAAGTGGTTCGTGTTCGCATGCGACAGAAATCGATATCGGTCGGTGGAGTGTGAGTGAGATTGAGTTTTGTTTGTAGGCTTCAGATAACTAAAGTGATGTGGTTGACAGAATACAGTGAACGAATGCATAACCTGAAGACGCGGATCAAACGGCGAAAACAGACGCTAAATAAAACTCAGAATGAGTCGCTGTCGACGTCAAAGACGTCCACGTCGTCCGTCGAGGCGGAATGGCAATTTGTGAATTTCAATCCGTTTGTGTACGGACCGAAAAGGTCTCTTCCTTCCGATGGAAACGAGCCGAGTGTTTCCCTGGTGCGGGCCTCGCAGTCACATCACGAGGATTACTACGAATTCCCCACCAGCACCAAGCTCCAGAGCTCCAGCACCAGCAGTCTGTACTCAGCCTCGCACTCCAGCAATAATGCCACCTCGGTCTCTTCTCCGGGCACGGGTTCCTCCGTCATTCTCCGCGACCGGGAACGGGAGTTTAAGTACCAGAGACATTCTCTGAACTCCCCCATTGACATCTCCAGTCAAAGGACTAACAACAAGAACGCGAGTCAGACTAATTCTCGTCCGCACAGCGGAATTCTCTGTCCAAGTCCTTTAATCCCTTCGTTATCCTCTTCCTCGTCCCCGGGGACCTCCATTACCAAGTCCAACTCCGTTCTCTCCTCCGCCTCCTCCAGCTCCTCCACCTCCATCGCCAGTTCCAACCGGAGCTCCATCATTTCCAATTCCAAGTTCTACGTGAGTCCCCCGCCCCTCCCGCCCGTCCCCCTCTGTGGACTCGTCCGCCCACACTCCTGGGACTCGGACTCTGTCACGGGCACTCTGGTCATCCATCATGACGTCACAGATCATAAAGTTCCCACTCCCCCGCTCCTGCCTAGTCGTAATCCTGTCTTTAACCCTCCGCTCATCAAATCAACGCACAAGGCCAACAACGGAAGACATCACGGAACCAACGGAAATTCTTCTAGACACTCGTCGCAACAAATTCGAGTCAAATCATCGAATTTTCAACAAGTCCAAGGTCCGCCTCTCCTTCCTCTTGCACCATACACCTTCATGGCTATTCCTAATCACAATCACACTCAGCAGATTCCCAGTCACGCAAATCCCAATCCTAATACTTCAATTGCAGGCTTACACTTCCCTCAAAATTCTAATAATGGATTATCCTCTGTTGGCAAGCTCTGTCTCAGTCTTATAAGTATATACAATTTTAATTCATTTCTCAAATATTATTTTATCTCGTGTACCTATCCAATCCATGTGTGTGTGTCTGCTCTGCTCTCCTCATCTCGATTTACACCTGGCTTCGTTATTCTAAATTATAAATCAGCACGCCTTTCACGAACCCATAAATTGCTAATATCTTGTCTTAAATCGGAGTAACAGTAATTAGGCACTATCTATAAGGATGACTCCTATACATAAATAGTTGCTAGTGTATTTAAATATAAATGCGTTCGTAATTGTGATGCATTCATAGATTCTGATTAAATTTAGAGTT
The DNA here is from genome assembly GCA_020352615.2 of Yoshiicerus persimilis. Lineage (NCBI taxonomy): Eukaryota > Metazoa > Arthropoda > Collembola > Entomobryomorpha > Tomoceridae > Yoshiicerus > Yoshiicerus persimilis. The sequence goes on from CM036941.2 coordinate 45,032,029, forward strand.
ATAGATAGATAAAATCATTTCGTCTTCGTGATATAAGAAAACTAGTTCATTAGGGGAAAGAGACGAGTTGGCGACGGGACTGCCTTATCGGGATTCGCTTCACTTCACTCCATTTGCCCATTTCATTCACGAACACTTTGCAGTACAATAAGCTATTATTATTTAATAATGACCATGCAGACTCTGGGTTATATATCAGGTAGTTTTCTTGTCTGCTCTGCAGTATAATGGAAAAGTCTCTTTGGTGTGGTACAAGTCTCCGACTCTTTCTTTGCACAATTATCTCCTTCTATTGTATGCATACCCAATGTATGTGATCTAATAAGAGATTACATTTCGCATTGCTCTGCAATTTCTGTTGCGTATTGTTATAATCGCCATGAATTTGTGTTACGTTTAAATGCAACACAATAATGTAGTTTTCTAGTATGTCCTTTGGAATTTGTGTATTGTTTGGGACGCAGACACAACAGAAAAGTAGCAGGCGTTCTTTCAGTTACATTATTTGTACTTTTGTGTGATCTACATGTACTTGACATGGAATGGGTTTGTTAGAATAGCTATTCGGTTACTACTACATGGCATGTCACGGCACAATGTAACACTGAAACATTTATGCACAACAGGATCTTACAATTTACAGGCAGCACACTCGGAATAATTTTAGGGCTAATGTATGAGTCATTTATGATATGACGATTCATTCGCATATATTATGCACAATCTAATGACTTCTACTGTCCCATTCTTTATGCTCATGGGTGGGATTCGCTGTTTAAAGTTGAAAAGTAGTCAGATTAGCGCTGTTGTAACTAGGACGAATGTAAAATCTATGCTAATGCTTGAGTAATACTGGCAACATTAGTGCTGACATGTTCCTGCTCTAACCTATACAGTTTAGACACGTAAATAAACAAAAGTTCTTTAAATAAAAAGTTATGCAAATGCATTCCATATTAGATATGCAAAGGATATTTTAAGTACACAGTACTATAAATGAGTAGCATTACAATGTGCAATTCATTAAACTAATTGTGTATGCAACTAGGTGCATCCCTACCTATGTTTACGCAATTCATATAAAGATTAGATTTGAATATCCCTATTTAGATGTTTATATTAGTGTTAAAATGGGTATAATATACTAAAAATAGAACAGAGAATAATTCTGTCGCAATAGCAAATGGAGTTAAGGAATACAAATGTTATGCATGCACTTAAAATAAAAGGACTGAGAAGTGCATACAGGAGTTCAGAAGTTGTAATGTGCCGTGTCACCAATTTATCTCGGAGGAGAATGGGTTTAATATCAAATCTGGATGAATAGAACAAAGAAAGGAATTCTTTTATCCTTTTTTCAACGGAGGAATTCAATGCAATCATGAAAAGTAATGCATTATAATTAAATCCATCTGAATGCTTTTCTCAGCAGAAAATCAGCTGACGTGGTATGGTATGATGCAGTGGAGGGACAAAATGAAAGGGAGTGTTAATGAAGTGTGAGTTTCAGTTTCACACTTGACTTTTAATTGACTTCATATCAAAGAGAAGTATATAGTAGGGGTTCTTAACAGTTTACCAAGTCCAATCGTAAAAATTGGGGTTGAAATATTTTCTTAGTTTGTATACAGTGTGTGCTGTATTAGTAGATTGTGGTATTTGAGGCATGCGTAGTGACTAATGGCAGATTAAGTAAATAGCAACTAAAGTAGTCATTCTGTTACCGTGTTATCTCATGTCGTGACGAGTTCTAAATATTTATATTAGAATTTTGTCCCCTGTATTATGTTTCAACGTTTTGCCATGTTTATCTTCAGTATAATTCTCGTGGTTTTCATTGGGCGATTGCGAATAAGAGTTACGCAACTTTTTATGTACCTAAAGTTAAGACATTTTCCTTTACATTACATACGCGGATGTCTGGTTCTGGTTATGATATTGACAATTATTGTGTGTACGTATAATGCGCAATGGACTTTGCAATTTTTTACAAGTAATATTGCAACAAGTCGGTGTGGGAGTTTTTTTTCCATCTTTTTCATTTAAAGCTTACATTAACGAGTCCTGAATTTTGTAATTGTAAATTCATATTTCATTTCAAAATGTTCGCAGTCTAATGTTGATTTAATAATTTGACATGATTTGCTCTGCGTTCTAATTATTTGTGGTTTGGTTTGGACAAGTCTGAAATTATTACTCCTTGCGCACAAATCATTATTGTAATACTTTTTTGTTGTTCACATGTTCAACGCTTTTGTACTGTATAATAAAATACTAATACACACGTGTAAGTTATCCACTTATTAGTGAGTTGGTTTTCCATTTCGTCGAAGTATTACATGGGCTAGGCAGGAGAACTCAAGGAAGAGATTTGTGAATTGTATTTCATATTGAGTTTTTCTTTTGATTATTCTTTAGTGCAGCAGTCGTATTTATTGTGACAGGAAAATGGTATTAAAGTATGTACTAATGCATACATTCATGCACATCTGTATATAAAGTGTTTCCTTGTGTAGCATTTGTTTTGTTATTAAGTAAGCCTGTCCCTGTTTGCTTCGGTAGGTATTTTTTTGTTTTTTTGTACGGAAATAATATTTCATATTTGATTACTTGCTCTTATCTGTGGTTAGCCAATCGTTGACTTGTAGAGCTCGACATTATATTATTCTGTACCATTATTGCACTGATTTGATTTTGTGAAGATCCTATTCCCAATAGTACGAGTATGAGAACGTTGTGGTTTGATCTTATCTCAGGCAGACAGTCCAACTGAAATGCAGAATTATTCTCGAGATGGAATAATATTGATATGCTATGCTCTACTTGAAATTCAACTCGAGCTTTGTGCAATGTCATTAGAGTCTTTGATGCATGTAAAAGTAGAGATGAGAAGTCTCAGTGTGTTGCATGCTGATTCATTGATTTTCAGTTTGGATTAAATTACCTGATCTTGTTTTATGTAGAGCTATAATATTTGTTTGTGTCGTGGACATTTATTATATGGTACCCAATGCAGTATAGCGTCTTCTTCAGCTTTAGGCTACACTGTAGTGATTTTCTTGCAAAATTGCCCACCCTTTGTATAAAACACATGTATAATTCAGGTGCACGTGTGAAATATAAAGGTTGCGTAGGGTTCTGCGTGAAGTGACTTTGATTGCGTAATAATAGAGAACTGAGAGTCCCATGAACTTGGTATGGGTAACTTATGAGAGAATATTGGAAGAGAAAAAGATAAACCGGTGCCATAAAAACAGAACTAACATTGTAAACCACAAGAAGAAAAGGATTTGGACAGATCAACGAAGAATTTAAGATTAGAAACAGAAGGAGGTTGAGGTGAATGATGTTGAATGGAAAAAACCAGGCGGAGACTCAAGTAATACTCTACGCGCAATGAATCTAGAAACGTAGCAGTCTCTATTGCATGCAGGGGTAGGGCTAACATAAGCAAGACTTAATCTTACGTTATCTTTAATACAAAAGAAAGTAACGAAAAGCCCTAGTGAGTTACATATTACTCTGTATCTCTACATTCTATAAGTATAATAAACCGTGGGGCAACACGAAGTAAGTATGTAGCGGAGGTAATCAATTGATTATTAAGGTTGATCATTGGTTGATCATCGGTTGATCATTGGTTGATCATTGGTTGATCATTGGTCGGTTGATCATTGTTTGATCATCGGTTGATCATTGGTTGATCATTGGTTGATCATTGGTTGATCATTGGTTGTTCATTGGTTGATCATCGGGTAGATCATCGGTTGATCATTGGTTGATCATCGGTTGATCATTGGTTCATCATCGGTTGATCATTGGTTGATCATCGGGTTGATCATCGGTTGATCATTGATTATTTAGATTTAGTGAAAATTCGACCAAGCGCAATCAAATGGAGGGAGTAACTATGACTCTCTTAAGGTATCCAAATGCCTCGTCATCTAATTAGTGACGCGCATGAATGGATTAACGAGAATCCAACTCCGTTTTGGACTGTATTTCTGGAACCCATTGCCCGATTGACCCCATCTTCTAATTTGACCTTCTATTAGACCTTATCTAGATGGGCTCTAAGTTTGAAGTCATTATCTCAATGCGTTCTCCCATTTTTAGGCTTGTCTCAAAGATTAAGCCATGCTATACATGGAGCTGTAGGCTCTATATTTGGGGCTGTATTTCTGGAATCCATTGACCGATTGACCCCATCTTCTGGCTATAGCTCCCACTGGACCTCATCTTGATGTGCTCTAAGTGTGAACTCATTGTGTCAAAGCGTTCTCGAGTTATAGAGGATACAGACAGACAGACAGACAGACAGACAGACAGACAGAGCGTTCACATAATGTAGCATCCGCTACATAATAATCGTGCATTGGGTACAGTGCAACAGAGTTTGTATTTGTTTTTCTTAGTAGATGAAGCATAGGGTTAGGATGACATTACATAAGACTGTCCCTGTAAATACAGGGATTTTGAGTCGTGTATGCAATATGTGGTAAGGTTTGTGTATGTAAGATTGAAATGGAACATGATTCCTAAGATGAAATGCCTGCATTAAGATAGAGTGATAAGGAACGAAGTAGACAAGCCAGTGCGTTGAGAAACATTCATGTATGTGTGTAAACTGAGTAATAGTGATATTGAATTCAGTGCGTAAAAATAAAGAGGCGAATGGAGTCTGGCTGATTGTGTCTGGTCTGGTCTGCCTGCTTTGGCTTTAAGATGAGAAAGTTAACATCTTCTCTGGCCTGGACTGGATGTTGTATTGCCGAAGAAGCTTTTCTCATCGCCTCTAGCAACTTATTCTACGCTGTGTAGTATTCCATGAAATAGTAGTATTCTTTTGTTCGTCTGCCTTGACACTGCGTATATATTACCATTGCTAGCTAGCCAAGTGCCAACCAAAGGAGTAGCAGTGTCAATGGAAGGTAGTTTCGAGTGATGCGAATTCGTAATACCTGTCTAGGGTGTACTTGGCTATCCTTCCGTACGCAGTGCAATCACCTATGAGTCTGTTGAGCTATGAGGATATGGATGGAGGGAGGATGAGTAGTTTATTTAGATGGAACTGTGTTTTAGGTGGAAGGGAGCTGGATGGGATGCAAGTACGTCGTATAAACGATAAAGTTCTTTAGTTACTTGCAATGGAGATGCTAGCAAGAAGAAGATTGTCTGGATAGTCCTCCCTTTTAAGTTGCGTGTTAGAATTCATCTCTCTCTTTCCCATTCCTAGCTGAATAGACAATAAATACACTGTTTAGTGCTCTGGCCTAGGTACATTTCAGTTGAGACAGTATATCTCTGTACATTGTGTAGGTATTTCCAGGTACTTCTGTCCTTTCCTCCTCTAATTCAGTTTCTTTTCCATCTCTCTGCCAAAGTGAACCCAGTCAGAGACAGACGAAACGCACTGGAGCGAAATATATGTGGTTTGACTGTTGTGTCTTCCACAACTAGAGTTAATACAGTCTGAGTGTAGTCGCAGTGCGTTGGGAAATGTACGGAGGATATATGGATTGAGTGGAAGAGACGGGAAGGAAAGGTGAACAGGGCAACGATCTGTCTCTTCCTCTCTTGATTTCATCAACCGTGATCAAATGTGATCCCTCGGCAGCTCAACTGATAATACTATGAAACATGGCTTTCTTAACTTGGGATACTCACAGACTTTGTCTCTACTTACTTAGTTAGCAGTAAGTAAATACGGGTTTATTCTGACTTACTCCTGGCTCAACTTTATATATCACTACTCCTTCAATTCAGACTTATCTAGAACAGTAAACCAAGTCAAAGCAGACTGTACCTAAATTCACATAGTAGTCACATTTATTCAATTGCTAGACAATATGTGACTGTTTTGAATGAAGCCAGTATCACATATTTAATGTATCTTCAAAGATGAATTATAACTATATTTCTTATCTTGACGGATAAAGATATACGTGCAGATAACATTTAAAGTTATTATAGTCATACATACGAAAATAGAGTATAGTAGCTCAATTTCTATGTAAATCATTTGTACACAGGGTTAGGTTATGGTTATAGTGGCGAATGGTGATGGCTATATTTGTTTTGACAAAATACATAACCTGCTCTACTGATTGTGACACTGTGCCTTCTCTACTCGGTCGAGTTTAAACGGATGAGTGGGAATTAACTGATCCGTATTCCTTGCAGATAGGTACATGTGTGCTACAGATATACTTTTATGCTCTATAACATAATCTATGTCATTATCAGAAATTCTTGGTATAAATATAACCAAGGGAGTTATTTGTATTGATAGTGTGTTTGCCTTATTTGCTTGGTTAGATGAATTAGGGTATGAGTTCGTGGTTTGGTGAGGTTATGTATTTATGAAACAATTTAGGCGATATGAAGTTTTATATGGTTAGATACAGGGATTAACTTGTAAATGTCGGTGTCTCTGTGTCTAACTAAGCGAGGAAAGGAAAAGTTTATTTTTGATCTAATATCCTATCGCAGAAGTCTGCAGAGTCAGAAACCGAAATATAAATGGAGGTTAGAAAAACGTAAAGACGATTTTGCTCGCCTCCATGCCTTCCATCTCTTCCTGGGACTCAAGTTTTACTTTTTGCAAAGACAATTTGACTGGAGACGAGAAAAGAGAGTTAAGATTATCTAGAGAGTTACTTTGGGTACTCTGTGTTTTTCTGTCGCTCCACCACACCGCAGCACATCAATTGCTCACAGCATGGAAAAAGTTTAGTTAGTTCATCCGAGAGACTCAAGTATATAGGGATTTCACTTTGGTCTTAACTCAAAGGATAAATGAGATGAAAGATATATATAGAAATATTTCGAAGGAAAACTTTTCAGACAGATAACGCTGTACCAACGAATAATTTCTCTGACTTACATTCAAATGCGTTCAACTGTAAGGATATAGCTAATCTCCCGAAAGTAAAAAGTCAAAATGCAAAGACAATCCGTTTTTCTAGTTTCTCTTTTGCTGACACATTAGGTTCATTCTAAGCTTTTGTCTTAACACTTACCTAAATTAGTAACCAGCGAAAACTAATTTATAGGGTACCCTGACCAGTCTGTCTGTGTCCCTTAATTAATAAAATGTATTTGAATTATGTTACTTCATTTGACAATTTAAAGAGAAATGATGCAAACCTTGACAAGTATGTCGACATTTACAGGTGTAGCAATAATAAATTGAAGGGAGGATTACGTTTGACGAGAAGACTTAAGATTTAATCACTTGGAAATCTTCAGGTCGTGCTAGTTCGCTAAATAGACGCCCCTATTACAAGAAATATCTCATCTTCATGCATTTTAAATGCTGACTTTCAAAACTAACTTCTCAATTTTAGTGATGTCTGGTGTATTTATACGAGAGAAGTTTTGAGGAAAGTTAAATTGTTAGGTGAAGCGATTTTGATGGTAGTATACACATGCATGGATAAAAGGATCCTACTTTGGGTATTATATAACATACACTCTGCCTGCTCTTTGACTTTCATTTAAAAGATGGAATCTTGATGGGATGAGAGGAGTAGTGGCTGGAGCAGTAAAATTGAAGTTTATAATAACGGGGCACATAGACAAATAGACTGGATACTATCTTTAGCGTGTATACATAAGTAAATGTAGCTTAGGGAGTTGAATGAGTATGATGGCTGTAATTCGAATATTATTATTATGACTTTGTCCATGAACATGAACGTGAACTTTAGAAAAGTTAAGATAGTGTGTAGTAGTATATCTGTAGTTGGTTGGACAAAGAAGTTTATGGCAAGGGCAGGGGCACAGCACCTGACTCTTCTGATGACTAGATGGAGGAGACGGGAAAAGATATGAAAGTTTGCAGTGCAGACAGATAAGACGGGAAATTAATGTATTGTGATAGAAGTGAAGTTAGTAGTGGATGGTGGAGGAGCAGCTCTGTGCAACTATTTACTTAAATATGTTAGCTTACTTCTCTAATGGTAATGTTATGTTATGTGTCTCGTGTTGTTCTATTCCGTTCAGCTACTAGGAAGTCTTAAAGGCTTACAGAGTTTACTTGTGTGGTTCTCAAATGTCTTATAGTCTACCTATGGACTTCTTCGAATGGAAGTAATAAAGCTACATGCAGCGCTACATTTCTGAGGAACTTAACTATAGGATTTTATAGTGGGATTACAGATTGACAGATCAAATCGAAATCGTTCACATTCTACGAATTTATTCTCAAACTACTCACTCACGTGTATAAATGGGGATTACCAGAGTTTTCAGAGTTTCTACTCCGATGAAAACTCAAGTCCCGCTGTTCTCCCTTCCGCTCTCACCATTTCACAAAATTAATTCCTCCCTTCGTTGTTACTGCTCTGTTTATTTATAATTTCGGTTCGGTACTTTCTTATCACATCTCCATTTATTTCCAGTTTACTAAAAGATGAGGTCAAGTTCAAGAATTTTTGTATACTAATTGCCTTCTTTTGAACACTCGTCGTTTTCGTTCCAGTTGAACTTGCAATGAATTGAAATGAATCACGCGTCGGCAGATCCTATCTTAAATAACCATCCGAGCTAACTGAAAGAATTTCAATTGAATATATTTGTGACATGCCACAGCAGAAGGACTTGTGAATGTCAAGGTGAAAGTAGTACACGCATTTATATAGTGCAGTAAATCTCGTCTGTTGATCTTTGGAAGAATATTTATGTAGTTACCATTCTATAGAGTCGCAGCCTCTCTTCGTGACATTCAATTGCATTCACATGTAAATGCCATATGCATACATACTTCTCGCAAGGTGCCAACTTATTTAGTATACAGAGATTCCCAGTCAGTAAATGTGTTAAAAACTATAACTCTTCTTGTACTATGTATATGTACTTAACAGTTGTAATATCTATGAAATAGGGAAGTACATGTATTGCATGATCACAAGATCAGTTATTGTCAATTGACTGTCTGTTACGTACACATAAAATATAAAATGTTTACCAAGTATACTAACAATAGGTAAAAAATATTGTAGAATATTGTAATTGACATGAAATTAGGACACACATTACTAAAGAACTATTTTTTGTTCGTCTGGTTCACTATTACTAGAGTACATCTGTGAAGTTCGATGAGTGACGGATATTTATTGAATTGTACTCTGTATACCTCTTACAGTGAGTACCTATTACTAGTGAAGCACACTACAATTTGAGCTCTCACGGTCACATAAATATCCATTTAAAAAGAAATAGTTTAGGAGCGGAAATTATAAGGAATTCTTGACATGCCCTTCCCATCTGATTGTATGGAACAATTTAGACTTCACAGGGGGTAAGGTTAAGTATTTGTGTGTGGCATTATTAAGAGTCTTGTAAATGCTTTGTAGATTTTGTAAAGCATATCAAGCATACTTGTCTTATCTTCTCTCTTCTCGCAGTAATACAGTCGAACAATTAACGGTGAGTTAATAATTTAAGAAGGTATAGATTAGAAAATTGGATTTTAGGAAATACCGTGCATTCGTATTCCTTTGTCTTGTATAGCTATCCTTATGACAAATGAATTAGATTTACTAGATGGAAACTTAGACTAAAGAAGAAATGTTAAGTGAAATATTCGGTATTATTATTACGTAGTAAGTATAGATTGTATGTGTAGAAAAACAAAGGGAGAAAAGCGAACCCTTCGTTTGTAAGAGAAAAAGATTTTCTTTAAAAAAACTAAAGCCGAAATTCCAATCTGAGAATATAATCACTATTCACATACTGTAAGCACTGTAAGCTAAGAGAATGTTTTACTTGATAACTTTTGAGTAATACATATTTGAGTTTAGTCTAGTCCAGTGGTGTGTATAATTCAGGTATTTCACTTGGTTTGAGGTACATCTGCCTACATTGGATGATATTTAGTGTTCACAGGTAGGGATAATAAATATTACATGGGTTATATAACCGAAGAAGAGATTAGGAATGCGTGAACGTAATAAAACCCGCCGTGTGGAATGGAATGTGCCGTCATGTCGAAGTGGAGTTGATGAACGTCATGCAAGCCAGACCAGCAGAGCCTTGTCATTCGAAATAGTGATGTGAGAATTGAAAATGTTCAAGTCATTGACCACTTTATTCATAATATTCCCTCTGTGTACCACCGAACAAATATTCAGTGTGCAAATGCAATTGCTCAGCTCTGAAATGTAGGACAAAGTACTCGATTTAAATTGTAGGTAGGCTATTCCATTAAAGATGTAGCCATGTAAGACGAGTGCTCCATGTAAATCCACCTCATTCTTTATTTTAAGAATTGCTTACAATACAGTAAATAATATTTAGGTCTCTGGTTCGTTAGTGAGTGTGTCTTGAATAACTTAGCGCTAAGCGTTACTCAATACTAGTCAGGTCTCTCGTCTAAGCAAATTATTTTTCAGAAAGATTGCAATCCAATTCTAGGTATTCTAACGCTTCTTGACAATACTCATAGTTTCATTCACATCAGATCCTTCACACATCTGTCTTTCAATAGCCAAGTGTGTTATGATTTCCCAAGCTAATTACATTTGTTCCAATGCAAATTCAATATTTACAAATGAATTAAAAATTAGGACTCGTACAATATTCTTATGTGTGCATTGTAATGAACATTTCGGTGTAACTAATCAGTAGAATCGCATAGAAGTAAAAAACAGCATTGTAAAATAATAAATTGATAATAAATCCTTCCTGCTAGTATGGAAGTATTATTTTATGATAACCTGTTCAAATTACACCAATAAATTCTGAAAGTGTTTCGTACTTACTTATTACGGATGCATTTACTTACTAAATGTATGAAACCCTAAAAACTTTTTTATTGTAGAATTTAATTTTATAGTTGACATATTCATTCAAACGGTTGTGGGATATTTAACCCAGTTAGATATGACCCAATATGTACACAATCCCTTGTTCTGGTTTCTTTGCAAACTGAAGTACTCTAAACAGTACGGTGCTTGTTTTGTGTACAAATGCAATAATCTTTCATTGTACTCTTCCTAAAAGGCTTTCTTTTATGAGATCTTTTAAAGCACTTCTGTGTTACTGTGACATAGGAAATTTTAAGTTGAGCCTCAAGTGTGCTTACGTCTTATCTTGAAAACGCTTCAGTTTTATTAACCTTCTTTGGGTACAAAGGGAAAACGTTCCCTTACTCTGATTTTCATTATGAACATGACTGAATTGAATTAGCGTGACTTGTTAATCTGAAAGTGTATTTTTATTCATTTAAATGTGTGTAGGCAGTGATAACAAGCACATTTTATTAGGCGCATACTGAGCGTTATTTAAATGCAACTTGTATCACATCGGGATTACTATTCAACTGTTTTAAGGTTACAGAACATTATTATTTGTAGAGTTTATACAAATTAAAAATTAGAAATTAGGTTTACGAGCAGTTGATTTACAGTGACACTAATTCTGTGGATTTTGATTTTTATGCCAATAACAATATTAAGTATAGAGAGAAAACTGATTTTGGAACTGTTTTTGTCAGTAACACTAACGCGTAAAAAATAATTTTTAAGTTTGTAATATATGAAATGTGAAATGCATTAAAAATAAGTGACTCAGTGTTTCACGTATTGTTAGCTTGTTTTGAGAGTTTCTCATTGCTTCGTGCATTCATGAATAAGTATTTTGCATCATCCATAAACAAAAAGTAGAGCTAATAAATTCAGAAATCAGTTTGTCAGCCAACATGGCTAAGCTTTTCTTATCTTGGGCCATTGTGGGGTCAATGGGATCAAGTAACGTAAAAGTTGATGTATAGTTAGTTACGATTATGACTACCACGAAGACTGTGTAATGCCATGTTTAATGTATACATTCCATTCCTTTCTAGTTCAGATAAATAATCTCGTTCTTGTTTCTACAATTTACTGCACCACACGGGTTGCTAGAAGATAAGTAAACAAACACGCAAAGTGTACCAGGCAAACCAATTGTAACTACGATGACAAATTATGACCAGTCCACGACTGATACCATACATAATATATATACATGTAATCTTGTGCTTAGCTAGAAGCTAATTTTTAATACCTACTTATGTGTAAACATTTTGGTTTTGTTACGTGAAAGATTTTTCGAATTATTTACAAGTAAGTAATGTTGGTATAATCTTTGATGCAATTGTTTTCATATGCAATGAATCCCTTTAGTAGCTCTTATCTTAGGTAACTATGTATGGTGTAATTTGCGTCATGCACTCCATATAGTAATATATTGGATTTCTTGAATCTTAAGCTGTACATCTTAAAAATTCTCTCTAACCCAAGGTGCTTAATTAATTACTACTCTAAATGTGCAGGTAATTTATTATTGTGAAGTATCTGATTACGCGACGCAAACAAGATCAGATTAGCGAGTGGGCGGCATTAGCAAAGATCCTCAAGTTTCGTTTCCTGAATTTATAATGTAATTAGCGTTTCTCGAAATAGAACTGTACTCAAGGGTTTATTCAATTCAAAAATCCCTTGTAAAATGTCAATTAGACTTTCGCCTTCCTACGCACATCTTAAAAAATTTCTTATGCTCAGAAATTGTAAATCTTGTGATATATAATTTGGTAAAACGTGGGAAATTCTCTGACGCAAATATTTGATGATTTCTGGGTATTTCGGAAGACGTTAACGCTGTATTTTTCGATCTTGTTATGAAGGGGGTAGAGAGTACTTATTTTGCAGCTTAGTATAAATTTATTTATAAAGTGTGTCTAAGTAAGGTGGAAATACAGTAGAATGCGTGGGTACAATATCATATCTTGTTTGGATTTTCTTTGGCTTAGTGTTCACTCCCTTAAAATACTCTGTTGATTGTATTAGCTTGATATTTATTATTTACCTGGGAGGAGTGACGTAAATAAGAAGTTGTTTAAGTAAAGGCCTCAATTGGGTAATTTGTTGTGTACAACTAATTACAACTGTTCATTGAGAGATAAATAGGTTATCGCAGACATGACAGAGTACCGTGTCTAAGAGTATAGTTGGTAATTGTAGTTGGACAGATTTAGGTAAGAAAAAGGATATGCCAGGTAGCGAATGGAATTCTAGAATGGGAAATGAGAAAAGATTCTCGGAAGAAAGATGGAGTGGATGTGAAGAAAGAAAAAAGAAAGTATTATCACCAAAGAAAGAAGTCGTGTGCAGTACATTAGCCCTACTCTTGTCAATAAAAATTGGCAGCCACCTACCTAAAGTATTTGTTGAATGGATGTAGTGGAGATAGCACAGGCGCCAGGCTACACATTTTTTGGGTCTTTTCATTCCCTCTCCATACTGTCTTGGGTATTGACACAAGAGTCATTAACTATTTGGTAAACTAAGTGCATAGCTTCTGTTGAATTGGAAGTGTTAATGTATAAGAATATAAAAGAGTAGCATTTGCTATCATTAAGGAATATAAATTACAGTTGAGACGGCTAATATTATTTACTGGGTTCAATAATGCAATGCTGAATTTTTTACGCACAGATCTTGAGTACTTAGGTATGAAGCAGAACTTAAAATTGATTTCAGTGTGAGTGCACACACTGTTGTAGTGATACATGCAAAGCCACTTAATTTTAACAGCTACCTATAAGAAAATCTGGTTTAATCCTAATCCTGTTGGGATCCAGACAGGAATAAAACACCTAGAATACTTTTATGTGCATACGCACAACACAACACGATAAAATTCTCTATATTTGTATGTAGAAACTAGAAACAAATGAAATGAGGATTGTTTTACATAATGCATTATTCAAAAGAAAGTAATGAACTCGTAACTAACTCATCACCATTACCGTGGATAGCGTTTAAAATATGGTTTGTATTCATAGAGATCTTGCGTGTCTGGAGTTTCATCCACAACAATGTACAACTTGTTGTGGTATGAAACTGCGAAGAGGAAATAAAAATGATTCTGCACACTGCGAAAACTACTTTAAGCAGAGTTTCTTGTTTTTATGAATCTGTGATGATTCTGATCATCGATTTGTTTCTTAGGTATGTAGAGATACATAAATACTGTATACCTATTATTGTGTGTAAGAAATTCTACTGCAATAATTTATCCGTAAGCTTTTTACGTTAGTTGGAGTATTGTATGCGTGTACGTTGTAAATAGTTCAGTTGAACTCTGCGTCAAGAGAGTACTGCAGTAGGGATTGGATACATACTTGCATTTAAGTGGTTTGGTTGGTGGGTATGTTTGCAAACAAATCGGAGCGTGTGTACTGTGCAGAGTAGCTACGCCGAAGAAATGAGAGAGCGTGATGGGATTCTGCACTCGGGTCGTTGATCTTTGTGTTCGGAGATAGGAGCAGTAGCAACTGGCTGGATATCCAATAAAAATCGGAAGTGAAATAATGAAATTCGTTTACGACGATAATCTTTAGAAAATGGAGGGAGGAGTGCAATAATGATGATGAGAAGGCAAAGGTGTTCGGAACTGGGAATATGCATGTTTGGGAATAATTTAATTCATAGCGACGATAAAAGAATGATTCCTGTTTGCTGCTTGCATGCATTCGCTTAGAGTTGTCTATTCAGTCAACGTAATACAGGTTGTTTTAAATTGGATTATAATGGAAGTAAATAAATCAAAACGCTTAGCTGATTCTAGGGACGCAGACGATTCTTACATTCAAGGTTCCACTTTTTACATGTATCCCAAATAAATACGTAGTAGTGGTTATTACTCGCAGGTGGTACATTACATATACGCTAGTCATTTAATTCCGTAGATGATGCTCCACAAAATACAGTTTTGTTTTCGCCTAAAGATAATTACTACGTACTTGCATTTCATTAGGGAAATAACTGTGTGTTCTGTTCATGAGAGAGCTATTCAGTTATACGTACTACTCACTCACGATCCGTAATCAGCGTTTACAAAACGGGTAACATACTTTTACTCCATTCCTTAAAATTGCAATCCAGCTCTTGCCTGCAATTACCAGTTACCAAGCTATCTACGTTATTACATTATATCTCTAGTCATAATGTAAACAGGTATACGGTGTAATAAGTGTGGTCAGGGGTAGACAAGACATGCCTGAAGGAGTTCATTGCGCCTTTTCTGTGCCATCATCATGGAATAATTATGAACTAATAAATGGAAATGTAATTCAATAGTTGAGGATTAAAAAGGAAGCTTAGTCTTACACATCTACAGTCTACTTAATTATAACAGCGATTATTAATGGGGTTAGGTAACGCGTTGTCTCGCTAATCTTCTTACTAAATTTATTGTATTGCATGTTTGCATTCCGGCATGAAATAGGTATGAATTTTTGTTAAGTAACTGTTAACGTAGTATGTAACTACATCACTGAATATACATAAGGAATTAGAAAACTAATTAAAATCATTTAATGCTGGTTTGGATTGATAAATTGTGTGGTAAGTATTTAAAGGGACTTCATTGTTTCAGTTTTGAGGATGTTATGTAGTAATAAATAAGAGATTCGCATGTGAAGACGTCTGTGATGTAATAATGGCAATTTACGGAAAAGTGTAAGTACAGTAAGTTGTATCTGTATGGGAGAGTAAAGATGAGAAGCCGCAACAGGATTGAATCCTGGTTTATTGTAATGTAATTGCTTTTTGTCTAGTGCCGGTGGGATAATTTATGCGTTTTTCTCTTTGTTGTGTCGTTATGTAGTACGTATGTACTATAAGTAAAGCAACGTTATCTTATAAAGGTTAACGATTTGTGGATGCAGGTAGGAATATAGGTAAGATACCTAATTAAAATTGAAAGTAGATGTGGTGCAAAAGAAACTTGTAGGGATAACTCAGCAAAAAATCTGACACTGTCATGGAATGTGGGTTTTGCATTCATACGATTCTGAGTTTGACAGTAGAGTAAAAAGTAAACATTACACAATGTACTGCTTACTTAGTAAATTCAGCCCACAGCTGTAGAAAAACACGAATGCCTCTAACCAGAAGGCAGAACATAACATAAGATGGAAATACTGATGCCAGATTCAAAAAGGTTTTATTAGAAAGAGAAAAGAGCAGAGTGTACTGTTGTGATGTGAATGCGTAACACTTGAAGCTAAATGATAATGTTGAGTGTAATTAAAAACAACTTTTTTATTTGTTTTCAATCAAATAGGTGATAGACCTCTTGCCAACAGTGGAAGCAGTTCCAGTAATCTGAAGAACAATTTAAGACCTGATACTGTCAGTGAAGAGCGTTTGGCAAACGATGGATTCTCTTATGAGGGTGAAGATGTCGATCAGTAAGATATTTCTTATTTTATTTATCCTATTTCTGCTAGTAGCCAAAGAATCACACTGCGCATCTCTACTTCCCCGTTTTGATTCATAGCTCTAATATGTTTAAATGCATGCAAGAGAAAAAACCGTGAACATTTACACGTTTTATGTCTTTGGGGAATTTAAAAGTTATTTCATGAGCTTTACTTATTAAGTATGGATTAACTTGCGTGAGAATGAATGCGAGCAGAGAAGCAACAAACTTTTTAAAGCTGACGGGACGTGAGTAATACTACAGAGAGAGAATGCAATAGCGCAGCATAGATTTTGTGGATTATTTTGTCATTAACCTTTTAATTAGGTGCTAGCGCATTAGTTCAATTAGTTTGTATTAGTGCTGGTGGGTTAGCAAGACTGAATCACTGAATTCAGTTGAAATTGTGCCAAAGATTAAATGGTGAAAGTTTTTGATGGCGATAAAAATCATTAGTGTCACATTCTCACATGAAATTATTGCTAATACCGAAGTAATGCACTGGTGCGTACTCTAAGATTAATAAAGATTACATTTTACATGGCTTACCTAAATAATCCTTCAAATATGTTGTACCCTATAATTAGTGTAGGGGTTAATGACAATTACATTTATTTACTAACTTTCATTATATAACTTATACCTTGATTAATAGATAATGAACAATGACCTAATTTGTGATGCTTCAGTTAAATCAGAGTTAAATTATTTTTCTATTTGTGCAATTGCTTGAGGTACACAGTAGTAAATTAGATATTTTAAATACAAATGATCAAAGTCAGAAATAAATTTTCTTCTTGCATATCCTCATTGCAGCAGCAGAGAATATTTCTTTGTTTAATTATCGACTGTAGAATTTTTCTCGACTGAAGAATGAGTATTGAATTTCCCGAGTTTTTTGCTTGAGAATCAACTTTGCGGGTGGTAGGATAGTAAATTGAGATTCGTTTTGCACTCATCAGTATTATTACCCAGCTTTATGAACCTTCAGCGTGTTTAAAACAGGACTGGATAGAGCAGACACATGATACAGTAAATACCTCTGCAACAATTATTTTATATCACGTTTAGATTCGATTACATTTATTGCATGCGTGCTCATCGGAGGCTACCACAGCTCCAGCCAGACGTACAGGTTGCTTTGTGTGTAATGTAAGGAAGGCAAGGCGAGGCAAGATATGTCATTGTCATTTAGATGGCCAGTAAGACTGTCAGTGACAAGATGAAGGAACCTTATTAAAACCTGTTTCAAGTTCACGCTTAGCAGCACTCATTTGCATAACACTGCGGATCTGCATCTTCCAAGTAACTCTCAGTCTATTGTTTGCTGGGAAGGGCTCTTCTCTTCTTGCTCTCGAGTTGAATATCTTTATGGTTCCTTGTTTCTGCAGCCACATTGTCTGTCTTTCTGTTTTGTTAGGTACCTACATTCTTGTCCCTCCTCTTTCAATTTTACTTTCAATAACATTGCTAAATTCTACTAAAAAGAATTTTATAATACTGTATATTACAGTAAACGAAATATTTATTTAAATGATGTAATAAAAATCAGGTAGGTACGTAAATAGATTCCTTTGCTAGATTCAAATAATGTTCTAAGCAGTGATGGGCACATCACATCACGGTTTGATGTGATGTGTGATGTGGTCACGTTAGAGCACTTTTTCGAGCGAAATTTGATGATGTGATGTGTAATGTGAGATTTTTTTGGGAAAGAGTGATGTGATGTGATGTGTGATGTGAGATCACTTTGGGAAAAAGTGATGTGATGTGATGTGTGATGTGACATCACTTTGGGAAAGAGTGATGTGATGTGATGTGTGATGTGACATCACTTTGGAAAAGAGTGATGTGATGTGTGATGTGACATCACTTTGGAAAAGAGTGATGTGATGTGTGATGTGACATCACTTTGGAAAAGAGTGATGTGATGTGTGATGTGACATCACTTTGGAAAAGAGTGATGTGATGTGTGATGTGACATCACTTTGGAAAAGAGTGATGTGATGTGTGATGTGACATCACTTTGGAAAAGAGTGATGTGATGTTTGATGTGATGTGATGTGTGTCCACATCAAACATCACGCATGTCGACACACATTGCAATTATTGCTATTTTGTTGTCAAATTTGTTGTCACTATTTGTTACACCCAGTCTTGAAATGGTTTATATTAATTTAGCTGTCGCGAGGATAGTATTCAGATTTTTGTCAGACAATAGCATAATTTTTTTGCTTATTGGGCATTGGGCATTCTGAAACGCCGGACACACAGATGACACAGAACAACACTTCTTGACCTCTACAAATACATTAGTGTAGAGAGGCAAGCGCAGTCAGAGCGATTAAAAAAAGAATCAGAAAGTGATTATAATCGGGTTTATAATTACTTTAGCATAGGAGTGTACTCTCTAAATGATTTTTTCCCTTTTATCGTACATATTATATATATAAACATTATTTTTTGCCGAGAATTCTGGTGTGATGTGTAATTTGATGTCACATCATCACACATCACATCACGTCAACTTGTGATGTGTGATGTGAGATCACTTTGAAAATCGGTGATGTGATGTGATGTGTGATGTGAAATCACTTTGAAAAGCGGTGATGTGATGTGATGTGTGATGTGGCATCACTTTGGGAAAGAGTGATGTGATGTGATGTGTGATGTGAGATCATTTTGGGAAAGAGTGATGTGATGTGATGTGTGATGTGTATATCAACTGTAAATTGATGTGGATCACATCACAGTTTGATGTGATGTGCCCATCACTGGTTCTAAGTAATTAAAAGGCTTGTGGCAAATATAGTACTGTTTGCATGTATTAACTTTTATATTTATAGCATTGGTGTTTTTATTACTCGTATTTACAAAGCGTTTTAATTGTTGCGAAATGGACAAAAGCCCACCCAAAATCGATCGTAGTAATACGATGAATTCAGTAACCAATTTTAACAAACCATTTCCTTTAAAGAGTTGAAATAAAACCGCAATGACAGTTCCCTGCCTCAGGAGGTGTCTATTAATGTGTGATTAATCCATATCAGTTTGTTTTTATTTTGTAATACTAATAATGTGATGGATATGGATTACCAATGCTTATATATACGTTCAAAATAGTTAACTTGCACAATATTGAACACTTTTCATGCAAACTATTCTTTAATAACGTATCAAATCGTCGATTAAAACCACTGTAGGTACCTATGCTAGTTATAACTATAGGCAAAGGAGGGCTATGCATGTTGTTTGCTTTTTATGGAAGGCCAGCAAATAATGTAGCCGTAAATTAGGCCATAAAATCTGCCGATTTTGCAACCCTCTCTGTCAATTGTCGCCTATTCCATATATCCATGACTTTTGATGTTTGTAAAATCGTTCTACTTGTGAAGTAGCACACAGGATATGCAAATGGGATTTCCTTTTGTAGTTGTGCATTAATAAATCTCACTTATTCTAGTATTAATGTTAAAATATAAATACGGAATCTTGAGGTATACTTTTCTGGTTTAATAGTTTATTTAAAACTGCTGATGAAATGTGAAATAGAATTTAAGTCTGGAAAAAATGGACGGAATTTATTAGAAGGGAACAATTTAAAAAGTTTTGTCTTCTGATTAGTGTTAGAAAGAAAACTTAAAAAGATTTTGTACCATCTGTATTGCATTGTATTAGCTTGCCGTTACCGTTAGGAATTGAAATAAGGCATTCGAAGAAGTCTGAAGATTGAAAGTATTTGAGTGCCTATAGGTTCACCTTTATACACATGAAATACGAAAATAGCCTATGAAATATAGCATCATCACGTATAATTCCTTATTTCCTAGGGTTAAAAAATATGCGAAAATTGCAAAGTTTACAGTCTTGACAATGTAACCATTTCCAGAATTACCGTTAACGTGCCTACATAATAAAACAGTCTTTCCTCGCTTCTTCTCTTTAATTTATTGTATATTTATTACACAACAGCTACTGCAGTAGAATAGTGAGAGTAGAATAGAGCCATTGGAAAGACAGAGCTAGAGTAAGGGCCAAAGAGAATTGCTCTCAACTCAATAGTTTCCTGTCAGCGTCTTCCCATTTTCTCCTGAGATATAAAGCATTATGTGGAGTGGAATGCTCCTCGTAAGTAGATCCAGCAGCTCCTTATGATTTCCACACAATTTCTGACTTTTCCTTGTTTTTCTTATTAGAAATCATGGTGGTATTCTTTGCAATGCAATGTTAACGGCAGACACGTACTAGTTGTAGAAATACTTATACTATCAGCTATTGGTTTATAGTTTTCTTGCACATCAATACAATTTGTAAGTAGTAGACCCAACAGACATTCTTCTGCTTTATTAATTCAGCTATATACTTCTGTGTGTTATCTTATATACACAGCTACAGGGTTGTCTAGACTCTGTATTATGTGTAATGTACTTTATTTGGTAGTATGACCATGAAAATATATGCTACTGCCTAGTACGGCGAATAAAACTACTAGGTAAGGTTTTATATAAATATTAGTTTCTTCCATTATTTCCAATTCATTGGAGAAACACAATAGAAACGTTCATACACACACTCTCCTGCGACAGCTGTATTGTATTTGTTGAAATTGTTGAAAATGTCTAGTATCTCCATTACTTTAGTGTCCTGCATCGTTATGAAGACAACACTGTACAGTGGCTTCATATCTATTGGTGCTGGAGAAGAATAGTCCAGTTTTCCTTGTTGGTCATCATGTCAAGAGATATGTGGACACAACAAACCATAATGATAGAAACCAAAATGGAAAACGCTGCTATCCACGATTTGCTCATGTAACATGGACATGTTGATGTCCATGTTACAGGACTATTATCATGTCTGTCCACCCTTCTAATAACAATGTCATTTCAATCCTAAGAAACTTCGGAAATTTTGAGTTTTGTTTTGATTTCGAAATTATGTACACAGTAATCTGCACTACTTATGTAAATTTTGTATTGTAAATTGTATTTTCGTGGTTTGAGTTTTGTCAATAATTTGGAGAATTCATATGAAATCATAATACTTGTAAACTCGAATTTTTGTAAAGTCAGAGTTCCTATAGAATCCTGTAACATCTAGATATTTGTGCAGAAAAGTGATATGATAGTGTTGGCAATAATGCACTGTTCATGTTGACATTATATTTGTAGTGGATTCCTTATTAGTTTTAATAATGTAGGACAATGTTGTATAGTTGTGGATTATTGACATTAATGGCATCATAATATTCGTACACGGCACATGAGCAAAGAAGAACTAGGCGACAATGGAGCCAATTTTTAGTTGTCAGATTTTTAACAAATGGGAAATTGGAAGGAAGAGCGAGCGAAATGAAGTGGCAAATAGTAGGAATGGGACAGTCACACAATGCGAACTGGATATTACATGCTGATTGCTATTGTGGTGCTCCTCCACACGACAACCCGACACTCGCCTACTTTCAGTATTGGCAACACCACACAAAAGAATTTAATAACCAGTGATTTGATTGCACTGTGATTTGACGTAGCATTGTTATTGTGTCTTGCTCTACTCCAAAATAGGCAACTATTGACGTTTTTAATTATCTGTGTAAGATTACTCACAAGCACAACTACTTTATACATATTTATCTTAAGTTCCAACTTGGTAAACCCAACTGCTTCAGTTATCTTACGTTTTACGTCCACGTACGTCACATTTTGATTACGTAGTAATACTTTGTTATGGATTTGCCACTTATTCTCTAGTGTACTAGAACATTTCTGCAGTTAACAATTTACATTAGGAGAAACCATGTTTATTATTCAACTTATATTTTAATGTTTACAAAAATACATTTTATAAGAAAATTTGGTAAATGTGCAATGTCAAAAGTGAGGTTATGCAAGAAAGGAGTATTTTGTGTGGAGTTTGTGGGATTATGTCACTGGCTTTTGTTCTTGTGTACTAGAGACCCGTTTACTTACTAATATTAAGTTTGAAAAGTTTGTGCCTAAAGGATGTCACACATACAAAGAGAAAGTTTAGCAAACTTTTGGAATATATGCCAGACAAAGTGTGTTTGGGGTGTATACGGGTAAAAACTGGGTTAAGTTAAACCGAAGCCAAGTCGTGAGTGACATGTAGTGGATTTCTTTCTTTCTGTGGGAGAATGTTGTAAAGGAAGTTCCTGGAGTGGAGGGAGTGTCGAGTTTCCCAGAGGCATGGTGAAAGTAAATAAAGAAGAAATAGTCGCAGATCGGGTGAAGACAAGTTTATTTGAAACTTTGAAATGACTTTGCCTTTTGAACATCATTGTAAATCTTTTGCAATGCTGACACATTTATGTATCAGCGCACAATAGAAATATCAACTCTGGTCTGTTCTGTCGGAATCAAGTGTTTACTTGAAAATGTAAATTATTCTAATAAAGACAAGTAACATGTTCCTCCGTCAAGTCAAGTGTCTCATTTGAATGCTAAAGTTAGCATAACACATTAAGTACACTTAAACAAAACGAACCAAACCACAAACCTTCGGTTTAGTATTCTACGCAGTTTGGTTCAACATTTTCTTTGATTAATGAACAAGATCTGGGAAACTGTACTATTAAAGCCTTTGCTTTACCTTTCACCTTTAATAGGTATCTATCTTAATAAATGTGACAATGGTTCCTACTAAACGCAGTCTTCCTGCGATTTCACCGCATTGCTCATAATTTACGACGGTAATTCACGTTAAACCAAAATTCTGGTGAAATGAGCATTTAGTATTTCGTGGGGACGGACTAATAAATGTCAGTGTGTTATGTCTCCGTGATCCGAGGGAAGGTAGAATGTGGAGATCGTATGTTGGACCAAGCGGTGAATTGATTCGTTCGGAAAGTGCCATTTGTAAACATCATGCTACCTGCCAGCGGTATGGTTTAGTCTGTGCCATGTATAATAGGTTGGAAAACTCTAATGAAATCTTTCGTTGTTTGTTTCTAAAGCTCATTTGCACCGCTGCCCACCCGCCCTTTGCATAAACTAACAGTTTTAGAAATCCTCTTATAACCATTAGAAATCTCTATGCATGCGTTTATCTGTTATCCTTTTGTGTTAGTCATCAGCCTGAATTTTTCTTTGTACAAAATATGAAAATACGACGAATGTCTGGATTTTAATATAATCGCACGTGCACAAGTCGTGCCACGGTACGTTTGTGTTTATCGTATAGTAGATTAAATAATTATGTATGTGCCACATGCCATGCCAGGAGCAGTAGTCAATGTTGTCTAAATATTTAATGAGAGCACCTTCATGAAGTTGTACAGAATGTGTCAGTTCGAAAACTGCATTTTATCTTTTCAAGCTTGAAGAAATAGAACAGGCAGATGAACTCTTTCTGGTGTGAAGTAAAACAGGAACTACGAAAGGATGCGTAACTCGCTTGTTATTATCTTTTTGAATAGTGGTGTGCTTAACCTAGCTAAAATTCAATTATATGTTAGCATTACACTGTCGGGGAGTAGGGAAGGTGAATAACTAATATTTAGTGTGCACTAAACAGTAAACTTTAGTTGAAATGTGGATCCAAGGTTAGATTGCTAAGTCGCAGCATTTTAGTCACCGAGTGAAGAGAAACAACATGAGGGAAACTTTATTGTCTACCACCTATTGTGCTGCTGCACTTTTACTTTTATACACAACTCTTTGTATACAATATTATGTAATGCCATCAAATTGTCGCTGTGTGATTCTTTGCTACCATGTCATTTTATTTTTTCCGTGTCAAGTATCGCAGCATTAGTAAGTACTGCCATGTGATTTTTTGCTCTTTGCCTCCTATTCCTTCATTCATAACAAAATTTAATGTTTTTAGTGTTCATCAAGAGCCTCGAAGGTCGTCCAATGCAGTTGGCCGCTCTGAAAGCTGTAAGGAACGTGTCCAAAGGGTAAGTTAACGTCTTAACACACTATTAATAATTTCTTCTATGCTTTTTTAAATAGTAAATACTTTTCTTCAACTCCAATGTATACATGTACATGTACTCGAATAAAATTCACAACTAAACTACCTAAAAGAAAGTAATACAGGAAATTCACATGATTAAATTAATTTTGTATTTGACTATTAAACTAATAAGTAATGTTATTAATTTATAGAAACAGACAAGAGAAAGAAGGAAGCATAGCGATCCGAATCTTACTTCTAAGTCAAGGTAGGTACACTTCACTATTTTATTAAGCTGTTTAGTTTTCTCTTGCTTTCAGAGATATATTTTAAATCAAGACGTGATCTATTCTACAAGTACATCATCTTTGCAAACAAGAGTAGCATATTTAAATAAAAACTTTTATATTCACATTATAGTGCGTGTGGTGAAGGGCATACAATGCAATTCATATTAGATTACAACGTTAAAGACACTTGCACCTTCCATATGTTAAACGAGCCTGTCTTCTTGTCATATCTGAAATGTGTGTGTGGTGCATACAAATGCTAAATTAAAGTATCCAAAGCATACATACTTAGGTATACGCACGCAGCAATCTAATGTTACCTCGTAAATGTTTCACTACATCGTAGACATTAAGGTTTTTGCTTTAAGTTTTGCATCGTTCCCTTAGTTTTCCGGTGCTGTGGTGGTATGGTATTAAACACGTACATTCTTCCACACGGCCTAAACCAAGTTTTATCACGAAGGTTTTGAATTTCAAGAAAACGATGATTTATCTCACTGGGAAGTATCACATGTAGAAGTTTTCAAGAACCGTGTGGCATGCGGTTGATTGATTTAAATTAACAGTCGAGCACTACAATTCTGCATTGTTATTTTATTTAATACGTGCATTCCTTCGTATGTCCAAGTGTTGCATGGCTGCATTAATTAGAACATAGCTGTACATTATTGCCACATTGTCTATACTTAAATGCACGCATACAAATACCAAATTGTCTACCGATTTTTATACTATTTCAATTTTCAATGGTATGTAGACATGTTTCGAAACTGAAGGCCAAATGATAACAGGAAACGAATTTACCTCGTATAAAATCGTAATTGCATTGCAGCTAGGCAGAAATGTGAGTTGAGGTGAGGAAATAATATGAAAACTTAAATTCCTAGACAGATAAACAAATAAGACATGAGAAATGATATTTTCAATGCATAAGTGCCTCCTACCTACATAATGACAATGGCCAATTAGGCGAGTCCTCATTACAAATCTAATGCATTCCTCTAATCACGACCATGCCGAAATTCAAAAAAGTTCAGATTTACACGGTTTTTGTGTAGGGTTATCCACAGGGGGCCTTTTACACACTACTTACAACAGTATCCTTATTTGTCCTTTAATGTGTCATCCCATTTGGATATAGCAGTGTCACTGCGCAGTGAAGCAAATTTATATGAATGCAATAGTAGCAGGATATCAGAATGACTAGTGATTACTTAAAATAAGTATGGTATAGTTGCAGTCCTAATATTTACATTTATTGCCAGTGTAATCCTCATGAATTTTAATCGCTACTAAGTAGTTTACTCCAAAGGACAAAATATAATCTGAATCTCGCTGTGCCTTGTTTAAGGAAACTTACATTTGTATATCCTCTCCTGTCTCTAACATAGCAATAAGATGTGCCGTTTTAGATTGGAACAACCTACTCCTGATTCATGTATTCATTCGGCTGCTCTTTATAGGTGATATTCTATGTTAGTTGAATTTAATGGTTAAGGTCACCCGACCAGCTCTGCTTTGTCTTCGTTTTGCGTTGTAGACTTTCTGGTGCTGTTTCCGTATAATTTGTAGTGACCTAATGAGGCGATATGATGGAATAGCAATCTAGGTCGTCCTGTGTCACCTCCGGATGAATCCCGGAGATATTTTATATCAATATCAATATCAATTTTATATCAAATCAATACATAATACCAAGGTAAAAAGCATTCCTGTGCATAAAATATTTTTCCGTGATGTATTTTCGTATCAGGAGACTAATGTTATGGGATAACATCTATTCCAGGAAATTAGAAAATATAAACAGAATTTGATTCCCAGTTCGCATTAGAATTAGGACTTGCGCTGCTCACTCACCCAGGGCAATTCAATGTCCCACTCTCCTAATTTGTGATGATTTGTGTTTGTTCTTCCTATATCATAGTATACGTATGTTTTGTAAATCTAGGAATAGTGTTATGTAAGGTTGTAACTGTGTCGTCAGTGTTTTGAGTTTTTAATGTTTGTTTCTTCAAAGAGAGCGGAGGACGATTCTGTAATGGAAGGCGGATAATACCCGGGTATCTCCAGGCTAAACTGGCATGACATATTGTTTATATGATTTTTTTGTGAAATGGTTTGGACTGTTGTTTGCACCTACATAGAAAAGAAGGAGTTGTTCTACTTTTGAGATATTATGGATGTAGGTAGTTTAACCCTTGGTAATGTGATAGTTGTGTCTGGCATATCGCTCGGCTTGGCGTCTCTCAAGTCATTAGTGCAAATATTGAATACCTTTAGCTAGGGAGGTAATTTGCTGTACGCTAAGGAATATGGCGCCAGTTAGTCAGACCAGACTCCATTCCACGCATCTCTTCTTGTCCTTTCCTTACTTCACTTGGCATTTGTTTGCTCTTCATAGCATCATGGCAGTAGCGAGTACAAACGAATTATGTCGCTCTCTTTTGAATGTTTTGCCGGAAGGACACTTACTTACTAATATAGAGCATTCAAGTATAGACTTTGCATAGAATTTCACATTCTGTAACATTATGTCACTCCACTCGTGCAGGTTCATACTTTAGTAGGTGGACAAATTATTATTACCACCCTAGGCAGGATCATTTCATGTTACGTTACGGGATTTACCTTAGAATAGTCACATTAAAACAGTACGTACACAATTTCATCTGATTAATATTAGTACATCCAGCGATAAGTCCTACGTAACTGTGATGTGGCTGCTCGGATTGCAAATAGCTTCCTTCTAGTGGCATATTTAACCTAATTTTCTCAAACTACATCGATTTTTACGTAGGCCTTTAAATGTCAGTTGCCTACTACTGTTTTTAAAGGTAAAATAGGTAATACTTAGCTATACCAACTTTTATAAGCTTTAATGCTTATTATGACATTATGAATGGTGGGTGGAAATGTTGTTTACATAATTATTAGCTGTTTAGGTAGAGCATAATCATAATTTAAGTAGTTTTATGTTCTAGCGAATTGTTATGTAGTCTTAATTAAGTTTGAGGAAGTGGTATTTACATGATGATAAAAAATAAAATTGAGTAGAAATGAGGAATTCGTACTCAAATAATACTTTTTGGAGTATTAGCCTTTTGAGGATAGATGTTACGTCTTTTGCTTAGTTGCGTACAGAATTTGCGTATTGAATGAACACACATACGTACATGTGTAGGAATAAAGTAGTGAGTAGGCTTAGGGTTAGTGTGAATGGAATAATAATTTGGAGAAACTTGCAATGCAAATTCGATTGGGTAGGGAATCGCGTCTCCTGCGTGGCATGGCTCAGGTTTTCGCTTGGAGAGAATTTCGTTTCATTTTCTCGTGTTCCGGTTTGACTACCCTTACGAAAATATCCCACTAACCGATCTAGTTGGATATGGTGGGAATTATTGACGAAAATCTTGCCTATGACAACTGATATTTGATTAGATTCTCATGTAATCTAACCAACTTCCAATAGAATTTTAGTGGATATTTGCAAGAAATATCCATGGCTACGTACTAAAATTTGATTGAAAGTTAACTAAAAGTTGATGGTATTTTATAATGTACTCCACTGTATGCAATCGGATTTCAGTTGCATTTCAGTCAGCACAAACAATCCATTTATGCTTGTTCTTACTGAAAGCTTACTAAAAATTAGTTAATTTAAGATATCTAGTTTCTGTCGCCAAATATTAATAAAATAATACTACTGTTAGGTTCAAAATGGGTTAAAAAATATTTATTTGTCTTTATGAATTATAAAGTTATTTATTATGAAATAAGTCCCATCCTGGAAGAATTTATGTACGCTCGTCGGAAAATTGCTAATGTTGGTTAGCGCCAATATTCTGGACAATTTAAAGAACCTGGAGAAATCAAATTTTATCACAAGTAAAATATACTTCTAAGATATTTGGATGAACTTTCCAACTAATTCGGCAATTATGCCTACGCGCTGCTTCATTTCTTAGA
The DNA here is from genome assembly GCA_020352615.2 of Yoshiicerus persimilis. NCBI lineage: Eukaryota > Metazoa > Arthropoda > Collembola > Entomobryomorpha > Tomoceridae > Yoshiicerus > Yoshiicerus persimilis. The sequence continues at coordinate 45,060,453 of CM036941.2, forward strand.
AATAGTCATTTTCAAGAGTTTTAACTGCTCTATTCTTAAGAAATAATGCAACGCGCGCATGATTACCAAATCAGCTTAGAATTTCAGTCAAGTATAGAAATTTTGGCTTCTTTACTTTGTCCAGGAGAGATACGTGAACTTGTGTCCATGCATTTTGCGAAACCCCGTAGGAAATGACCTATCTGACAGTTCCCTTAATTCATACTTTTCGACATGCAACACAACTTAGCCAGAATTTTTGGAATGTAACGCAGCAAAATGCGAAATTAAACTTTACATGTAATTCGTATTCTTTCCATGGTTTAAAATGTGCACACTTCTTGTAGTTAAAGTTTTAGCCTTTTTTGATTATAAATACCATGTAGCAATGCAATACAACTTTTTAATATGAATAACAAATACACGTTACCATGGGTTATCTGTGCACTGCTTTGAAAAATTTGCATTGCACAAGGTGCTTGCCTAAACCCACTGCTGTCTAACCGAAAACCAATGGTACGGTTCTATGGCAACTCCACCTCCACAAAATGCTACTTCAATCTAACTAGAATTTTGCTACTGAAAACACAAGGGTTGCCAACAGCTACCTAAAATTTGCTAAAAATATGCTACTGTAAAAAATTCCTACCAAATCTAGCTGAGAATTAGTTAGATATAGCAATAAATTTTCGTAAGGGTATTCCTTCGTAGATTCTTATTAGATTTGGAATTTTGGAATCTGTTTGACTTGGACTGGGTCGCCTCTAGTGTCTTCTGTGCTAAAGTAGTGCGATATTGCAGTAAGGGAGCTGATATCCCTTGAAATTGTGAATTGGGATTGCTGCCGAAAGGATGCAACTGCTCTGCCAGGTTTTATATGCGATGCGATGTCGGGAAAAATGTCATTTATTCGCTCGATTTAGTAGAACAGATGTGGATCTCATATAATGTGATTTTGAAATGGAAAGAATGCTCACAAGAGTCGCTAGTACTCTCACTACAAAGATATCCGGCCAATTTCAACCAGATACATTTACATCGCATTAGAAGACATCTCTATATTTTACTGATATACTAATACATAGTAAGTAGAATTATGTAACGGTGATACACGAGTGTTAAAACATAATAAGTGGGCATGGCTTACGAAATAGCTTTTGCAGCAAATAAGTGAAATTCCACTTTACTGGGGCGGCCTTGGTAATATTATTACTATTATAACAGTCAATGTAATTTCGTTTGTAAATATTGCATAGACACTCATCTTGTTTGATGTTGGAAAAATTAGGAGCTCACCAATGAAAAAATCAAAATATTTACTTGGGTGGGAATACAGAAAAGTTAATATTATTTCTTGAAATGTATTCTTATGAAGGAAAACGAAATGTTATTTCATTATTTCAGAGTTTTCATCATTTCAGAGAATCATGAAATAGTTACAACTTTGTCGATACTACCAAATGAATACTTTTGTAAAGCTATCATATGAAGCGTATGGATATCGTATATGCTTTAATAATTGCGTGTAGTTTATAACACAGTGGTTATGTTTATAATATTGTATTTAGTGTGACTTAGTGAGTGAATAGACGGGAAGGAGTTAAATTGTGAATGATTGATGATGGGTTAGTGCTTCCTTTCATCGAAGCATGCATTGCATTTTGCAATGCACTTCAGTTTTCGTGCTCATTGAGTTTCGATGACATGGCTATACATAAGTATGATGTGGCCAAAGTTCTCACTCACTTTTCATTAACTGCAGGCGTGAGTGTGAATTGGCAATGATGTGTTGCATTTTGCATTCCATTCGGTTGCATTTGACTTGACATCAGACTATGACAAGCAGTGGCAAGACACGCAGTCCAAACACACACTTCCCCAATCTTCAGACTATTTTCGCCAGTGCAGCGACAGCCACACTATAGATTAAGTAGAAAGGCAGATGTGCAATGGATTGGATGACATGGGCGGAGACGGCTAGATGGCTTCCAATTAGTTTACTTGTTATCTTACTACCACTACGTTATAACTTCATTTTCATCTCCTTCTGTTCTGTTGCCTTTTCTTATTGCTCCTTAAATCACATTTATATGCTCAAAGTTAGTATCATCAGAAATGGCACAATAGTTGAGTATCTGGCTTTGGTCCGACTTTATAATACGATTTGCAAATATTTAAGCCATCATTAAAGGAAGTATGTTACGATTTTTAAGGAATTGCAGTAAATTTTGAACACATTTTGGTTTTTACACATTTTACAGTACAAATGTAGGATTTTTGGGTTCGGTGTTATAAAGGTATTTTCTACGCTGGATTATATGTTATTATTGTTAAAATGTATTTTGGGAATCTTGATATATTCTGTAAATAAAAGTTGAACTGTTAAGCTATCAGCTTATAAAATGCACAGATTGCATAATGCAGGCTTTATAATTTATAGTTTACAGAAGGGCAGATTCATGCTATTATATTTTAAGTCCCAATTTTTGCATCTATTAAAACTGAGAAATGTGTTGCAAATCTAATTATAAGTTCATAGGATATCTCTATGCCAGTTTTTGTGCTATCTATGTTTCGCAACAGCTCTTTTTGATAAAGCGTGTGTAGTTATAATAGTTGCGGATTTGTTTAAATAAATATGTTGTACTGTTCCGCAAAATATAGTACAGTGTAAAATAACTAGTAGAGTTATAAAGCGTATGTGAATATCTGAATGTTTACCCATTTAAGTATGAGTTAGCAAAAAAGAATTTGCGTTTCAGTGAAGATGAGATGTTGATGAACTTCATTAATGGAAAATTGAGTGACACAAAACGAAGTGATAGCTGAAGTGAAGCGTTAGGCTGTCAAGAGAGGGTAGAAGCCCCATTGAGTCTTTATCTTCATTTCATGTTCACTTGAGCCTCATGATTTCCGGCCGAAGATTAATTGCACAGTTGACAGGTCAGTTTTGATAGGAAGGAAATTCCTTGCGAAGTATCTCTCCTAGCTTTGGCTGCATTTCGTTATCACGCTGTGACTCACCACATAATGGACCTGGTTTCCTTCATTTGGATTGTGTAGCAATTCCTTGCATTGAGTTTGCTCCATTATACGTACATGGAGGGATGAACCTGTTAAGTAATCTAGGTGTGAATAACGCTTTTCTATTCTATCGTTTTAGTCCTAATTGCACTTTTTAAACAGAACTTTTTAACAGTTTTGCTAAATATTACTAGTAAGCAAAACACTGATACAGCAGTTACAATATAATACTTGAGACTCTATACCATTTTCTAATTACATCACGCCAGGAAAATGGAAAAAATGTTCTGTTGATGGTTGATAGCGTAAGGAGAGAGGAGACGATTTATTACATTTTGACTAGAATGAACTACTGACATAGAAAAACGATTTATTCAGAAAAAAATCGTTCCGGTTGTACATCTTTCAGTATCTCTCTGTGGATTGGATATTTTGTATTACTATTGCATGTAGCCGTTTCATTTTATAGCTCGGCTATGTGTGAGGTGTTTCTTTAGGGATCTTTGCCAAGGCAAAAAGTTGGAAATAAATAGAAGTGTGGCAATATGCTTTCTAGTGGAAATAGTAAGGCACAGCTGCTTTCATTTCCTCAGAGGACACTCTCTCAAATTGTAAGTACATAGCTTTTAGGTTGCACATTCCTTCACTCTGCTAGAGTCGTAAATGCAAAGATGAAAAGCCTGATTTTTCCATGCAGAGCACAGATAAGATACATACTCTTCCATTACATACATTCAAATGCACCTGTGATTCCATGATGGATTTTTATTTCCCAGTATAAAGTAATAATCTCTCTGCCATGCCATAAACCATTATGGAAATTGACGTTCCCATTTATACTACTACCCTAATACTTTATGTAGTCTAACCGTAAACCATAATATCGTATAGAGCTTTTGCATAAGATTCACAAAGTATATGTTTAGGTACAAGTAATGAGGACTGCTTAGGTATACTCTATACTGTAGGATAATTTATATAATGGATAAAAAGAACTTACTATGTTTGTAAGAATCTTAGAAAGAACAAATCCATTTGATTATGATTGTGTAACAAAGTAGGAAGTTTGCATTGACAGTTTGTTCTTTTCTTTGTAGAAAAAGTTTTGTTCAGTTGAATAATCGCATTGTAATGTGATTGAGATTTCAATGCTAGGCTTTTTGACGCCATTGGAGGGAGAAAGTTGTGAAAGTGTTGTCAGAAACTGTTTGGCTAGAAAGGAAACTCTGAATGACAGTATAGTATAGAGTACGTGCTTGCCTGGCGTGGCTTTACTTTTTGCCTTACCTGGCTGGTCTGCAGATATTGTGTTTCGTTGTAGTAATGCCTACATATTGTATATCTCTACTTTAGGTTGTTTTATTGTAGTACAGTAAATAGTTTTGGAAGAACAGCTAATAAAAGAAAGAGTAGAGAGTGTACGGTTGACTTGAGATGACTTTGGAGAGTCTGGAGGGTAGGGATATAGAGGCAGAGAAGACAGCAGAGGACATAAAAGGCGCCAGTGGTGGCTGGGGAGTTGCCGTCCTAAGGGCGGCTTGTCGACATTCACGCAGCCAACGAAAGTCAAATCAACAGACTCGAGTTTCGAAAGTCGACTTTTCTTCCAAAAGTAATTCCCAGATAGTATTTGTATGTACACCGGCATACTTTCACATATTTCATGCAGAAATATCATCTCTATACTACTATATTAATACTTATCTCTTCATATATTCCTTACCTCATTCTGTGTACATTTTATACACTTTTGCAACCTAAACGTATTACATTATAGTAATAATGTATATTACATTCTATAATAAGGAACTAATGTATACTTTATATACTCTATATAGGGATGATGGCTTAACGATCGCTGCTGCTACTGCATTACGTGCAAATCTATCCATATCTATATTATTAAGCTTATATTCATATAGGTACTAAAATAAGGACTATATATTGCTATTATAGGGCAACTGCCATTACTATTACATTGATGATGATTTAGACTTTTAGACTGAAAGTGGTATATTAGTTGTGGAATGGGTTTGTCTTAAGCATTGCTAGTGTTATCATAATGTTTTATGTTGGGTTGGTAAGGATGGTCTACGCTACCTATAAAAGTATGGATATCTGTTCATATAGGTTCATAAACTTTGGTAGTGAAAGTAATATGGCTGGGCAATATAATGTCATGTCACGGAATTAAAGAGTATAAAGCTAGACGTAATGCATTATGGGTGCAGTATAGTAATTCTATATAAGTATTTGACGTGGACGACGTAATGTAATGGAGTGTTAAGGCTGTTCGGGGTATTCTCCGGGTGGATTGGAACCGGATCCCACCGTGAAGCCTAAAACGGGGAAATGGTGAAAGCTTTTCTCTTTGCCTTACTTGGCAGTTAGTTTTTCAACATTGGTAAGCCCGTCCTGTCCTGTCGTGTCTGATTTGCCCTCCTTTGCATTCCATTCCCATCTTATAAAAATGTTACGCCTTTAAGATAAGATATTAACAATCTGCGACTCGACTATACTGGAATACTATTAATAATACCTGAACTCCTAAAGCCTCGCTTCATTTACCCACAGGCTTTGTTCGAGTGTCACAGTCACAGCACAGTCCAAAATATCCTCTTTTAATATTTTTTCTTATTTGGGAGAAGAAACAAAAAATTTCCCCCTGCATTGTCATTGTCTACAGTTAATGTGACTTTCTCCCTGAAACTTTCTTCTCTGTGTTATTTGGATATTGACAGTTTCCTTGTGTTCTGTTGTTGGAGTGAGTTAATTTAGCTGAGTTTGTGTGTGGTGTGGTGTCTCTACTGCAACAAGCCAATCGGTAGTGACGTGAGCAGAAACAAATGGTCTTCATCAACGGCCCCATCAACATAATCATCATTCTGTACTATGTACTTGTATTCAAAGTATAGTAGCCCTTTCTACGACTTGCAAAGTCGTTTTCTATTTTATTATATTGTAATACATTATCCCTGTATAAGTAGCGGTAATATTACATATGCACCTAAGCACAAGAAGGAGGACTCCTGGCCTGGCCTGGTCTGGCGCCTGGTTAACTACTGTCTCAAATGCTAAAGTTAGTTTCGGTTAGTCCACAGCAGAGAAGGAATTCCCTTCTGATTAGAGAATTCTACGCTTCTCCACAAAATATTACTCTTTCAACTGAATTGAATTCTTTGCGTCATGTCAGCTACGCAACACTACGTACTATACCATAAAATATTATAACAGTTTCAGTTTACATAATGTTAGTGTATTGTGCATAAAGTTACGCACAATGTTAAATGCATTTAGACTGTCTGGCTTGGTTGCTGGCAGCTGGGGAACATGACGTTCTTCCTGTTGTCGTTTCATTAGAACTTGGCATAGCCGTGTGGCTTCATTTACTTACAGAGTCGCTCCTCATAATCAACTCTTTTCACTTTATTGATAGTGTTATGTGTACCTATCAACATCTATTCCCTAGTAAATTCAATTACCTATGAATGAAACGGGACAAGTTATATTCTATATAGTGAATTTACGCTTTAGAAGTCTAGATGGAGTATTATGGGAAATACTGATTATGTAAATTAGGTACAGATGAGAATTTGGTATATTGCTAGTGCAGGGATGACTACGGGTGAGGAAGAATATAAAGGGATGACACATTCTAAATTCTAGTGAACTGGGAAGGAGAGATAAAGAGAGCGCTTTGAAATACAGGAATAGAAAGAAAACAGAAATCTGTGAATGAAATTCGGACTTGTGTGTTGAGTTAGGTATTTGGTTAGTGGAATGGAAGTTGCCTTGTCTTGTGTTAAGTTAGCGACGAAAGTAACGAGAATCGTCATAAATCTTTTTGGATTTGGTTTTGGCTCACTTACATTGGATTGGATCAAAGTTGCTATTCTCTCTTGTTTTCGAGAATATTATATTATACATTCTGGTTTTTTGTGTTGAGGGAGCAGTGTAGTATTTTGCGAGTGAACCGAGTAGAGATAAGTTGGGCCGAACTGCACTGGAGTGAATAAAATAAAGCGGTTGGGTTAGGTATGTGTGTCTTGACATGACAACATTATATTAAAGTGGGATAGGGCAAGGAGTCTTGACAGAGTCAGGAAGACCCGGCCGGCTGCTCTTCTCCATCCATTTTAGAAATATCGGGATCTATTAGCTCCAGTCGGTGGCATCCCCAACTCACATTGCGGGCGGGCGGGGAAAACGACCAGGGATGCTGTCAGTCCCATTCTTAAGAGTTCGCTTCTATTCTTCGACACGCCAGCCCAGCCGCACTCTTTAGTGTTGTGGGCAAAATCAAGGGGATTGCATCCATTCAATTCAATTGCACTCACTGATCTTCTCTCTTGACTTCCTCCCATCCCTATTTACTGCAGAGTGCTCCGTGTCAGTCAAACCTGTAAAATAAACTCTCTTTCCTGAGTGGCATATTGGAAAATTCTTTCTTCCTACCTCTCTCTTTATATTTCTCTTTATATTCTCTACAATCTCACTCTGTACTCCGGAGGCAGTACGTATAAACAGAATTGCTAACATCTGTTTGCTGTTCTACAGTTCTACAGTGGAAATTGGTTAGGTGTGCAGTGTGTGTCTGCACAATGGAAACCGAGTGTCTGTTTCTGTAAATGCGAAGCAGGAGATACATGGAGGAGGCAGTATTTCATCTTAATCCCACTGCACTCCGTTAGAATTTTATTGGACAAGTTCTGTTAAGTTAGCCGAGTTTCGGGGAGCGAAACAAAAGCGAGAAAATAATCGGATCAGCAGATCTACAAAGAAACACTTACAACACACCGAATTCGTTCGTGCTTCTGTCTTGTACATTGTTTTCCGTATTTCACTGCGAGTGTTCTAATCTAATGCATAGCAATGTGATGCAGTCGATTTGTTTGAGGAGATTTAAGCTATTCAATCCAGCTAGTTAGGTTCTTCGCTGGCGTCCCTGGCTTCCTTTCCGTTACTCCTCGTTCCGTGTGTTCCTGGTTAGTTTCTCTAGGCCCTTTCCTCCTAGTGTTCTCACAACCGTCTTGTGGGCAACAAGATCAACATTTAACTCGCACCGACTGCTCTATTTTTTCTCCTTCTCTCCTCGTACAGGAAATAACTGGTGGACACATTTCTACTCTTTGTTGTTGTCTTAGTGGAGAAACGTGACCTTCGCTGCAAACCTTCTTCTTAACTAAAAGCAATGCATTCCCTCTGTATTTTCCTTATATACCTACGTACATATAATTATTTTCTGTAGCCCTGTACATAAAGTGAGTTCAAATGGGAAGTAAAGTCAGTAAACACAAGTGCGGCACGCAGAAATCAGAAACAGAATCTTGACTTGACCCTCGCTCCAGTTTTTCTATACTTCTTGGTAAAATATCGTATTAAGTTACACACATGCTGTAATAAACACTAATTGTATACATCCGGTGCCTCCGTGTCCGTGCAGTGCACTAATAGACTTTAAAAGGCGTGAGGTGGACAGAGATGTACAGAGTTCATAAAACCATGTGTGTTTGCGTGTAACTTCCTTTGTATCTGTACTTAAACGGCAGGGACTCTTTAATATCTTAAATCTGCTGTAGTCAGAACCGTAACTTTGAAATCGTGGTGTGAAATGTCATATTGCTGTAGGTGCATCTGTTTCGTGTGTTCCGTTCGTCTTGGTGCGCATCGTCGTTAACAGTGATGCTAAGGCATCTCCTCAATCTTCAACTTATGATGAGATTCTAAATAATATGCTAAAGAGGGCAACACAGTAATTTTCTTATACGGATAGAGGTTTCTTCCAAGGGTTTTCCTACCCACAGGAATTTGCTTTCAAGCTTTCTCTGTTTCCGTCACGCCCAGCAGACCAACACAATATTTATTACTGCATTGTTAATGAAAAGCTGTATGATGTTAATATATTCTTGTAGTTTATTCTGTCTACTTTATTGTCACTAGTAGATCATGTCATATCCCAAGTACGTATTACATAATGTTTTTATCATTAATGAAGTTATGTTTCCCTGTGATTATTTTCTGCTCATGCGCTCTTTTTTATACTTTTCGAATTTAAAGAAAACCGTATAAGTAAAAAGGCACTAGTACTTCAGAAATCAAGCATTCCTCAAGAGAAAAACCAAAAACTAACTTTTAAAGAGAAATTCTTGAATTATATTTTACCTAGTTACAATTGTTCATGGAACATTGAAAGTACATCAACGAATAGTGTCATAAGAGACCTTGTGATTTATCCAAAACGAATTTGTAAATATTTGTTAACTTGAATGGGCCTGAAGACAAAGATGGAAAGAAGTACTCCTGTTGGCACTGAAACAGATGAGTGTGCCGCGACTGAACGTAGGAGTTTGTCAGAAAGGTACGTTCCTAGAGAGTAGACTTTGATTTCCTAAATGATCTGCCGAAATACAAAGGGTAAATCAGTAGGCGTTTTTACTCAATTGTGTAAGTTGTATATTGATGTTGTGGAATGTATTTGTAAACTTGTCTTAAATCTGCAATGAAAAATAATATTAGTGTGTCTGGGCCAGGCCAGGCCACCTAATGGAAGAGGGAGACAGAGGCTTCGTGCCATGAGCATGATACACACATGTTCATATTACATTCAGCAGCAGTACAGCTAATTCATTTTTCACTTGTGTACGTGAGCCAACTATTTTCATTTTACATACTTTCCGTAGCCAGAGATTCGACACTAAAAGTTTGCTAAAACAAATCCCAATTTCTAAAATATTTCATCTAACGTGACGTAGCATCACGTACAATACATAACATTTGCATGGTGTGTAGGAACGAGGATCCAGTAATTTACTATTTAATATTAAAATAGACAAGGATGACATGCATTCGAATATCGGTATATCAACCCCGAAATTAATATAAGTGAGTGGGTTGTCTGTCAAATATGTTGGTTTCCCCATTAGCATATCTGTTGGCGGTGTGCGGTGGCTCCCGTTTCCTAATACCCGATTTTCTTTCCAGTCAGACCTACTGCACTTATATTGTGGAAAATATTTCCATGTTATATGGAAAACGGTGCTTTTAGGAGAAGGGCAAAAGTTTATTTTAGGTATTTATCATATGACTTGGAATCTCATGATAAATAATCATAAGCATTTTCATTCATTAGCGAATTCTGGTTTTGCTGGCGACTTTCATTCATGAATTGAATCTTTACAATCATCGTCATCAGATTCTCCTAATTTTCTCATCACGAGCAGATGTAAATTTACGAAAATAAATAGCAGTTGCTCTTACAGGCGCCTATTTGTATACAGCACATGTGGAATAAATTAAAGTTTCAGTTTTCTCTCCTAAGGTTTAGGCAAGGCCACATGAGCTAGACCAGACGGCGCTAACAAGAAGTAAAATACTCCAATCCTCGTTTCTCGCAAGTCATCACCAATTATCATCTTATATGCAAAAGTTCTACTTCCTCTAATCATCTGCAATGTACTTTTATTGTAAAATTATCCAGCATTGTCAGAAACGATGAATTTGCGCATTTGTTATTACAGAAAATATTATTTAACTTCAACTACAAGTAACTAAAAGTATTTTTCCAAGAATTTATCAGGTTTTTGAATTTGCAATCATGTTGACTGTGTTAGATGTCTCGGCTTGTGATATTTGCATGAGTACGAGTGTAATTTGTCAAGCGAACAACATAAGGTAATGTAGGACATGAAGAGTGTAGTTAGAATGTGATGGATTGGATGGTAAGATGAAAATTTTGCGCATAGGTTATCAGCCATTTACGGTTCGTTGGCACACAAAACCCTTTAGCTGTCTTGTTCAGTTCTGCAGACATGCTGGCGTTTGTTCTCAAATGTTCCGGTGGTTCGGCATGTTTTGTTCTCTTCTGTTATGTTGCTGCTATTTTCAGATTTGACTTTGAGTTTGTTTCATGACTAACTTTTCCGCAACAAGACAGTTGTGAATTGCAGAGAAAGGGGAAGAGAGTGAATAGCTTTAACTATAAATACGAATGTTAGGGCTGCACCATTATACGTATTGTGTTGCAGGGCTCATGCGAATTTACGCCCTTTATTGCCTTTTACCTATATACATAAACATACTATGTTTACTGACATTATTCATTCGCCCTTGCAAAAATGTTCTGCTCACAACACAGTAAAGAGCAGTCCTAATGCAGTACCGGGTGTTTAGTTTACAAAAGGAAAGAGCAAAATGTGGACATGTGCATAAGTGGCACTACTACAAAATAGCATATTCAATATTAATTATATGTACTGCTTAGTTGTACTAGTGTAGGAAAGAAATAAATTGTTATACACACTTTAATGGATAAGAGTATTAGGCTTTGCTTACTGTCACTTGAGTAGAGGAGGAGGCTGGACTCTTTTGAGTAGTGTTATGTGTTTACGTGCACTGTGGTGTGTTCCAGGGAATGATTGAGTGAGTAGTGAAGTGATTCATGCTTGTCAGTTAGTTCACTCCACTCAAAGCACTTTTAACTATTGTGTCACCTATCCTCATATTTACGTCCACATTAGTTAAACATATTTTGATTGATTTTCCTCCTTCCTCCTTCTGAAAGATTACTTCATAATTATTCGCAGCAACATAAATTAGTCATTGCTAATTATACAATAAGTTGTACTCTAATTTCTCATGCTATTAGAAATAACTTTCTTGTTTAGCAATAAGCCATTTCGTGTAGTGGTAGTGTATTCCTAAATTGGCAATCATTTATTTGGCAATAAAGTTTGTCCTCTTTATTGAAAGTGAAGATAATTTAATTTCGCATAGACTACCAAGGTATATCTTAAAATAGTCCCATTAGAATTTAGACATAGGAGTTCATATAAATGCATTAATGTCAGGAGAAGGGAATGCCGTAGTTTTATTAATGTAAACAAAATACTAAGATCTGGATTGTTTATGTACGTCAGTGGGCGATATTCGTCATATGTGCATAATCTGGTATAGAAGCATAGTAGAAAAAAATTCTCTACTCTATTTTGTCGGTACTCTGCACATATGCAAATAAAAGGAAGTTGAGGGCAACTGCTCTACTGCTTTCTCAGACCATAAGTTTGGCATCTAACCTTGTCACTTGTGGTTCAAGTGCACCATAGTTGAACTTGCAAATTAATGCCTTGGTTAATGCATTTTATATACTCCGTAATTTTAGCATTTGCAGAAACTATTGAAAAACGTGTAAGCATGCAATGAAGGTTCCTCTAAATAGATAAGATTTTTATGTATAATAGAATACACCTTTAAAATGCGAATACTCGAAAGAAAGATGAAACAAACTATTGTAACGAGGAAATAGTTTTCTACAAAAAAAATAAACTGAAACCATTGATGATTTTCGATGGGAGGAGAAAATGTGAAACTTATTAGTCTGTGAGCGGATCTTTTAAAGTATCCTTCACATTGGCATTCACGTCAGTTTGCCAAAGCAATGAATGAAGAGATAAAAGTGAATCGTTTGTGAAGGTTTCTTTTGATACATGGGTTCTTGTATTGCCTGTCTGAACTTTTAAATGAGGTACCTGCTGTGCAGAGTAAAGACGGTCTATATATAAGTAGGTTAGATTTATATTTACTGTGAAATTCAATTCTGCATTTACTTTTGGCCCAACTATACTTTTCAATTTCGCCGAGATTGGACGGATTTTGGATTTTGTATAGGAGAATCAGAGATTCGCTTTCCATTGAAATTCTCTGAGCCTAGATAGATTCCGTATAGTGGTAGTCATTTGAATGTTGAAGAAGGTGTGCAGACAGATTGAGTTAAAAGTTTTTCTGTGTAGTTTATAAGATACTTTACTTTTATGATGTCATTTACACTGAAAGTTGAATGAAATGGAAGTAAAAGTTGTTCTTTGATATTTATTCTGTAGAAAGTTATACGTTTCGGCTTACTTGTACCGTAAATGCTAAGCATAATATGGCATTTGCTCTACTGCCTGCCAAATTCATTTCCTGGAACTGTTGAAATATCGAATATCACCTCACGCCATGTGTACACGATTATACACCCAAGGCATTCATGATGAGAAAGGTAAAAATATTCATGAGATTTTATAGTCGAAATAAATGCATTACGCTGTAAGGCGATACGACTTCTTTTTCCCTCATTTGGTACATTAGCTTTTCTGGGAAAAACTTCAGGAGAGTCGTTTAAGACTTGTACACAGAGATCATTAAACTATCTTGAGCCATAATTTGTACAAGTGACATTAATAAAGACACTGGAGCAATTATTGTTATCTATACGTGTATTGTCTTTTAAAATTGCAAAGAAGTTTACTCCCTTAAATTCAGAGGTTACTCTATTAGATAACTTCTTTGACAGATATTATGCGTATAGGATTAAAAGCTGATATTTGTACTTAACCTAAGGGTAACTAGGATTGTTGCCTTTTATTATAGATTATTTACACTGTGACTGTTGTGGTAGCTAGGAGTTGTTATTCGTTATGTATGCGTATGGCATAATGTGGTGACAGAGATAAAGTCTGAATAAATTAGGTAGAGGCTGATGTTGTCCTTCTCCTTCTAGTTGTGCTGATGGTTGATTTGTATTTGGTGTGGTGATTATGTGTGTGTGTGGATGTGTGTGTGGAGCGGCTGGGATATCGGAGTTTGTCGTTGGGAGCATTTGATCTTGTAATCCGTCGCTGCTCAGAATCTACGATGTTGTTTCAGCTCATTAAGCTGAGTTGTTGAACTGCTTTCTGCTTCTGTTTAGCTTGCAACTGTATAAATCTTTCGGCGAGTCTCTCTAAGACGCTTTCTTTCCTTCATATGATCCTAATGATTCTACATACATGCACTAAATTATTCTCTACCACACACTAAAACTTTAGTTCAGCTTTTAATGTAAAACACGGACTTGTAATCCTCCTCAGCTCTTTGTTGCCTTCCGTTTTAAATCTTGGGGCGTGACTTCAGCTCTAGTTCCATTTTATAATTTTACCAAACTAAACCTGCTTGGCTCCTTTCCCTGCTCCCAGTCTCCTTTGCATAAATAAATATACACTTACCAACATCTTGCGCTTCACTCACTATCTCCACATACAAAATATTTCTTCATTTAAGTAACTACTCCTTCGAAACCCTATTATGCTAAATATACATTTATATGAATCTCCTACACATGTAACTCCATTCCGTTTCAGGTGATTTTCTTCAGGGGATCAATTATATTGTCTTTACCTAATGTACCAACCCTGCCTAACCATACTGCTCCGTCCTCCTTGATCAACATTTTTATAAGTTATTCTATGTAACTATGTATAGATACCTGATTACTACGTATAGGTACTATGTAGTAGTAAACTGCGTAAATGAGGGTAGTGTTGGAATACTATGGTGGATAAATTAAGTAATCCTGCTGTACACATTTATTTCATTGTAGAGAATATTTGCTGAGCTCAGAAAGGCAGCTTCATTGGCTATCTGTCATGTTCACGTTGCTATCTTAAATAAAGTCAGTTTTCCGGCGCCTTTCCATTGTGTTATTGCTGTATTACTACAAACACAAGGAGTGAGTGATTTTCAGGGCCGAAAGTTTTATATTGTTCATAGGCCGAAGAAAACTTTTGTCTATGAAGTAACATTATGTCAAGACGTTAGATATAGACAGCAGACTTGGTCGATAGAACTTTTTTCCAGTGTTTAGATGTGTACTGCGAAGCAGTAGCGATAAAGATAGAGAGATGTATTTTTTAGAGCAGCGATCAGACGGAACGGAAGAAACTCCATCCATGCAGCACAATCCAAATCACTCGCATTTCTTTCCCTGCTTCATTGTTTTGAAAAGAAGACGACACGACACGAGAGTATTGTAGTTTTCTTGGAGTATCATTGGAATCAAAGTAAAAAGTTTCAACAAAAGTAGCGTCTATAATACTCGAACATTATGCTCACTTAACTGAGAGGGTGTATTAAATGTAAGTAATCAGTGCGTGCATATTGGCGCTTGGCTATAGACTACGATTACATTCTATTCAGGCTGCAACCAACTAACAAGGCATGTCAACTAATATTTCCTTGGTTTGTGGCGATGAGATTGAAATTGGATTGTTTTGTCTTCCATTTTCTAATGTGGCTTTTCCTTAAGCTCCCTACCAACTACCAACTCCAGAGATTGTTTGTATATTTTCCCGAAGATCTGCACACTCTGTCTTTGTCACGGCTTCTTCTTACATTATAATTTATTCTAAGTTGTTTGTAATGTAGTATTAAAAGACCCAAGTCGTCTAGTCAAGAAAAATCCGTTGGATCGTATTCCCACCGACTAGACTGCATTTCGTGGTTACTTTATATTCAATCCTTTGAATAATTAATTACTTTGGATCTTGTTTATCTTCTAAAGTAGACTGAAATGTTAAATTTGCAGAAATGTGTATAGCTATTCAAAAGTGTTCATATAGGTATGTATGTTCCTTTAAAATAGCGATCTGTCAAGACTATGTCTGCGCAACATATGTAAACTATAGTTGCATCACCTGATAATTTTTTAATTGTCATTTGTAATAAATGATTGTCAGAGATGTTAGGTAGAATTAGGTCTTTAGCTTCCCTTTAACTTGGAATTTTTATTTTTTAAAGAAAAATTTGGTGATCGGGTAAAATTCTGGAATATCTCAGAAATCCTTTTCCGCACTATTGGTATTTTAAGGGGGATTTCGATTTTGTTCGGGAAATAGCATTGTGGGGTCCCGGTGGGCATGAAGCAATATAAAATTGTTATCTGGATTGTTTTGGGTGAACTTGGCCTTACATATAAATACAATAGAGTGCATGTTAGCAGTGGCAAGAGCAAGGCTGCATTTTTTATGAGTTATTATTTTCTTTATCCAGTTGGAACTGTGAGGATGGTATTCATGATAAGTGCATAGTGGTGATATTACTATCGAGTACCTACGTGGTGTAAAGTGTAGGGAAGAAAGAGAGATATTTGAGAGACATGCAG